>VZDJ01000026.1:934410-1404746 GCA_008694505.1 Cyanoderma ruficeps | reverse complement strand
CCCAAAAATGGGGTGGCAGCAAGGCATGACATTTCACACACTGGCAGTCCCATTTCCCATTTAAATCTATTTGCTCCCCATCCGAAGTGATAGATAAAAGACAAACAGGAAAGAAAAAAAGGGCTGATCTGACCTTACAGAGACCAAAAGAGAAGAGAAACAAGGTGATGCATGACAATGCATGAGGCTGATGGTAATCATGTTCTGGGCACTTCAGCAATTCAACACACCAAGGATTACACTAGGTTGATTACTGCAGTTAGCAATATTATTTCCAGGAAAACTCTAATCTTGCCGGTGAGATTACGTTTTCCAAAGTTTATAGTCCTATACCCAGAGTGGAACACTTCGTACAATCATCAGCCCACTGACTGCAATGCACCACAGTAATCCCAGAAAACATCAGCTGCATGTATTCACATGGATTATATTTGAGGGTTTTAAGACTACTTAGGTCAGTCCTGCTTGGCAGATCTGCCTCTATACAGTCTGACACCAATATACTTCTGCTGTAAAATTTGGACTAAATCTACTCTTTGTTTTTGAGTTCTCCTGTTATACCAAGATATATTCTGTTTAATACAACTTTAAGTAAACAGAAAATGAAGTACTTTTCAGAAAGCAAAAAGTTGTATTGGAAAAATTTCACAGCTTTAGAAGTAAACTTGTTTGAAATGAAATTGAAAAGGGTGATGGCAAAATTATCCCCAAATCCAATACAATTAAAATTTGACAGTTCCATTTTGGTGAACATGCTATGCAATTCCCATGGTGAGGTCATAGTAAACAGACTGGATGACAGCCAGCATCCTTGCTGGTCACATGAAACACAGAGGATGCAGAGAGGCAGCTTAACAGCTGATCCCCAACAGTTACAGAGTCACTGAATTAATTTGTTCTCTTCTGCATATTTTTACGCCAGAAAAGAATGAAAGGTTCCTGGTAATCCTGTCTGACATTCCTGAAGGATTACAGCAACTTTGTCTTCCTACCTTTTGTTCTCTACAGTGTTCGTAGGTGTCACACCACATCAAAGCAAATAAAAAATATTATTGGTTATTGGCACTATGTAATTCATGATTTCAAATTACATTCAAGACACCCAGCACAGCTTCACCAACAGAAAAGTCCTGCCCCACAAACTTGGTGACCTTCTATGATGGAGCGACTACATCAGTGGACAAGTGAAGAGCTACAGATGTCACTTATCTGGACTTCTGTAAGATCCCCTCACGCTCCCTCTCACTGAATTGGAGAGACATGGATCTGTTTAGTGAACGAAATTGACTGGATGGTTAATTTCAGAGAGTAGTGGCCAGCTGCTCAGAGTCCTGATGGACACTGGCAATGAGTGGTGTCCCTCTGAGATCAGTTTTATTTAATATCTTCATCAACTACATTGACAGGGGAGATCAAGTGCATCCTCAGAAGGCTTGAAGACAACATCAAGCTAAGTGATGCAGTTGCCACATCTGAAGAACATGATGTCATTCAAAGGAGCTGGACAAATGAGAATGGCAATTTCATGAGCTTTAACACGACCAAGTGCAAGGCACTGCCCCTGTGTTGGGGCAATCCCTGGTTTCAGTACAGGCTGGGGGATGAACAGATCAGAGCAGCCCTGCTGAGAAGGACTTGGGGGTGCTGGTGGATGAGAGGCTGGACATGACCCAGCCACGAGCACTCACAGCCCAGAAAGCCGAACGTGTCCTGGGATGCATCCAGAGCACCGTGGGCAGCAGGGCCAGGGAGGGGATTCTGCCCCTCTGATCTGCTCTGCTGAGACCCCACCTGCAGTGCTGCATCCAGCTCTGAGGTCTCAGCAGAGGAAGGACATGGACCTGTTAGAGAGAGTCCACAGAAGGGCCACCAAGATGATTAGAGAGATGGAGTCCCTCTCCTATGAAGACAGCCCATTTGGGTTGTTCTGCATATAGAAAAAAAGGCTCTGAGAAGACTATAGAGCAGCCTGTCACTAAAAGGGGAACTGCAAAAAGGATGGGAACAAACTTTTTTAGTAGGAGTTACTGTAGTAGAAAGTAAGTAGATTCACCCTAGACATAAGGAAGATATTTTTATACAAAGGATGTTGAAACAATGGCCCAGATTGCTCAAAGAGATGTGGTAAATGCCCCATGCCTGGACATATCCAAAGTCAGAATGGACAGGGCTCTGAGCAACCTGATCTAGTTGAACATGTCCCATCTCATTGCAGGGGGATTGTACTAGATGATCTTTAAACATCCAGTGCAACCAAACTATTCTGTTTTTTATTAAATAAGATAGCTAATAACTCAGTTTATTTTATACTCACTAAGTATAGTACATAGTCTGTGACGAAATACTCATTTCCATCTTTTAAGTATATAGCCGTAGGCTGCCAGAGAAGAAAAGCAGAACCAATATTTCTCTTCACTCTCCTGTGACTAAATCTCAGATACAGACTGCAGCTGACCATAATAAGATCAGGAATAAGCCTATCTCAGAGTTTCTCCAACTACTCATAAGCCATACAGCTATTTTAGAGACAGCAACTTGCATTCCTAAAGGTATATATCCCTTCATGGAAAATGTAAAGTCAGACTCTCAAATGAAAGAAACTCATTCTGGACTTCTTCAACAAGCATGAGACTTTCACTTTGCATAAAAAAATGTATTTGCATGAGAATCCACGTCACACTCCTCCAAGTTAATTAAAAGCTTCCAAGTTGATATATCTATTATTTAAAACAAAATGGGTAAAGAGAAATTACTGATGGCAATCCCATAATTTTTAGTACAATTCCACTGTTGCGTTTACTAGATGCTCCTTTTGTTGACTTCTACAGTCATGAAGGTGTCAAGGCTTAATTAATCCTACTTCGCATCAGTGGGAGCTTAGTTTAAAAGAAATTTTGAGGCGTCCTGCAACAAGCAGATGGAGAACATATATTTTTCCCAAGTTTTCATACTCATAAATTCAAGCTACCAAAAGGTTGGACACCTAAAACATGGAAGAGAAGTGAAATTGGAAAATAAGGGCTCAAAAACTGGTTAAATTAAACTAAGAACATGCATGCAGTGAAGAACTTCAACTTAGAAGAAAGTAAATAATTATGAAAAATTCTAAATTTACAAAGTTTACTTTATAAGTAAACTGAGTAATGGAGACAGAAAACCATTTCTGTGTGAGAGGTTGTACACAGAATTCCCAAAGTCAGCAAATTCCTGGTTACCAAGACATTATTTTGGAAACCCATTCTTCTCCTTTATATCTTTTTGATATGAGCTCCTATTTGCAATTACTATTGCCATCATATTTAACAAGATGTCCCTTTTTCATTTGCTTTTTTTTTTTTTAAATAAGGCCAAAAAATTGGCCCAAGGAATTAGAGGAATTCATATGATAACACCAAGGAGCACAAGGATGTCTTTATTGTTTTTTATTCTAGACATCATGATTTTGAGAAAATTTAATTAATCAGTCTCATTCATAAATAGAAAAAGGAGGCCACTTTGAAAACTTTTCTAGGTAAGTTGTAGTAACTATCCAAACTAAACTGGAACCAAAGTTTGATTTGGTTTCAGCACTGATGTTAGATTAGGAACAAAGATCTCTTGATGCTAAGAACTTGTGAAAGATCCAGTAAAGATTAACACTGCAGGTTTAAAATTAGAGTCCTAACCTGTAAGAGATCTTTAACAAAAGAAGATGCCTTTTTACTTACACTATTAGAGGAAAAACACACAAAAAATCCCACCAACTGCAGACTAACAGGAATTGTAAATTTTAAAAAGAAAGAATTATTAGAATTTTTTTTTCAATGAATCTCATCTTATTCTGACTCCTACCATTTACAAACTTTATAAACCACCTAGCTTTCTGTCCTGGCTTAGGGCAAATTTTGGAAGAAACCTCTGCATGGGGGTCACCCTAGAAAGCAAATTCAAGCAGCCCATCCCCCAAGTGGTTCAGGAAAAGATTTCCTTGGAGAAAAGTAGGAAAAACTGTTTATTTAACAAGCAAAGTATTCACATGCATAAGAATTGAATAATATTAAACAACAAAACCTCTCGCTGCTCTGAAGAGGTGGCAAATTCAGAAAGTCTTTGTCATGTGGTGTAGCTTTGCTCGCTTAGTCTCTTATCAGTCCCTCCTGCTCAGGAAAATGCCACGTCCTGGGCCCTGGTGGGTAAGAAGTGTGAGCTTCCCTTGGTTTTCTGGGTTTTCAGTACAGTGCAGGTTTGAACAGTTCCAAGAAAAAGAAAAAAACAGTGCAGGGGACTTCTCTGCCTCAGCTAGCTAAAAACTAACTGAATGCAAAAGAGAGCTCTCTCCCACTGTCCGTGCTGCAGACAACACAGTCCATGAGAAGGATGCAGGGGACCAGGTTCTGAAAATGAACTGCGTGCTGCTTCTCCCCACCTTCACTCTCAGAACCAGTCATAAAGGTGAAGAGCTCAATATCCAGCATAAACAGAACAGACAACTGGGGATACAGGCATCATAAAGCCACCCCAGGACACTTTCTGGTTGACTAATTATATCCCATCTGGGATAGACTGGGACTGCTGTGAGAGTCTGTATACAGTATCACTGCAGAATGCAGAGGAGAGAAAACAAGTATTCTTTTAAAAAGCAAAATACTTATTTTCCCACTACATTCGGGTAATCAGATGCTGTTCCCTACATTTTCATTTGTGGACCTTTCAACTGCCAGTCCTTCAAAAATGGAGTCTTTGCCACTGAGCTGTTTCTGTAGAAAATACAAAAAGATTCCTTTTGGATATAAGCAATACAGATAGAAATTGCACTGAATTTCAGAATTACACCTTATTTGCTTATACTACTAGCAATATTGCTTTATTAACACTTCTAAACAAATACAGAAAATAATATAAACAAAGTCTTCCAGGTACTTGGCTATTGGGCAGTACATTGGGAGTAACTAAATCACTTATTACTTTGTCCATCACATTATTATGTGTTGTCACCTTTCAGCTTGTCTTTAAATTGCAAGCCTTCTATTCCTGTTCTCTCACATCATGTGTCCTTGCCTGGGTTTTTTTTTACGTGGTTTTGCCCTGAAGATAATTTTATTAGGGTTGTCTGCTTTTATATAATTGGTTTATTGCAATTTTATCAAGTTGGAGTGTGAGTAGAAATATAATTAATTTTTTTTACAGTCATATCAGTAGAGTTCTGGGCAGCTTAAGATAATGACAACATCCGAAATCTAGATCTACCTTTTACTTTACTCTTAGTGCAATGTTTAAAATGAAGAGTGAAAATTCACTGGTTTTAGTCTATACCATCTAACAAATCTTCTTGTGGTGACAAAAGAAAATTTGTTGGGGTTTTGATTGATATGGGCTGAAGAGCAAATATCTTTAAGGGGATGGTCAAAGACATATGCAAGTCATGGCAGAAATTACATTAAATTACTATTGTATATCAGACCCAGATTTTGATATTTTTAGGTGATTTTATTTTTCTTAAATTAAAGAAAAGCATGAAATTGCTTGTTCCTGAGAGCTTTGTTTCGTCTTTCCTCATAAGATACATTTGTTCCACCTGCCATCAACTCTTCATGACAAGGGCCGAACATTCTCTATAATGTTGCAACAAAAAAAGACAAACCAAGACACTCGGCCTGGATCAAACACAATTCCTGCTGACTTTAAAAGATGTTATTTAGCTTCAAACAATTTTCAAATATTCATTAAAATAGGAATTCCAAGGTGTAGAAGTGAAAACCTCCCTATGCTAATGATATTGGGAGTTCAACAACTGATTCTAGTGGGATCAGGATTTCCTTGGGTGTTTGTTGGGCCAGGCACTGTAGGGAATTTATTTATGTTCTTTGTTGTTCATATTTTTAACAAAGAAATACTGAGTTAGGAAGAAACTCGAAACTAAAGCCATTAAGCATGTAAATACATAGCTAGAACAGCTGTACCCTGTGCTGGGGTCACGGTTGTATTTAAATATTCGTGTTTTGCATGCACTCTTTGTAGGGAATCCCAAAAAGAATATGCTGTCTGAAGAACAGGGCATCACTGGAAAATATTATGGAGAAGAGAAATAAGAATTCTGTCTGCAGTGTACAGCTTTAGTAGACTATAGTTAAAACAACAAAACAGAGCACGCAGAAATAAATAGTTGTGAAAAATGACAAAAAAACCCACAAGGATTATATTTCAAATTCAAAACTAAATTAAAAAGGCATCAGAAAACTTCCATTATTTAAGTTTTTCCACCTACAAAGATCAAAACTGATTTTAAAGGGAGACCTGTGCTTCAATCTTATGTAACTAGAATGAATGAAACTAATACAACAAGTTGTGCCTTCTCTCTGAATTTTGTGAACCTCTGAAGATAAGGAGATCTGATACTTATTGCTACAGAGTTGGACAGCATTATAACAAAGACTTTTCCCACTGAACTATCCTTCCTGAGAAAAATCTACAATCTTCATTGCCCACAAAGTTATGTGTAACAAAAACACAGTCAATTTTTAACATCTGTGGGTAGGATGAAAGTTGCAAGCCCACTCAACCTATAGTCATGGAAGTACAACCTCTGTTATCTAGAAAAAGCAAGACCTATGTCCCCAAAGTATGACAAGAATGAAATGGTCCCTGTATATAAACTAAATAGATCCGCTCAGTAAAGTATTTCAGACTTTGAAGGTCTACTTCTTCGATTGTCAGCATATATTTATGATTGACATATAAAAAAATCAGCTGAACTTCGGCAGTGTGGGATGTTTGATATTTATACTTTTAAAATACTCATCTCATCTACATTATCATGGAACCACAGGTATCTAAATTAGGAGTACAATTTTGGTGATCTCTACTGCAATTGAAACATAGAGAAAGGTGAAAGAAGACCTTGCTGGAGAATGATATGGCCCATTGCTTCACCCATCTCATTTAGCTGTTTGAAAACTTCCCCAGGAAAAACTTTCTTCTTCCTATCGACTGTGTGGAGAGTCATGCCAGAGAAAGCTGGAAAAGTGCCACTGCAGTAAAGGTGGCCAAGAGCACCCTTAGGATGCTCCACTGGGGACAGCACTGCTACCAGGTCAAGGAGGTGACACTTTCCTTCCACCAGTGCTCATGAGACATATGTGGGTGCTGGGACTAGCCCCGGGCCCACCAGTACAGGGCAGTCGTAGACATACAGAGCAAGTCCACCACTGGGCCACAAAGATCATGGGGGGACTGGAGCACTTCTCATAAGAGGAGAAGCTGAGAGAGCTAGGACTGTTCAGCCTGGAGGAAAGAAGGTTCAGGGAGATCTTATCCCCATGTATAAGCACTTGATGGGACAGAAAGAACAAAAGGGAACAACACTTTTCTCAGAAGTGCTCACTGATGGGAAGAGTCAATGGACACAAACTAAAACCAGAAAATTCCATTCAGACATGTATTGGGATGACGGGCAAACATTGAAATGGGTCTCCCAAAAAGACTGTGGAGTCTTCATTTGTGAACATTTTCAAATCATGACTGGAAGCTGTCATAGTCAACCTGCTGGAGTTGATCCTGCTTGAGCAGGGGATTGGACTAGCTGGATTCTGTAATGCAAGAAGTTCCTTTCAACCTACATGAGAAAAACCACATCAATTTTGTGAAAGCTAGATGCATAAAAAGAATATGAGTATCTCCCTGACACGACACTACACATTGAAGGCTAGCCTAATTGTCCTTTTCACTGGTTTCCCATCATCATATCAAACTGAAACACCCCAGCTTCTTCTTCCCTTGCAAACATTTCAGTCTGCAGCTGAGAGGATAGCCAAAACCATCTGAGTACTGTGCCCAGAGGACTGTTTTTCCTTGATGGGACAGAAGAGGAACCAAGAATAAGCTGGGTAAGAACAAGGGTTCAAGAAGAAAGATGATCAGTTTCTTTGCAGGCCTAAGGGCATGCCTGAAGGATACTCAAGAATGGTGAAGGATTCAAAGCAGAGATAGTTAAAAACATACAGAATTATTTTTATTAATATTATCTAGATTAGCATATCTTCATGTTAAATAAAATACTTTTGTGCTTATATAGTTCTGAAGATATATCTCTCTCTTCTCTTGCATGGTGCTAAGAAGTGGTGAGACCACACCTTGAGTGCTGTGTCCAGTTCTGGCCCCTCAGTTTCGGAAGGACGTTGAGATGCTTGAGCGCGTCCAGAGGAGGCACCAAGGCTGGTGAGGATTTGGAACACAAACCCTATGAGGAATGGCTGAGGGAGCTGGAGTTGTTTAGTCTGGAAGAAAAGAGGTACCTTATCACTCTCTACAATCTCCTGAAAGGTGCCTGTAGTCAGGTGAGGGTTGGTCTCTTCTCCCAGGCAACCACTAACAGAGTGAGAGAGCACAGTCTTAAGGTGCACCAGGAGGAGTTTAAGTTAGACATCAGGAAAAATTTCTTCACTGAAAGAATGACTGGGCATTGGAACTGTCTGCCCAGGGAGGTGGTGGAGTTACTGTGTGTGGAGGTATTTAAAAAAAGACTGGATGTGGCAATCAGTGCCATGGTTTAGTTGATGAAGAGGTGTTAGGTCACAGGTTGGACTCTATAATCTCAAAAGTCTTTTCCAACCTAGCTCATTCTGTGATTCTCTGACTATGCAATTCTGCCAAGTGCACTCAATGCCTGCAGCATCACAGAATCAAAGAATGGTTAAAGTTGAAAAAGACTTCTGAGATCTATGTTCTGGAGACGAGGAAACTGGAAGTGCTCAGGTTACTTCAGCCATGCAGGAGCTGAGCATTACCCATGAGTTGGTGTAAGCTGAGCTGCCTGGCCTTACTTCTCTGAGGATATAGCAAATAAACACCTTCAGGCAAACAAGGTTTCCAACGGCACCAACGACAGTGAGCACAGACATGATGGTGCAGCTCACCTAGGCCATGGTAAGAACCTAAGTTTTTTATAAAGTGAGATAAAAGCTGGGAGGCTGCCAAGTAACCATGTAGGCAAAGGTTACCCAACCTCTGCCAGATATCTCTGGGGTGAGCTGACAGTTTCCATAACATCCAAGAAAAGTACTCAAGTAGCAGCAGCAAATGAAGCGGAAGAGTTTGCAGTGAATGGAAACGGAAAATTCTTAAGACCAGTATGTAGGAACACAACAGCATTTACCAAGCCATTATAAATAATTCATTACTATGTCAAAAACTTTGAGGATTCTTCTTCATTTTCCTGAGAAATATGAATGTATGAATGCAGGCTTCACTTTTTTTTGTCAGAGCAGTGACAGTACTGTATTTTTCCGTGTTCAGTGAAGGAAGTGACAGAATTGTAATCTCAGCTTTATGTAACAGAAGGTTACTTCTCTCACCAATAACATGCACCATATTTGTATCTTCAAAAAAAAAGTACAGCATATAAGATAAACAATTCATTTTCTGCAGAACTACGTCCTGTAGTTTTCCATTTTGGAAACAGGACTCAAGATGGGAATAGGAGAAAATTGCCAAAGATATCTATTTCTCACTGGGGACTAAGCCATGACAGAGATTTATATCACACTCATTTTTATGCAGAGATGGTATTTGCATATGAGTTATAGCCTTGTCACACAAGAACAAGAAAGTCAGCAACTAGCTAAATCCTCACTTGTGGGAGATGTTTTGCTGGCCTGTCGCACCTTATCAGCAGGCAGAAATGGGGTGCTCTGATTATGAAAAGATCTCATTCCTCATGTATCTTGATAAAGCTGCGCAAGAAAAACAATGTAGCCTCAGATTGCACCGGTGGTCTAAATCCTTACTTCAGTGCTGGCATCAACTTCAACAGAGTACCTCCAGAGAGAAAATGCTTTCTCCACACTCCTGAAGGAATCTTTAAAGCAACCTACAGCTTATAGGGAGTAGGTAGGATTACTATTCATGGCACACTTTCATAAAAAATATCATCTTACTCTTGGCCTGCTCCCACTGCACAGTAACAGCCGTTGTCTATTAAAAAATGCAGAAATCTTTGTAAAACCTACATTTTCATAAGCCAGGAATATTCTTTCCAAAACTAGGACAAAGGTATCTGAGGTACAGGACTCAGAAGAAAACAGCTACAAAAGATCATGATTTATGTTCAGGTTGCTTGGATTTTGGATTGGGGCCTGACCAACACAGCAGGTCAAATGATGCCATCCTTATTCATCCGGGTAATGTTATGAACAGACCAGCTGGATTGCCAGACTTAAGCAGAAGCAAATATGGCATAGGATTTCCTGGGGATTAATGGCTAGCTGAGAGTTGATGATAGCCTGAAACACAGGCAGTCATTAATCTTAATCCTCAGGAAATGATCTCTATCAAGGTCATTATTTCTGTAATAAGATAAAAGGAAACAAAAACCTAATGTCATATAGATGTAGTTTTAATGAATGATGATGTCTCAGCTGAAATGTAAAGTTCATGTCCCATTAACAAACATCCTACACATTCACCTGTTAGAGTGGTTGAACTCTTATCTTCTTAGAAGCTTTATGCTGAGACCAAGATTTTGAAGGGGGGAGGAAGCCTTCCTTGTCTAGACTGTTAAATCCACAGCATGACTGCACACCTGCCTACAAAGAGCCAAATATCAAGCAGCTCCCACTGATCTCAGATATTACTCATCTGTCAGAGGTTGGCTGAACACCTTGCAAGCCTACTGATTCTGGAGAGTTTGCAAGTTGGCTTTCACAAGACAGCCACAAGACATCCAAAGCCATCTTTATTTGAAGAAGGAAAAGGAAAGGACAGCTTCACAAGTGTGTAATAGTAAATTGGGACTGCTCTGTTTATCTACATTTTGTGGAAAGTAAATCTTACTCACTCATTCCATGTTACCCTACTTGCAATCAACTGCATTTTTAAGATGCTTTCAATTGCGGTTGAGGTTGGTTCTGACTTCACAAATGAATTATTCAGAAGTAAAATTGATGAGCTGGTTTTCTATAAATACACTGAATGTTAATGCAGTAATAATGGTGTGTAGGTCAAGCTGATCTTTAATAGTCACATGGCCTGTTTATATATTCTATACTGCTTTTGCTAACAAGAGGATGCAGACGGGACTTCTTCTCTGTCACCTTCGCAAAACTCCAAGTGACAGTGCAGTGTGCCTTCTGATGCCCCCATTTCCCCTGCAATTATTCAAGGGAATGTAACAGTGAATTTTATTACTGACTTAAAGAGAGAGAAAAGCTGGGTCTCTCAGCAGCAGTGCAAAAATTAGAAATATAACTTCTAAAGGCAATATCGGACCTAGAAGCCCTCAAGAATCAAGAACAGAGCTCCCAGACTTTACCCATGCTTTTTCAAAACACAGTTCACTTGGCTGTGACAGCTGCAGCGTTGCTGGTGCCTGATCAGGAAGAGATCTGACTAATGGGCCCAGCAGTGCACAAAGAGATCAGGTGGTAAAGAAGCCATCTCACAGGAGAAGACTGAAAGAAGGCGGGTGCAGGTGAGTGAGATCCAGTATGAGAAAGGCAAAGAAGTAAATTCTAGAGAAATGCGGAAAAAAGGAAATGCAACAAGGAGAGGAGGATGTCAGGAGTATGCCCAAGTGTAGGGGCTGCCAGTCCCCCTGTGTATGTTAGCTTTGATAGACACCTTTCAAACATTTTTCTTTGACAGTGGCACTTTTTAATGCTTTCACAAACTGTTCTTTTTCTGCAAATCCAACAAATTCAGCAAATGATGCAGCGTTTTTGACCTATTGATCTAAGTCATCATCTGGCAGAAATACTGAGGAATTTTAAGCTGACTAAAAGTAAGACTTATTTTAGTAAGTCTTAAGCTTACTAAAGTAGGACTGAAAATTTTTTATAACATCTTTCTGCTATTCCTTTGGGTATGATCCATACTTGCAGCAAATGATTTGGAAGACGCCCTTTAGCCTCACAGGTCATGCAGCAGGTCCATCATCCTGCATTACATGAGTGCAGCAGAGGTAATTTTCTTTGCTTACACAAAACTCAAAACTGTTGAGGTTTTTTTGGTAGAGGAAAAGACATGCAGATTGGAGAGAGCCATATGGGCCAGAGAAGGCACCAGGTAATCCTTTCAATTTCTACATCTCCCCAGATAATGGGTTTAGAGAGCAAAGGACTGCCTTTTTCAGACACTTTTAATAAATACTATTTCTTTCAATTTGTAATAATTAAATGCTATCAGCTTAAAAAATTACTTAGCTGGAAAAAGACTCTTAAAATAAAGATGATGCACCAATTTGATTCTTTAAGGTCATCATTAGACGCACAGAATAAAACACAAAAACATGGGAAGAATTTGTTAGATAAGATTCATACAGCTCCAAGTAGATAATTGACATTGTATACAGTAGGTACCCACATCCATTTTCACAAGTATTTTTAAAATGAACGTAAGATTAAAATATACATCATCTAAATTTATTAACTAGTATTACTTGCCTCGACCAGACACAGCATTTACATCAAATAAAAACACCTTTCCTTTCTCGGAAGTTTGCAGAATAAGCTCAATACAGAGTAATTAACATGGACATTTAAAAGCTTGAAATCTCAGAAAACAACATAGATGTGTTCAGTGAAGACACCCAATATTTCTCATGTTTGCCCTCGAAACTGCCTGCAGTGCAAAAGATCTTGAAACCAAGTCTCTGTACAAATGAGGTGATGTCTCAGAAAAGGCTAATAATGTGTGATGTTTCCATGGATGCATTTTTCTCAGATTTTTCCTATGGGTGTAAGTCTCTTTATAAAAAGTTGGAACCAGAGTTCGATGTGCAAAAACAAATTATTGAATGAACTGCACTTTCATGCTCTCATGTACTAAAATTTGAATTCTGTAAAGCCAGCAAAAGCTTGAAATACTGGCTTCTTTATATATACCAACTTAAAATCTGCAAATACATAGGCCATTTTCCAGCAGTTTTTTGGCCATTTCTTCATGAAATTTTGCATTAAAATACAGTGTTTACTGTAAATGGAGGTAGATTCTTTTTCCCCATGGTAAATTTAACTCAGTTTGTTAGTTTTAATGAAATGTCCAGATAATGAAATGCCTACTTCCTTGAAGCCCACAACATATTTCTATTCCCATTTTTTAAAATACTATTACTTCCAGAACAAATGCAAGACTTTGGACGGGAAAAATCTGAAAACAGTGAGGTATTATGTGTGAAGAAACCTTGAAGAAAATGGTGCTGGATTAATTTAAGTAAGATTTATGCATTGCAAACACCTCTATCAATCCACACTGATCTCAATTGTTTTACTGACATAATGAAAACCAGGACTGAGCTACCTGACAATCTTAATTTTAAGTATACCTAATTTTCAGAAGTGTAGGGCTTTTGTCTCTCCCAAGATGAATTTCAGATGTCAACTCCCTTTTGTCCTTCAAATTTTCAGAAGTGTAGGGCTTTTGTCTCTCCCAAGATGAATTTCAGATGTCAACTCCCTTTTGTCCTTCACTGCTGTGAAGAGGGAAGCCTCTGGATCACACTACATGGTGCAAGCTTACTACAGCAGAAAAGTAGACAGGTCTGAACACTGAACAAGCTATGTATGGGAAACAAGGGAAATAAGCTTGAGCAATGGAAAAATACCTGAGAGATACCTATTCTCATTTTACAGTAGGTTCAAATTGTGCTCCAGCTTTCTTGTTGTCTAGTCTTCAATCTGTCATGTATGCTCATGTGAAGTGCTATATACAGTTTTTGTTCACTGAAGTTTGAAAGGTCTGTTCATAATATTTTAGGTGTCTTTAGTAGTACCCTATTCCTTCACAAGTGGTATTTCTCAAGACATCTATTACTGCTGCGAAGAGAAGTCCTACAGACACACAGACACCAAGTAACATATGGCCTTGAATTTGTTTGGTTCTACTAGAATCTGAGAGTCAGATCACCCCACAATTACAAAGCCAATATGGTTTTCCTGCCAGCTTCTCAGATCAAACCAGTGGTCTTCTTGCTAATTTGTCAAAGAAATAATGTATCACACCACACTTGGATAAAGCAAGTAAACCCTTTACATATATGTAACACAGAGGTGTGTTGGCTGCATTTTTATTAATGTCAGCATTAAACAACCTGAAGTCAAATCAACATAATCTCATTCTTTTCTACAGTGTACATGACAAATTATCCACCATTTTGACATTTTTTAAAAAAATAAAATCAAAACCAGGGAGGAAAACAAAACAAAAAAAATCTTTATGAAACTACAGGATGATATAATTTGTGTAACTTCTACATTGCTGTTGAAGCCAGAAGAGAAAAGAAGCAGTAGTTATGCATCAACTAAATGTCCAGTTTTAGTTTCACTGCAATGAACACATTTCCTAAACTGAAAGTCTTGGTGGGAGTGTGCATATCACACCATAAAAGTGCAGAACACTCTCAGAAATACCAGACACATTCAGAAAAGACTGATGAAAGCAAGAGAAATGCAAAAAATAGTTTCATGGAGAGAAAGGAAAAATAAAGCATTTGTATGTTTTTGCATCAGGAAAGCAAAAAAAAAATAAATAGGCATACCTTCAGCAAGTGGGTCAAGAGTGTGGATCATGAGCTGGAAGATGCTGTTCCTCATTAGACTGTTGTGGAGAGATGCGGAGCTTCCTCCCCGCTGGAGACGTGGCTTGGTCTAGGGTAAAAAATATGGTGAAGAATTTAGGCTATTTTTGTTGTTTGTGAGGAAGGATGTCTGAAACAGTACAAATTAATCTCACACCTCACTGGACAATGAAACATTTTGAACTATCGCCTATAGCAGATTATGGTAAGGTACAGACTTTATCACCCATTGCCATAAGCATAGACAATTTCTCTGGAGGGGAAGGATTGTCAGAACAGCCATTAGTCTCTCAGGAGTCAGGAAAAAAACAGGCAAAAAGAATCCTTTGTGAAAACTCATCAAGTGTTAAGAAAATGAAAACCTCAGACTTGCATCAGGAAGAACTAATAATTTGTTTCTTTGTAGAACCTTTTGTTTTAATCCCTGAAGTAAGTTACAATATTTTTACTGTGTTACATTGCAAATATGTGTATGATCAAAACTATGGAGAAGAAGGGCAGACAGTACTTCTTTTTAATGGCACTCAGTCAGAAACATGCTCCTCACTTTGGCTCAATCCACTGAAGTCTTATGGCAAAAAGAGATTGAGAGTTGTGGCAAAGCAATACAGAAATCTACAGCAACGAACCTAATGTACAAGCATCTTTTGCATGCTTCTAACAAAATATAAAACATACTCTGAGATTCTGTTCCCCATGCAATTGTCTAGAACAATAATTGATGCACTGTATATATCACATAGAGTAAGACTGTTCTGTGGCTGTTTGTTTCAATAAAAAGGACAGTGAGAGACAACAGACTACTGACTAGAAAGACTGAAATTCAATCAGCAGGAAAAAAAAACAACACTGAAGAAAATAACATTCAGCAATAATACATGGATTAATCATTGGTGTCACACACACATAAAATAATAAATCATAGAAATCAAGAAAGAAGATTAATTCACTGCTCTGTGTTTGGAAATAAATTATTTAACCTCTATAGCAGTATAGGAGGAGAAAGGAATCCCAGCTATGTATTTTTTAGAAAAACGTCAATGCATGCCAAAGTAATGTAAGGCTTGCCTCACCACCCTCCTGAGAAACAAATGCTTAGATGCATAATTGCTGCCTACCGTTAAAGTTTGGTCATCCTTGTCTCCAGCATTGGGCGACTGCATGAATGGGAAAAAGAACAGAAAGAAGTGTCAGATGGAGCACACAGGGAATGGAAAGGCAGTAGAACATCACACATGTCTGATCCTATGAAGCCTATTGTGACAGATTTTTGAACCACTCAGGGCGTCCTACTGATCAAGTAAATCAGAGTAAATTCACACTGCACTGTGCAGGTGTCTTTTGTCAGTTTCTTGGACAGGGACTGTTGTCATTTCATGGCCTGGCACAGCAGCTCAGCTGCAGATCACAATGTTCACTTCATACAAATTACCCAGGGAGGCAAACTCCCTCTACAGCAACCAGTTTGAGTGAGCGAAGATAGAAGACTAAGGGCAACAAGGAACTTATTATTGACCAATTGTTCCACAAAAAGCCTAAAAGGGAATAACCTTGGCATTTTGCAGGAAGAGACTAGGCAAGGAAACGAAAAAATATGTTTCAGTTTAACCGCTCCCTACAAATTACCATTTAGCTCAAACTGGAAGCTCTGATTAACAGCAAGCAACATGGCACACACTGCCCTGCCATGAAAGAAAATAAGACTCTGAATGGCTCTTAAATTATTTTCTCCATCTCAAGGACTCTTCTTTAGTGCTATGTAACACACAGAAAACAAATTACATCACAGCTGTTCTATGAAACAACCTCTCCCATTCAGTGAAACCCAGTTTTTGGACACACATCAACAGTAATTTTTTGGACATGCCTTTTGGGTTAATTAATCTTGAAGGTTAAGTGGAAGGCAGGCAGCTATGAACAAACACTGATGACGGAGCAAATATCCTTTATGTTCCATAATAAATAAAAGAATACTGAGAACCAAACTCCTTGTCAAAAATATACTGTTACAGTTCTGAACTATTAACTCAAAGAAAAGATAATTAGACAACAAAAACATCTTTGTTCTAATAAAGGAACTACCTGTCACTGAAATAAACCTATCCTTGAGTGAGAAAATAATAGAAAAAAAATTTATGCTCTATTGAAGAAAACTATCACAAAAAGAACTTTGAAAGGAATAAAAAAGAAAAGGAAACAGAAAGAAAATACAAAATCTGTGTTCTAAAATGTCATTTTAAAAGTAGATGCATCTTAGAAAATGTTGGCCTAATGTGTACATATATATGGCTTTATGTCACACATATGCATGTGTCTTTCAGATACAAACCCACAAAATGAGCAAATCCACAATTAGTATGTGAGTACTTTAAGGGACTTTCATGGGAAAAAAATCCATCTCACAGTAAAATTTGCAAAAAGCAAAAAGGACAAGCTGGGAAAAGTTTTTATTGCCTCCAAAAAAGAGCAGTTTAGGGTAGCTGAGTCTTAAGGCTCAGTGGCTACACTTATAGAAGTAAAGGCTGTAATAGATGGATGAATGCACAGAACTGGAACTTGATTAGAAGTTAAAAAAAATATTTGGAACTTTGGTTTTCTGAAGATAGGAAATCTCTTTTTTTATTTTTAATATTGAAACAAATGAGAATGTATAATGGATGAAACTGAGTAAATTGTACTTTCTACATGACAAAGGTCTGAAGACTATCACTTTTCAAAATTTCATGTTGAAGGAAACACTTCTCATTTATTTGAAAAAGAATGGGATGAAGCTAAATGAATGCATAAAAACAGCTAGTCTATCATTTGCAGTATATAATTTAATTAGTAAAAGATAATTATACCAAGAAGATAAAGAATAATGAAACATATTTTCCATATGCATTAAGGAAACAGAAGTGTGAAATAATTTAATTATTTGCCAATACAAATTGGGGCATACAGCATGAAATGGATTTTTAAAATTATTTTTTCCACATGGGATTAGCCATGAAATTGGTTTTGAGTTGAACTTGCCAGTCAAGTTATATTCTAGCAGAAATATTCAGGACAATTTCAAAACAGGGCATGTAAACAATTGTTTGACATTCGAGTGATACTAAATACTTACCTTTTCTGGATTATATCATGGAGTAACAATAAAAAAACCCACCTTTAAATAGTGTCTTAAACTACAGCAGTGAAAAATTCGGCTATGTTGCTGTTTACTGTATTGGATGGCATTTTGACCACACCAGGATGGAAAATTCTACTTTACTATTGTTCACATCACACTCTGCATGGGAAAGTATCTCAAAGCATAATTTTTTCCTAGCAGAGTATTCAGGCATTTTATGCCATCTTAATTTCAGACAACACTTAAAAACTGGTCCAGCTGGTGGTGTTTCTTTGCACAGGGAGCGAATACTGCATTTGTGGACACACTCAGCAATGATATTTAAAAGAAAATACACTTTTTCTGTAAAGATAGGATTGTTCTTAAATCATGGCAACTGTTGCATGCTAGTTCCTTTAGAATCAGAAAGAGATGAAAGTTCCATGTCTTACACAGTACAAATATTTCTGAAGGTTTTACTAGTAAAAATGATCTTTTGCAATCACATGCCTTAATTTCTTTAAAACCATGAATTCATTATAATTCTGCAAAGTGAAGAGAATGCATTCTAGCATACCTTTTATTAAAAAGTATTTGGGGCACAATCCATTATCACATTTTTATCAGAAGTATAAAATCACTAGACAGATCACTAATTTTTTTTCAGATAACTCAATGGAGTATTTGTTAGTGCTCCCATACCCCATGGCAGAACATAAGAATTTGTCCATCCTCCTGCTGCCATCAATGATCATGTACTCAAGCTTGCTTCAGATGAGTTGAAAATCTTAAAACATTTTGTTTCAGGAAGAGTACATTAAAAAGTCTACTTGCTATGGAGAAATGGTTTCTGGTATTCTTTTCAACCTTCTCTCTTTCTCAGTGACTTAAGTCCATGCGTGACTGAGCCTGACAACCCCCTTGCCTTGTTTGGGAATATATGTTGTTGAAAACCAGGCTTCTGAGTAGTTCATGCAAGAGGTGATGGCTCACTAAGTGCGTGGTGAGTCTCCCAGTGCTTTCCTTTGACATAAAGGGCATCATGACTGTCAAAGGGGGAGAATCTATAAAAAGCACTAGGTATTTGACAGAGGGCATCCCTGTTAACAAAAGATGGCTAGTAACTTGAATCATCCATTAGTGTGTAGTCCACAACCAAAATGAGAGAGCAGACTGTCTGCAGCTTGAGCAGTTGCTGCTCCAATTGAAGTTTCCATTTTAAAGGTTCAGTAGGTAGAAACAATTAGAGAACTGGACTGCCCATTCTCTTCTAACATGAGAAAAGCAAGTTGTCAAACAAAAGCAAGTAAAAATGTAATGGGATTTCAGAACCCTTTCTGAAATGTGGGTTCACATCTCTTTTCTGCTTGATAAATATTTTCCAAATATAATAACAAAAAGCTGTTAATAATCAATCAATCAATCAATCAGCTTTTCTGGGAATAATGGCTTTTAGTGACGTTTGTTATTTGGCAGTGTGGTGCTGAATGCAATATGGTGTCTCCAATTACTGTATTATGTGAGCCCAGACAGGAATTTACGTAATTGTCTCAAGATGCTTTCTAGTGCAGGACTTCTGCTGCACACTCTTGTGCCTGCTTTAAAAAATGGCATCTGGACACAGCAACTTTACAGCTGGCAGTGAGTCACCACTTGTCAGTCCTCAAGTAAATTACAGAAGATAAGTTTTCTTGGAGCATTTTTCTAGGATTCTCTAATCTTACACTTAAGATCTGTAGGGTTTTTTGTTAGACTGAACTGCAGAAAAATGAGATAGATTTCAAAGGCAGCCAGTGGAGTCAGTTTAGTTAACCTCAGACAGTTAATTTCTA
Source organism: Cyanoderma ruficeps (assembly GCA_008694505.1). NCBI lineage: Eukaryota > Metazoa > Chordata > Aves > Passeriformes > Timaliidae > Cyanoderma > Cyanoderma ruficeps. Next base: position 1,385,275 of record VZDJ01000026.1, on the reverse strand, counting down.
AAAACCAGTAGCCTAAGGAGTGCTAGTAATGTACTTGGAATACAAGTGTTCTGCATTTCTTTAAAATTACATGGTGAGTCAGGTTAAGACGTAACTAAAATCCTAGTAACAAATTCAGCTAGGCAGGTTTCAGAAATAAGCCTAATAAGCTTAGTGAGGACACCAAAAATTGAAGGTAATACTTTATCTAGTTCTCTTAATACATACATTTCTGAATTTTTTACCAAATTAGAATCCCTTAGAGCTATTTTACGTGAATACTCCAAAACAATCCAAAGTTATAACCTTTGCTAAGAAGGTTATGGTCACCTAGAAACATCAAATCCTAGTGGTCTCAATATATTTATACTAAAATTCTAGGCATCCATGAAAATAAAATTTACCATCACCGCCTCCAGAAACTCTGTCAGGTGCTGCAGTGGGGCGAGTACAACTTTATAGCTGAAGGTGATGGACCTCATTGCCCCATCTCTAGATTATTTTTGTAGAAAGGTTGTAAGTAGCTGCAAGCGAATACCTCTGTGTTTATGCTACAGTAAACTGATGGTAAGGATTTCAACTTATATATTACTGCTTAGACATCAGTATCTGAATCCAGACTGTGAATTAACACTGCATACAGGACCTTGGATCTTATTTAAAACAGAGGAAGAAAAAGCTTTAGTAACCACACTGCAGAAAAATACACTAAAGCTCTCTTTCATTTTGCCTTCTTTCCTTTTTCACCTTTCCCTTTCCTAAAAGTAAAATAAAACAGGGAGTTTTACATGAAGAAGCAGATCTTTTTTCATATTTCATATTTCAACAGTAGATCTGTTGAAGAAAGTAAATACGATTCACAAAACCACATCCAAAATTGAACTGGGACTTTACTCATCAAAAGTTGCTTTACTTACCAAAATGAACAATGTATCAAATTAGAGGTTGAACTTCCAAAGATATTAACCTGGACCACCAAAATGGAATATTTGGCTCCATTTACAGCTACTTGTTTAGAGGCACCAAGTGTGAAAGTTGTAGCTCTGGAGAAAGCAAAATGGCTTTGCTAATTCAGATCTGTTGTCTCTTTTATGCCTGTCTGTTCATGCAATTACCCAATGTGCATACACATAGTGAATCCTCATAAATGTTCAGAAGAGATGCATCTTAGTTGATTTGAGCAGTGACAAATAGAGGGTGTAAGCCATCAGTTGCTAAATCACATGCTAAAGTTAGGTCAACTGATTTAATTCCAGATATCTGTGCATCCCACTGTGTGAAATAAGGCTCTTCTAGTCAGACTGTATAACCAATTATACGGTATTTAGTTACCCATCATGTGTAAGGAAGAGTCTGCCCCATGTCTCTTACCTGCTCTGAACTTGCTTAAAGTCAGGTATCTTTGGCTTAGGGTGGCAATGTAAAAGCTCAAGCTTAAAGACTTCATGAGTTTTTAATCACCTTAGTGTCAAAAGTAATTACGCAGTTTTAAGTTGTTCCTCTTATCCTCATTTCAAGACTTATTAATGAAGTCACCTTTTGCTATTTTTTGAGTCAAATAATTTAGCACCACACCTCTGTATGTCTATGTAACTTTCAGGAGGGCAAAAGAATCCTTAAATAAATAAATAAATAATAAAAAATCTAGATCTCAGTACTTAACAGTCATTAGACACACACGAACAAAACGTGTTCACAAGTGACAGCTTAAATACTTCAGTATGGATTTATGTGGCTAACTTTAAAATACGTGGACTTAAAGTCTTTATATGCGGCTATTTCATCAACAACATTACATGAGAAAGCATTAGTGAGTGCTCCAAGTATCAGTTCTCGAAACTTAAGAAATTTTGGAAGTAAAATCACCTATGAAACAAGAAGCAAATCGTGAGGAGGGGACTGGGAAGGTTTAAATCTGAACTGCAACTACACCATAAAGACTAGTGACAGGAAATGCTTGCTCTTCATTTCTTGCAACTTAATCAAACATGACTGGATTGGGAAGAAGCCAGCAAAAAAGCATTTCCTGGTACTTATCCTTGCCTAAACACACAAAGGATCTGCTACAGATAATGGTGGTTTCAGAGCTTGCCTTACTAGTGGTCACAATAATTTCCCAGATGGGAAAATGTTTGACAAATCTCAACTGTGGCTGTTGCTATGCTGATTTGCAGCTCCTGAATAAATTTCACTGCAGTCAGTTGGCTCTATACTGCAGAGGATTCATCACACAGGCAAAAAGGCTGCAGTTTCACTGCCTTTCCACTTCCAGCACCCTGAAGATCCTGAAGGACAGCTCCAGCTGCAGTGAAGAAACTAGCCTGCGCAGCCCATAGGGAGGAAATGCTGAATCAGCACATCCTCAGCTGCCCTCATCACGTCCCTGTTTCACCAAGACCTGCTCACTTCTCCCATCTTATTTCATGGCTGCCTTTCCCCTCCAGGTGACTTTTGTTACCAGGATCTCTGCTGACTTTACTGTCAGCTGCCAGAAATGCCTGATCGAGCTCTCCGGAGTGTGGCTGCAGGAAGACTATCAGCAAACGTGTGAGGGGCATATACAATAATGAATGACATTGGGAAAGTCGCTGGGTATTGCTCCACAGTGCACGTTTCCCACAATGTCAGAAAGGGACAGAGACTAGAACATAGAATACTGGCCAAAGCGAGAGCCTTGGCTATCCCATGGGACTACCTTTCCAATGAAACAATATTAACATTTAAAGTGGTCTAACTCACACATTAAAAAAAAAAAAGAGAGAGAGTAGGTCTGAAGAAAAGCATCACCAATACAGCTGGTATTGAGGTATAAACTTTCTAAAGAACTGTGTTTCAAAACATGAAACCACCATCCCTGGGAGCATGCTGGCAGCTATGGGCTGCAGTAACATGGGTATCAGTTTTACACCAGTGTAATAGTAAAAACCTAGCAGTCAGCTTCTTTTCCTCCATTTCCCCATTGTTAACTAGGAACAGAGACACTGTTTGTAAAGAACTTTGTTCTTATGGAGAGGGCTGATTGCTCTAGGGGCAGGTTACTGGGTATGACTGCCCTCCCTACAACAATTAACTGTGCTCTTTTGGGTTTTGCATTTCCTGATGAGCACAACATAGAGGTTCATTTCAATAAGCTATAAAGCAAACCTTTGAGAGCAGCATCTCCAATAGCTGTAGTAAAGGATCAAAATGCACCTCCTATAATGTTTTGTAAGCTAACAAACAAACATCCAAGATTTTTAATTTTTGCACTATTTATGTCTCTAACAAGTCTGTACCTATGGATTTACAAAATTATATGAGAATTCACGTAATCAAAGCACACAGAACACTTGCGCTTTTTACATCCCATAGGATGTTATACTAATTCCTCAACATTTTAAGAGGGAAGCAAATGAAAATGTAATGGTTCACTTTTTTTATTCACCCACTAACTGCATTATGTTACATGTTCTCAGTTTTACAATGTGAAACTAGACATTATGTCCAAGACAAAGTATTCCTAAAAGGAAGTATCTTATTTTTGCCTATTTGACTCAATAGTGTTTCAGGCTCACTGTCCTCCTAACTGACATTGAATACCATCTGCCTCTGCATTAATCCTTCAGATAACCATTTTCAGCTTTTCCATCACTTAGGTCCTTCTTATTAAAAGAAACACTGAAATGCCATTTAAGGGTTTGTCTTATACCCAGTGCAGGGGTAAGAAATGGTAGGAAGAAAATCTTTTATGAAGAAATAGAGAAGAAATTTTACAGAGGAACCTGCAGATAAGAAACCAGCACTATACTGCAAGTGAGCCTGATGGAGCTGTAGACAGAAAAGCAAGTCTGATTTCCAAATTTCATCTACAACCATAAAATAAAACAAAAGCGTTTTCTTCAAATTAGGAGAAGTAAAAAGAGGACACCATTAGCTTCTGTCTTACTCTGATTACACCTGCTTTTAACTATTTTTCTACAATGTTCTGCTTAGCATTAAGATGAAAGAGATCTAAGATCTGTGGCTCTGAAATCAAGAGCATCCCTGCATGCTGAGATTCTAGAGACCGCCAGATGTGCTCTGGACAGTCCACAGTATGCATGTGCCAGGTTACTTTTAACTCCTTTAGAGCTAAGAGATGAAGCCGATGCAGAAAGATCTAAATGACATTGTTCTTTCCAAATGAAGGGTTACAACTTTCAGGCCTTAAATCAGACGTCCCCCATTTTGGGTCTCAGCGTCCGGATCATTACAGAAATTGTGTCCTTCATGGCATAGCCAAGGACAGACAGAAAATCTTTGTGCTCACCTTCCTTCATTAGCCTGCTATTTCACACTGCCTTTCACACTATTGATTTGTCCCTACAACTATGGGCAGTGGCTCTGCTGCTCTTCCCTGCAAAGTCTGGTCCTCCCAAAACAGCTTTCCTAACTAATATTTAAGCTAAACATACAGCTCCAAGGATAATTGCCCATGTGATCGAAGAGAATAAGGCATTGGGGAAAGGAGATGTGCTGGAGTTAGGAAGGACTTACATGGATGTAATAGGAGATCAAAGCTGCAGAAAAGCAAGAGAGAGTTCATGGTGAAATAGTGAGAGTGCCAGCCTAAGCAGGTACTGGTGCTAGTGAGGTAGAGCCCTTAGCTGGTTTTCACCTCTTTATCCCATTTTTTGCCTATGGCAAAAGTATTTTTTCACCTGTAAGCTGTCAGATGAGCTTCACTGCAAAACATGAAATTTCTCTGAGACTTTGCTGAGAAATGTTATTTTGGACACCAGCCAAAATCATAATCTGCAAGGTCTTTCAATTAGCAAAAGAAGAGAACCTCACAGTAACCCCATCCATCTTTTATTTAATTCCATTCCACTACAATAAAAATTAAATTCTGGTATCTCTAAGTCTGCAGCCTATAACTGCAGAAGTCACAAGCACAAGACCATGCCATTACCCCCAGCTGTAAGTATCCTTTTAACCATCAGTTACTCCCCAAATGTACAGTCTGTCACAAAATCATAGAATCACAATATGCTGAGTTGGAAGGCACCCATCAGGATCATCAAGTCCAACTCCTGGCCTGGCACAGGACCACACCAAGAGTCACACCATGTACCTGACAGCACTGTCCAAATGCTTCTTGAGCTCTGTCAGGCTGTTGCTGTGACCACTTCTCTGGGGAGCTGTTCCGGTGCCCAGTCACCCTCTGGGTGAAGAACCTTTTCCTAATATCCAAACTAAACCTCCCCTGACACAGCTTCAGGCCATTCCCTCAGGTCCTGTCACTAGTCACCAGAGAGATAAGATCAGTGCCTGGCCCTCTGCTTCCCCTTGAGAGAAGCTGAAGACAGTGAGTGATGAGATCTTTTCCTCTCATGATTTTCCCCCTAGAACCTGTGTTTCTTTCATGGTATCTTAGACTTTCCTGCTGCCTTTTTTTTTCCTCCTATCTCATTGACAGGCACATCATACAATGCCCATGGAAACCCAGACCATCAGGAACACTTCTGTTTCAGGGACTGACACACCTCTGTATATGAGAGGGATGTTCCCACTGTTTCAGCTATCTGCTTTCAATAAAAAGCATGGTCATAACTATCTGCACTTAGCAACAAGAGGGTTATTACTGCCCAGCCAAAGAGTCCCTCTTCAATGTAAACGGTACACCAAATGGAAGGATTGGGGAGAGTTTTTAACAAAACCTGCACCCTTGCATTAAGTGAAGTCACCCAAGACAGGAGATTTGAAACTAAGAGCTGAACTTGCACAGTGAAGCTGGGCCTTCATAATGAAATACACTTGGTATGAATTCTGTTAAGACAAATAAAAATACTTTCTGAGCCTTAGTATATGCATTTGTGTTCATTTAATAGCCAAACTCCAGTTCTTGAGTCTACATTCTAGGTTAGCATATTTTTGGCTTTAACACCCTGATTTGTTTCCAGGTAGTGCACATACTGCTGGATCCACAGAAATCTGGTTGCTGCAGGAGGAAACAACCTAGCTCCCTAGGATACAATTTTAATGCAATTAAATTAGTCATAATAAGGTAAGGTTTTACTTAAGGTAAAACAGAAATCACTATATGCTTTGTAGTGTTAATCTGTCTGGGAGTAATCCATAAACTGGAAAACTATTGATATGAATCTACATGTTTCTAGTTCAACATGATTTTGCAATCACTCCGCAAGCATGTAAAAACTTCAGTAAACAATGGACACATGATTCTTTTCACAATATTCACCTGACATTTAGATAATTGCAGTCTGTTTCAAGCTAAATTGTCAGTAAACATGGTTCTTTCATGTGGGAGTTTATGAGTATCCCATCAGGATCTTATGAATTTGTTACTTTTTTGTTATATGGGGTTCCATACATAGCTTTTACATTAACCTTTTGTGCTTGTAATGCTGACCAAAAGAGTCAAAGGATTCAAATGTATTTGTATCTTGTAGAGTTACTTTCCATCGGTAAAACAGCGTGTGGACAGAATGAGGAGAAACACAGAATAGAACTCCCGAAGTCTGTCTGCCTCCTATTTGTTTTACTGGCAGTTTTACACTAGACAGCTGAGTACATACAATAGACAGTATGTACATTTGTAATATGCTTCATAAATAGTATTCCTGCAGTTGGGCTGTGGATGTCAATGGCAATACCTGAAGTGTGCTTTTTTTATTAAAATCTTTTTTTTTCCTTTTGGTTCAAAACCACGCTTATTGAAAGGGACAAATCATCATTTGTTAGATCTGTCACTGTTCAATTCTTGCTAACAGTGTTTTGTTTGCAAACTGAACTTTTACAGTCACAGAAATTTCCTCTCAAACTAATCATGTTTTTCAATATTCTAGTTAAATCTTAATTACCAAAACCTCTGCATTCTAGTTCACAGAGATTTAGCAATTACATTACACAAATTAAGAAGATCAGGTAAAATCATAATCTTAATAAAAAATAACAAGTACAGGAGACACTGCCATATGCCCAACAGATCAAACCAACAAAAATATTGGCTCAAAGTCTGATTTCACACCATTTGGAATTAATTTTATGGCATTAGCATAAAACTAAATTAATTGAGAGCAGGATCTGATTGTGCATGCAGGAAAAGAGATTATGTTTATTCCACAGCATGCTGAAAAGTGTCCATCTCATAGTTTGTGAGATACAAAGCAAAAATATAGTGAAAAAGACACCTTTTGCAATGCAAATTATGGTTTTATAATGGTTATAATAAAGTTTATCTGTAGGATGTGCTCCTATTTCACACCTTTTTCCAGACCTTTCCTGACAAGGGCTTTTGAAGTCATACAGTCAGGCTCTACTTTCACCCTGCAGATTGTCAGGATTTTGTCAGCTCAGCCTGGAGCCTCTCCCAGCAAACAGCCGGATGCAAAAATCTGAAGACTCTGGTGTAGTTTAAAGTCACAAGTGTCTGACACACAACACTGAGAGCTGGGAAAACTGAGGGCTCAAGACTGAGTTACTTACCCTGACAAGCCAGATCGAACTGCACTGATGATCTGGACAGTTCAACTGCTCCAAGAAGACCAATTGCCTGAACATTTCTGCAAAAAGCACTTAAGTCACTTCATAACCTACCTATGCTATTGTATCCTACCTATGCTAGTCAGCTCTCACAGCAATGGCTGTTTAAAAAAAAAAAGCCACATGAAAACTGCTTTCCTAAGGCTATAGCAAATTATGGTGAGTTTTGCTAGTGTTTCTCCCAGATAAAGGAATGTCTGGCCACTCCCAATTGCAGCATCCAGAACAGCTTCACACACCACCAAGCAGTCACGCTGTGGCTCAGCCACGTGCCACAACACTCACTGCTTTCACTCCCGGCCTCTACCACAGCCAGAGTCACAGGCAAGTAAGGACAACATCATAAACTGAGCTCTGAGCTCATTAAAGGATGGCAACTCAGGAACTATAACAGGATTCCAACACTTTTGTGTCTCATTTCTAGCTGAAGGCTTGTTCAGGTTGGGTATAAACAAGAGCTGCTCCTGTCTGCTGGATTAGTAATGCCATCTGTGAAAAAAGAACTGGAGAATCAGCCTGGGTCATTGCAGAATTTGTTGCAATCTTTTGGGCACAGCTAGAGAACAGCAGAATACAGATTTGCATGGGGATGGACTGGTCATTTCACCAAAGACTTTGGACCTAAAAGCCAACATAGAATCAACGTTTTTCCCTTTGGAAAAACTGCTCTCCAGATTCTTATTAGTTCTGTGGAGAAGCTATGTATATTAATTCCACCGATGGAAATAAATTGGCTAACACAACAAATACCAGCTTAATTTTCAATTGTATATAATACAGAAGAACACATTCTTTGGCTCAGGACGCATAAAATGACATGGTATCTTGGATGACAACAAGACAAGAGATGGAAAACTAAAACAGACAGAAGTGCTGCGAAGACAAAGAAAGTACAAATTTTTGTGTGCCTGAAGAAAATGTGCTACCCACAGAATCAGTGGTGCTTTTATATTACCTATGTTATTAAATAAAAGATCAAATCACTGCCTATATTTTCTGTCCATAAAGTATTTCTTTTCTGCCTGAGAAGCAATCACAGACCCAGGGGCAGGTTGAATTCTAACCACCGATTTTTGGGGAAAAGGCACTGAATTATGTTATTTATCTCTCAGAAACACAGGACAGAAATCTTCCAGAGAAATGTAGACCTGTTGGCTAAATCTTTCCAACCACGACTTCCCAAGGAAGACTAATCCTGAGATCTATGATTGAATCTTTTTCTAAGAAAAGCATAGTGATCAGGGAACATTTGTGGCACAAGTGAATTATAATTATGTCTTCCTGGACCATGAAAGAATACCCAACAAAGGTGCCTTCAAACATCTTGGATGAAGGCACTGTGAAAACCTAATAAGAAAGACACTGCATATCTTGAAGCTAAAAATAGTTAAGTGTATCAGAACGCCAACAGAAAGAGAAGTAGAAATGCTCCAAACAAACAAAACCTAATCACTTTCATCACAAGTTCTACAAAAAAGAAGTCATATTACACACAGAGTTATAACAATCTGATGTGTTAGTGTGGATTCTACTGGTATATAGAAAGAGAAGGCTTTTTTCACTGGCATCACTATACTGTGAATTTCATCTAATCATATCCTGCTTGATATTTAATTGAAATAGAGTGATTTAAAGCCTTTGCAACAAGTCTTTTATTATCAATTTTCACATAATTCTTCCAACGGATAATTGGAGCACTAATTTCTTTAATTACTTCAGGCATTTTTTTCTGTCAGAATGTGTAACCTTCTACAGAAAGGGGAGTTAGAACAATTTTTGCACTTCGTTTTTGTCATCTAGGACTTCACAGTTTGTTGTGATGCCTGCATGCCTGACTTTCATAGAAAAAAATACATTAGGTTTTCCTAATTAATTTGTTCCCTTCTTTCATTAGCTGAAGAGAAATCTTGCTCTGTGATCTAAATCTTACGAACTGCTTTTGCCTCATGCAAAAAAAGGTATTTAATCTTCTAGGTCATTTTTTCCTCTAAATTTGCCTTATTTATCGCTTACTCAAAGTCATGCCTAGTGTCTAATACCTACAAATTCTTCTGATTTCAGAAACTATGAAGGTGAATCCCAGTTTCATTTATTTTTGCTGCTTTATCCTTGTGAGGATAACCTTGTAAACGTAGACGAGCATAAACCACTTATTAGGATTAAACAAGTTAAAGCAAGCAAGCTTCATTTCTGCATTAAAGGCCTAAGCATGGTAGCGCAAGAGCTAGTCTCGTATACACTGGGAAACAAACCTGCTTCTTATATATTAAATCCCATATTTTTGTATTTATCTCCCCCAAGGTATCAGCAAAACTTTTCAGCAATGACCGTACCAAGACGAATGATTCCTTAAAAGGTTGAGAGTAAAAGGTATTGGCTTCTTCATAGCTGCTTTTTCTTAGTTTCCTAGGTTCTTCTAAGAGAAACTTCAACTTTCAGTAGTACGTGACTCACTCTCACACATGAACAAAAATTAACTTTTCCTATCCCTTTTTACAGTTTTTTAAAGAGAATTACAATTTTAGGGACTTGAACAGAAATAATCCCATTCCACATGCTTAATGAAAAAGGTTTCAGAATCTCCTGCAGAAAAGGCATGATTCAGGATTCTTAGTCTGGTTCTGTTTTGGTCTTCAGTCTGATATTCTCAGAAGGATTAATTAATTGTGTTATGTTTTTTCCCTCACCCCTTTCTGAATCAATCTTATTTCTTTCCTACTCTTTCATTTTTAAGCTTTATAGTATTAACATATTCACTTGCGTTTTTCTGTAAACCTGCCAGGTTTTCTGCAAGGTCTGTCACTGATCTTAGGACTAAAAGTTACATATGACCTTTGCTGTGGTCAGAAATACGTGACAGAACTTTAAATACCTCGGTGGAAAATGAATTGCAGTGCAAATCCAACTTCTTCACAAGAGATCAACACAACTACTCTGCTGGCAGTGCATTTGTCTGCTGAATTTGTTTTGAACAAGTGTCATGGAGAGATGCAATTATGACCCCTGTTGGTTCACCCTAAAATGTACACATCTATGCTACTTGAGCCAGAACATCCTGCAGCAATGCTTGGCCATTCTCTCCTCTCTGAACTATACCACTGAATGAAAGAAACATACGGGGGGAAAGAGCCTATAAAAATATCCAAGGAACAAACAGTTGTCAGTGTTAAACAAAAAAAGCAGCCTGTCAACTAGAGAATCCTTAACACTGAAGAATCAAGTTTCATAACTAGTTTTCATAACTAACTCTTCACTACACCTTGGCAAGTAACTCCACTCCAAGATGTTTTAAGGCTATTGCTGTAGTGGCTCCAGCCAGAAGTGTAGTCACATCGTGAAACTCTCGTATCAATTTTGAACCAAGGATAACAACATAGAGGGACTTGATATCAACTTCAAGGTCAAGGAGACTTGGTCTAGTATAAAAAAATCAACATCATAAAGCATAACAAAAAGCAAGGCTAGAATACACAAATGGAATGTCACCCAGCAGTTTAGCAGTTAACAGCAATGCAACTTTATCCCTGGGAAAACCATGGCAAACTAGGGGAGATGTATTGTTGAGCAGATTTGTGTCTGCATGTGAAGAGCTGGATTTCATAATTCAAATACAGTTGAACAGACTTTGTGGCTTGATATTCCTATACCAGGTGATGATTCCTCTTCCTTATCAGTGTCACTGAAATCCACAGTTTTTTAAAAAATACAGTTTTTATTAACATCTACCAAACAAACCCATTTGTTTTTTGGTTAGCATGAATGCAAACGGAGCAAAAATCCTTACAAAGGACCGAGTGGAATAAGACAGTTTTATAGGCTTGCCTCGGGAATTTCTTGCACTTCCTGTCTTCTGCAATATTTTTGTAGGCACAGAATGGCCATCTTGCAAACCCTTAAAGATCAGGCAACTCACCAAGGTCCTCATACAAGTAAGAGTTTTTGGGACTGAGCTCGTAATTTCTAATAGCAAATACATCAGGATTTTATAAGCTCAAAAAGGCTTGTGAGACTAATAATCCATAAAGCCTATTAAGCTATTAAGGTAACCAAATAAAGCATCTGCATTTTGATCTGCCTCCAATCTAAATGCTCAGCATGAAGCCTCCCTGGTAATAAAAAGAAGCCTGAAGAAATCATTCTCTGTAAGACAATTCTCCGTGTTTCAGCTTCTGTTAGAAAAGAATATAAATCCCAGAAACTTCTATTCTTACAGAATTATATCAGCGTCATGCTTTATAAATTTGAAAATGCCTTCTCTGTTAAAATGATTTTTCAATCATTAAGACAAAGGATAAAATACACTCCTTCCTTTAGCCTACTTATATTTTTACTTGCTTGTACTATTTTACCTGATGGAAAATGCATCAGACACACTACTACCATGGCTATCCCTGCTCCACTTATTACTTGTGACTACGGGTCCACACTCTTTTCTGGATGTCGTCCACAACCATTTGTTTCCTTTTTATTCTTCTCGCTTTCATTCAGAATCTGCTTAAAGACAAATTTCTGTCTTCATCATAACAGGCAAGTTCAACAAAACTAAATTAAAAAGAACTTTTTAGCTAATGTTCTTTGGAGATTGCCGTTTTGCATCCTAAATATATTAACTCAGTGAAGTGTTAATGTCCTCAGCCTTTGTCTTCTTTTCATACATCAAGTAGAGCTAATCACAGAGCTATACCTAGCTTAGAATAATACATTTCTTATAATTTTCTACAGTGTCATGTGCTAACATCACATAAGCAGTAATAATCAATACAATCAATAATCAACATTACACAAGCAATATTCCTAGCCCTTCTGTCATAAGCAAATAGGTGCACATCTGCTACCCTCCATGGCAGTCTATTAATTTATGTTGAAAATGTAACTTTCATGCCTCTGAATTAAAATGGTTTATAGTACTGGTTTTATAAATGTGAAATTGTATTCTCAGACATGAGATTTTATACACACATCTCAGAATAATCAAATGACAGGAAAAATGGTAATGCATTCATCACTGCAATGCCACTCTAATTTCTGCAGCATTCATGCCAGAAATATGTTTGGTATTTCTCATGTCCAAAACTTGATTATTCCAGAGACACAGAAATGCTATTTTTTTGTCCTTTTAGTAAATGTGATTAAAACTAAGCCACTCAGTAAAATTACATTCTGTTTCTCACTTAACTGCAAAGTTCCCATTTTGGCAAACTATTTCTTTACATTTTCTTTTATTTTAACTGTCGATCTTTTCCTAGCTCTGAGAAAGTTTAACTTCCAAGACCATGTGCAATTATAAACCAAAAATAAGAATTAGAAAGACTTTACAGATAAGCCAACCAAACAGTACCATGCTGATTATGATTAGAAATAAAAAGATGAGTCTGTTTCCATGGTACAATGTAACTATTATATTAGACATGGGTACTGCAGCAATAAACAGAACCTGCAATAAAGTCATCTTTTGCCTTTGACTCCAACAGCAGGCCAGGGCTGATCTTCTCAAGTAATGCTGATTTTATTGTTTTTCCTCTTTACTTTTTTCATGCCAGCTGATATTGTAACAACACACCAAGTCGAATGACAGTATGTGTCAGAAAGTCTTAGATGACAAAGACTAGTGGTTCAGACGGTTTATTTGGAGGATGAACTGAGCAGACACAAAAATAATCCCTTCACCATATTTATCATTTTTATTGTCACTAAATAGTGCTCACCATCTGCACGTTTGAGCAGTATTCAAAGTGAGCACGGTGAGTTTGGATTTCCAGAGAATATATTATAAACACTTGTTAAGTGTACTATTAGATGTTTTTCATATTTTTCAGATACAGATACTACAGGTTTGGTCTCAACTGCACAAAATTAATAAAAAATACTTTTACAGTGCAAGGTAAAATAAAGCAACCATATCCCAACACCAAACCTTTGATTCATTCAGTCAGAGAGCTTGCAGGAGGAGGGACTGTAACATTGAAATTTCAGTAATTTAATTTATTTTAAGCCTTATGTAAGTAATATAATGATTATGTTTATTTTACAAAGTGTTTTTGAAAGAGTGGACTGAAAACCACTAAGCCTGCTCCTGAAGTTAAACTTCTACTAGTTAAAGCCTTTAGTTCTCTCTGTCTATCAAAGAAAATCCTTTTATTTCTCTCTGAAAGACAGCTACAGTTCACTATAAAACAACACAATAACTTGAGACAGGGAGAGGCAAAGAAACCTCTTGAGAAAACCAGGGCTATTTGGTCTATATTAAATATTTATTGAAGAGTGTGACAGTTTACTTTATTTTTATTTACACTGTCACACACTGTTGCCATATGGCTGCTGTGTTTCACCTGAATTTCGCCTATCTGTCAAGTGCCTTATGAGGTACTCTACATTGATTTTACAGTGTTCCTCATAGTGAATTTTTTTCTGGATAACATGAATTGCTCCTCACAATATTTTATTATTAAAAGACTTACATAAAAGTCCCAGGAAAACTAAGCCAAATTTCAGTGGAAGCCCACATCCACACTGTGATTAATGAGGCTTCTTTCCCTGCTATGTACTGATTCTCATAGCATCCCTTATACAGCTACACCCAAGGGAGGAGTCACATAATTCTCCTTGTTGCGTCCCCTCCTGCATCTAAACACAATGAATGCCTGTGTCGACCACCAGATCAGACCAGCATATCAGAAATTTTACTAAGGCTCTTTTACTGCACTTGACTATAAACCACTGAAATGAGAAATAGGGTAGTCCTCTGTGGATTTGGGACAAGTACTGATCTGTTGTTTCTCCCACAAAGATATGAGCACTGAAGGAGAATAGCAGGGTTAGTGAAGAAAACTGCAAACTGTTTCTACAGTCCTTTGAAGGAACCACAAGAACAATGATGAAATCTCACTTGCATCTGTATGTGGATTTTGCTATGCTGGACAAGTTAGGTACGTTCTAAGTAATTTTGCACAAATATCTTTCCTTCAAATGGAATAAAATTAGTAGTGGACTTAAGTCGCATTTAAATATAAGATCCTTAGGCTATCCAAATCACTATTACTAGAGGTGCTTTGCACTCAGCTTAGATCAGCTGTGCTGTCCCTCATGCAAATGGAAAGGATAATCAGGATCTGGCATTTGACCAGACAAATTTGTGACATCTCTTTCCTCCCTGAGATTTGCTGGGACAGAGCTGGGGCACAACTTTGCTTGGCAGATAGAAGTGAACAAGACCTTGCTTCCATTTCTTCCATTAGAACGAGAATGTATTTATCTCTGGACATCTCCTGAGTGTCCTAGAACAAGTCTGTGGATAGTACAGCCCTTTTCTCTTAAAAGCCTCAAAACTCCTTCACATACCTTTAAAGACAAAAAATATTCCCACACTGTGTGAGAATATCCATTTATTATAGCCTTATGTATCTACATTTCTGGTCTGCTGGGAGATAAGGGAGCCTAATGCTAGTTCCATAGCAAGAAAGGTCTCTTCCCCTCAATACACACACATTTTTATTTAAACAATGTTTAGATGCCAGACAACTGTGCACCAGAGGAACTCCATCCACCTCAGTAAAGCAGCCTCAGATTTCCCACGATTACAGAATTTGGCTCAGTACATCGTATCTTACTAATGTTTTCTTTAAAAACGGGGTACTCTCCTGCCAGTCCATATATTTTGGTCAGAGCTGTTTACAAGTGAAGGCAGAATAACAGGTTTGTCAGCTGGGGGAGCAGCCAGCCAAAGCCCTACAGCAGCTGCAAGCAGTGCAGCAACAGCACTTCGTAGGTTTGCCTTTTAGCACTTCCCTCATTTTGGACAGGTAAATGGTCTCTATTATGCACAATAAGGAAGAGCTTGAAAGAAATGTGAAACCTAACAAAGAAGGTGTCAACTTCTTGACCTGGATTTAGATCTTGTTTTCCTGTTTCAAGGCAGAAAATGGAATTACATTCTTTACACTGCAGCTAAATTCTTGGTTTAAATGCTGGAACAGATACACACAGCACTAGTTATTGCTGCTGAATCTTGTATGTCCTATCACTTCTCAACCTTTATAAGCAAAAGCAGGGCAGAATTTCTACAATTCTGAGGGCAGAAAATGGTCATACAAGCTACTGAAAGCTTTTTTTACAGATTTTACAGTTTGAAAGTATCTAAGCAGGCACCTATGTAGAGTTTGCATATGAATTTAATTCATTAAAATACAATATGAAAACCAGTATTGATTCAACAATGAACATTATTATGTGAGGTAAGATGGTTATATTCCTCTAAGGCAGGTGCTGATCTAAGCTCTTCTTCATTCGCCAAATGGAAGGTTTAAGAATATTCTCCAGCCACTTTTTCTAGTCTTGCAAGGACAATGATGACCTAAAGTAGGAGAATCCTGGCTTTATTGAGAGCTTTATTGTTTATTAAGACAGGCGAGACTTGGATGACCTTGGCAGTCCCAGCAGAGGTGGAGAAGAGAACAGAGATATTTACAAGTGCTTCTTGTGATATATCTAACAGCATATAGTAAAACATTGGGGTCATACAATGTTAGTTGAATCCTAGAACCAAATCTGCCTTCTCCCCATAACTGACAAATTCTGTTTCCCATGTGCAGGCTCCGCAGCCCCGCAGAATGCTTGCTCCAAATGCTGGAAACTGAGAGCCTGCTTCGAAACTGCACATCCTATTAAGTGTATCTTTGATACCACTAAAATGTGTGTATAAGAACCTTTGTGAAGCAGGTCCTTAGTGAATATGCAGCTTTTTTTATTAGCCACAGAAAATATTACAAAAGGAGCAACCTGCCAAGAGCTGAAAGTGTCTTCTCTGTGATGATTTTCTTTCTAGAGGGTTACACTATTGCTGCACATTCAGAACAAAATACAGAGTTTTAAATTTCTACAAACCAGCACTACTTACTGACAGCAAAGGGCTACCCCCTTTGACGTAGTGTATTGCTGTTTGTCTCTCCATCTGCAAATTTAAGACAATAATATGGACCTTTTGCAAAGAGCTTTGCCAATCACACACAAAAATTTGAAAGAATGAGATAAATATTTTGTTTAATCATCCAGCATCTTCACTAGTCCCTTGTTAATTGATATTTCTAATTCCATCTGCTTCTAGTTAAATCCCATGCATCTTGGGCAATATTTTTTTTGGTTAGCGATGAA
Source organism: Cyanoderma ruficeps (assembly GCA_008694505.1). Classification (NCBI taxonomy): domain Eukaryota; kingdom Metazoa; phylum Chordata; class Aves; order Passeriformes; family Timaliidae; genus Cyanoderma; species Cyanoderma ruficeps. The sequence goes on along the minus strand of VZDJ01000026.1, from coordinate 1,368,625 downwards.
AACAAACATTTGAAGAGCTACTATTTCTGTGTGATGCCCAGAATGCTTTTTATTGTTGCAATGCATATATAAATTTGAAAAAGAGATTCAAAGCATCTTAGAAATATTTTCAGAACTATTTATTTTTCATGTTATAAAATTTGCAGAAAAAACATTCCTTTCAATACTGTCACATAAGTCAGACCAGCAGTAAGCATGTACCAGCATGTTAACCTGTTATAAGCACCAACCAAATCAATGTGAGCAGAATCAGCAGTGGTGAAATAAATGTGTATAACATTCTTTTCACATTTTCTATAAGTTTATATGTATACATATCAATTACTAAAATGTATGTGCATTGTCACAGCTGTTTCTTGCTCTGCACAAATTACTATTTACACAGGTGCATGCATAGTGCATCTTTCAATTGTTCAAGTGTTTCTTTGGCTTTGCTTACTGATTTCAAGCTAAGAAAACTCAAAACTGGAAGGTTCTTTATTTTTGTTTTGGTTTGCTTTGTTTGAGTACCTATTTTATTCAGTCTCCCAAAACAATGTTACAGCTTTTTTCTTATAAAACTGTTTTTTATCATTTTCTGGTTTGCTGGACTTCATGAAGAATGCTGAATCTTAAGCAGTACATTTGGTAGTGTCAGTTATTTGATGAGTTCTTTGTACTAATGATGCACTGGAAATCAGTCCATGTCCTTCCCTGCATGTGTTACAATATGGCTCTTGCTGTGAGATAAGGCTGACAACACTGAGTAAAGTCTGTCCTTGTTTGATGAAAACAGCATAGATGTTCCCCAACAGACATGAAAAGGTCAAAAAAAAAAAAAAAGATTGAATGTCAAAATACTCAGTTATACTCAGGTATTACTGTTTTACACTTGAACTGTTTTGTGACACTGAGAAAGGAAGTGTATCAGTTATGAGATGAGTTCAACTTTTTAAATTATTTCTAAAGCTTTTGATAATTTCACAGAACCTAATTTACAACCTTATAAAAGGTACACGTTAGTTACAAAATACACAGCAGCAACAACACGTATGAGAAGACAATGGAAAAAAAGGTCTGTTCATGCTATCTGTCCTTAGACACTTCCTGGGGCAGAAAGCTGGAAATCAAGATATACTGTGCCCATCTGACTGCCTAAGCATTTTTATGCCCTTCAGTACTGATGAAGCCAAACCTGATTCTAATCAAATCTGTGAACACAGTAGTCTTGTATTTTTTAAGCATTGTTAAAATTCAGCAAAATTATAATGGAACTCTTTACCATGATTTCTAATGTTTTGGTGCACAGAAGTACTTCATTGGCTTCAGCACCTTGCTGTTAAAATAAGGATTGCCATCTAATTTCGGAACTCACCTATAGTAAGTGAATATGAACATCACTGAAATTACATCGATAAGCAAATAACAGATTGCATATTTTGGATAGGTCTCTACAATTATGTCCATACAGAGAAAGAGTGTTATAAAGACATTCCATAACCTCAATTAGGCAAAACAGATCAAAACCTAGGGAATCACGGTTCATTAAGCAGCAACGTAACCATTGCAAGGAACTATCAGTAAGAAATTACAGAAAAGGAGAAAGGTCATATTCTGTCACAGGATGATGATGAACCATGTACGTTTTCACTGTGGAAAAGCTAAATGCTAGGATGTGCCAATAAAAGTGTTTCCAGTAGACTGGTAGCCCTTCAAAAAGGCACTGACAAAGGTTCAGCTGCAAGATGGTGAACAGTTCTAGTCATATGCCAAAAGGAAATATGGGTTCTGACTAGGACACGTGCTGGGAAGGGCACCAGTAAACAGGAGGAAAAAAGAGACCTCAAAGCTTTATTTCTCTATATAGAGAAAATGGGAGAATGAGAACACAAAGGCATTTTCAAAACGTACCAGTGAAACAAGGACAGAACAAAAGTTATAAGCTGTTCATAGAAACAATTAATCTTGAAATAAGGAGGGGTTTGGCATATGGGAACGGTCAAATCCTGAGCACCCACACTTGAATCTGTTTTTTTCCTGTAGCTTTGAGAAGTGTATACAAAGGACAGCACAAAATAATTGCCTCTGATTACAAGCACCAGGACAAGTAAGTCCACGCCAGTGCTGTGTTGTCAGGTTCTGCAATGAATACTTGCAGCACCTCCTGATGAAAAACCAGAAGGAGATGTGAATTCTAAGAGAGTTATTCAAAAGAGCATTTAATCTACTCAGTGACATGCAAGTAACAGAATTCTCCTTAATTTTAACAGCTGATATTCAGAGCAGCAAATTCAAAACATGTAAATATACACTCCCCCTCCAACCTCCAACACACAACATTTTGAATGAAGCAGAATTTGTGGGTTTGATTTGCTGGTTGCTATTGTTGTTCTTTTTCTTGTTGCTATTAATATTATTACAACATTTTATTTTAATAAGCAAAACGTACATTTTCTGAATTGTCCTCTAGTCAACACAATTCACTGGTGGGTGATTCATCACTTCAACAGTTGTTAGGCTTCTGCAGACTGCTGGTAGGATGGGATCTTGTCACTGTCCCCCACTTTAAGTATGGTAATGGAGGAAAGAAGATTGAAAAACTGGGGTAAATTATTTCCCAGGAAGGAACTCTGAACAGAATGGATATTTTAGAAAGCTTTGTAGTCATCTACAAAAATAAATCTCAGTGACAGAAAGTGAATACCTTTCTGAATCTCGGTGATGCTCAAGTGTCACTTTGAGAAATCTGCTTATTTTTGTGATGGAAGAGCAAGAAGGTCCACATAATTTCTTTCTCTGTGTACACTAAATGACAATTTTGAAATAAAAAACCTCTGCAGGTTTTTACTACATTCAGAATTACTATGAACAAACTAGAATTAGATGTAAAGTGACAATCAGCATTAATTCAGGATTATATGGAATTTCATGTCTACCAAGATGGGATATTTTGTGCTTAAGCCATGGAAGGCAGCAATTATTTCAAGGACTCGGCAGGGGACTATAGCCATATCGCCTTTTAAATCTTTCCATCCTAGCAATTGTAAAAGGCCATCTTTACTGTGTTATACTAGCACTTATAATTAAGGCCAATACATATGTATAAATGTTGCAACAGCAACAATTTTCTTGGAAATCATTTGGTTGACTAAATTGAGTGTATAAATGCAATATTATATTTAATTTAGCACAACATATGTCCACTAAAACAGTTTGCCATATTGATAAAATATTAAAAAGTCACAACAAAAACTAAAAGACAAATATGATTTACTTAAAAAGTTAAATTTTGACAGTGCACTTTGAACTGCTGCATTCAAATGAGAAATCCACACAGTACATTTTGTGAAATAAACCCATATGGCCAAACTAAAAATTATGACAGGAAGTCCAAATAAATATTATTCAAATGCTTCAATGTAAAACCAGATTATTTAATTTGGGTTTTATAAAGATATTTAGTTGGTATGATATTAAGAAGAATGCAATTATTAATTTGAATGCAAAGTGGCCATACTGATATGATACTGATTTTCATATGAAATAGTGACCTTCAAATACAAATAAGAAATAAAATATTGTACAACAGGAGAAAGCAACTGCCTTGAATACTCTTATTTGAACACAAGAATATTTAGAACCCTTCAGCTGAAAGTCTAATGTAGCAACCCCTTATTCCTGGCGTAATACACAGGCAGTGGTGCACAGTTGTCCAGGGTTTTCAAAAGAGTTAGCAAAGCCAAGAAACCCTAACTCACAAACCCCCATTTAGATCTAATGAGTTAAGATTTATCTAATTTTATGAAACATCAAAACCACTAATGCTAAAGCATGTAAGCACCTAATGCCTGGGTGNCCTGGAGCTTTTCTTTTCTTTTTTTTTTTTTCCTGTTTAAAAACCCCACCACCACCCCCAGCCTCCATTTCCTATTTTAAAGCAAGCATTCAGTGCACTGTTCTGAGTCATACCACCGGGGTCTGGCAGGCATCAAACCATGGAAACCAGATGACATTTAAAACTACAAAAGCTCAGGCTCCTTAAGGATCCTGGGTGGCTGAAGACACCTTAAAACTATTGTGCCATTTTGCCTTGCACAGCAGGTACCTTAAACCCCTTCATTAACACTTCTGCAGTCTAATCCACGGATGGGAATGATTTAAGAAGTAGACAGGCAAGGAAACTGACTCGCAAACCTTCCTATCTCTGCCACCTCCCCCAGAAAACCTCATTCACTTTTCCCTAAAACTTCTGATAAGGCAGAATTTTAAACCTTTAGAAATGGGATCAACGAAAGTTCAAGCAGATGCATCTTTGGGAAAAGCTGCATATCTGATATGACATTCCAGAAGAGAATATTCCTTTTTCCAGTGGCTAAACGTTCTTCTGCCCCAGTACACTTCTTCAGAGATTGCTCTCTTAGATTTTATGTCTCAGGCAAAAAAAGCAAGGGTTAAATTTTATCACGAAAAAACGTTAACTATTACTAAAATTTTCCTTCCCCCATTCCCCCCTTTTTCTATTCCTCCCCTCTTCACAAGGGAGCAAAAATTCAATCCCTGCAGCCCAGAGATTACTTGCTGCAAGGCTTCACTGTGTATCAGTGTCTATACCCTTATTTTTCCATTTTTTTGTCTGTTTTTTAAAGAGAGAGTTACTGCAAAAAAAGTTTTTTTGATGGTGGCATCTACTCACTTCTTCATAGCATTCCTACAAAGTTATTTCAATGTACAATTAATTTCTTTTTAATCTTTGACTGAAAATTACTTTAAGCAAAACTAGCAGCTAAATATGTGTCTAAAAAATTTACATATATAGTCCTGGGAAAAACGCATAGCCAATCTACTTCTTTCACTGCTTCTGACTTTATATTCTTCTGCCAGCAATAGTATTGCAATGTGATCATGTGGCATGGCAGTAAGTAAGTTTTTGGCAAAGACACAGACATGGACTTCAAGAAAACTGTGACCTTTGGTTTAATCTTTCAAAATTTCAAAAAGCATGCATATTAAAGCTATTACAGAGATGGGGGGGAAAAAAGCTAGAATAGATTGTAGCAGTGAATAGTTATGTCTCTGAAGCAAAGAAAAGGAAGGAATTAAATCACCACATCAGAAATTATGTCCCATGAATGTTTCTTTAGGAAAAGAATGGTTTAGAATGCCTATTTTTCTTTTTCAAGGTCTGGTGAGAGAGCCTGATTTATATTTCATGACTTTTACAATGAGCTTCAGACTCAACTTAAATTAGCCATTGTGCAACAGCTTTCTGATGATGCCTGCTTTGTGCCCTTCCCCTAGGACCTCCCATGGGATCAAAAGCAGAGACATTTTGCTGACACAGTATCATGTGTAGCAACCTCCTCATATTATTAACCCCCAGAACATTGCATCACTGGGACAAATAATTCATTAGTGTTATTTTAAAAAAGAGGATATAAAATGTGCTTATAAAAACTGCTGCACATTATTGCATCTGAATGCATGAGATAAAATACAACCACTTCCAAGCACTATCTGATACTGCACAGACACTACTTAGTCACTTTGGAAATAATTTCCCTTCCTGTTGTTTTAACATCAATAGCATCAATACTTTATAAACTTACAGATTTCATAAAAAGAGGGAGAGGGACTTTTCACACAGGCAGAAAGCGATAGGACATGGGGCAATGGCTTTAAACTAAAAAAGAAGACATTTTGATAACATGCAAGGAAGGAATTGTTTACTAACAGGGCAGTAAGACACTGGAACAGGTTGCCCAGAGAAACTGTGGATGCCCCATCCTGGTGATCTTCGAGGTCAGTCTGGATGGGGCCCTGAGCAACCTGAATGAGTGAGCAAGTGACATCCTTGTCCATGTCAGAGGGGCTGGAATGCCATGATCTTTAAGTCCCTTTCCAAACCAAACCGTCCTGTGATTCTACAGTTTTTCTGCAATGCTTGGGGGTTAAAAACTCTGAGCAGAAAGGGGAGAGATCCTTTCATGTGAATACTCAAAAATTATTTCAGTTGCTGGCAAAAATGGGATTTTGCATTTCTAGAAGAAATGAACCAGGGGAAAATCAGAGGTCTGATGGGAACTGTAGCTCAGTACCTCCACAGGTGCACTGTGGTGCCACAAAGAGTACTAGCACAAGGAATTACATGCTGTTCAGAAATTATTTATGGTAACACATCAGAATGCACTAGCTGTATGAAACAGACATTGTAAAAAGCAATGGCTTAGTAATCCTGGCTACAGAAACCTGATATGAAGTCTTTCCTGAGAAAGTCTTTCTCCTATTTTCCTGAGAACAGGGGAGACACTCACAATTTTTGTGTGAATTAGAAATATGTGGATTATTGTAGGTCTTCCATTTTAAATTAATTTTTTCAATTTTAATTCTTTTAAAACTAATCCCATTGTTAACAGATCCAAAAGAACAATTAATTTTAAAAAGTAATAAATTAATGTTTAAAAATTAAATACTTCCACAACAGCTGGCTAATCAGTTTTATATAATGATATTAAAATATTTAGTTGAGCATGTCATTTATAAAAGCAGTCAAACTCTAATCAATTGTATTACTGCAGCCTATTGTCTACTAAAATAGATTGTAATCTTACTAATAGAAGAATATCTTATAATTTTTGAGTATCCACATGAAAGGATCTCTCCCCTTTCTGCTCCCTCAATAAGAGCACCCAGTTTATTATTTGCATAAATCTACTACAGGCAATGAATATAAATTGGAAAATCACATGAAGCACTGTGTCATCTTGTGGCAAAATTATTTTACCATGAAACAATTTTACTTAATTTCTACAATATTCTCTATATAGGAAGTGAGCATTGAAACAGTAACATTAGATAACTGAAAACTTTTCATTTGCAAATTGAGTTCATAAATTACAAGGAAAAACTTAGAAGACCCAGGAGATAAAATAAACATCATAAAATCAGATAAATTGTAACAATAAATGCAACATAAGCACAGAAACTTATTTTTTGTATGTTAAAAAGAGTTCTGCTTGTACTTTGGACATACAGGTGTTACTCATAAAGATGCATACCAATAATTCTTTGCAGAATTTGGAAAATACTCAGTTAAAAATATCGCCTACAAGTGAATCAAGACCTTCTGGTTCTTGGTTAAAAATGCCATCTTCTTTTCTTGGAACAGGAGTTTTCATTTAAACCATCTTGCCAGTTTCATTGTAGCAAAACCTGCCATTGTGAGCTATTTGAGGCCTGATTTAACCATCCTATTTTAAATGAACAAGGAATTTAAAAAATATATATCTGTTTGGCTCTTCCTCTGCAGGCTTACCAGTTCCTGAAAGTAATGTCACCTTCAATAACCTCTCTTCCCACATCTTCCCTTACCATCATGTCAATATTTCTTGCTTAGTACAGCACAGCAAACAAGCTGTTTTGCAATGAACACTAAGCAAAAGCATCCTTGAGACTATATACAGACTTGCAGACAGCTCCAAAAGTCTCCAGGCCTGTGAACATATCTTAGAATTATCTAACAGTCTGGCTGTAAGGGACTTTTAAAAGGTCATGGAGTTGAACGCTCTTGCAACAAGCAGGGACATCTTCTAGTATACCACATTGCTCAGAGCCTCATCGAACCTGGCCTTGAACATTTCCAGGGATGGGGCATCCACAATTTCTCTGGGCATCCTGGTCAAGGGTTTCACCACCCTCACTGTAAAAATAACCTTCTAATATCTAATCCAAATCTATCCTCTTTAAGTTTAAAACCATTACCTGTTGTTCTATTACAACGGGTCCTGCTAAAAAATCTCTCCCCATTTTTCTTACAGACTCCCTTCAGGTCCTGGCAGGCTACAGCTAGGTCTTCCCATAGCCTTCTCCAGGATGAACAATCCCAACTCTCTCAGCCTTTCCTCAGAGAAGAGGTGCTCCAAGCCTCTAAGCATCCTGGTGGCTTCCTCTGCACTCTCTCCAATAGGCCACGTCCTCCCTGTGCTGAGGACTCCAGAGCTGGACAGAGTACTCCAGGTGGGGTCTTAAAAGAGTAGAGGATCTTAGGGACAGAAACCTGGAACTAAATTCCTAACTGAGGCCCACAGGCTTCACATTCAGTGCATGGAACAAGTGCATCAAAATGAAGTCCTGCTCAGCCCATATTCATGAGCAGGGAACCTACTGTGACAGACAGTAGTACATGAGGAGTGTGGTGACACAGACAGAAGGAAGTCTTGGTACCTCACTCCAGGTGGCATGAAGATGCACTTTTCTGCTTCTGTGCCCCAGCTTATGGCTGGATCCTGAATGTCATCCCTGCGTCTGAGAAAGCTCCTGCCGGCTGAAGAGCCACTTCTGCTACTGCTGCCCACACTTCAGAAGCACCCAGAAGCACCATGGTGCAGTAATCCACTTCGAGCTTACAGGCACCATGCCACCACCACTGCCACTGCTGCTGAGAGTCACAAGAAAAAACAGTGGTATAGCTCTCTGACCTTGTGTTCACTTCACTGGTTCTCCGCATCCTCTGCCTCTCCCTTGTCCACAAACAGAGTAATCCAGGTCCATGAAAATGAAGAATTAAAAAATTACGGGGTACAGATACTTCTACATAAATAACCCTTGTAACAGTATTCACTGTAATTCAGAAATTTGCTCTTGGCTGACATCATTCACTTACGAGTGACCAAATAATATTGAAGTTTCCAGAAAAACCAGCTTATGAATATAAGCACTCATAGTGCTGTTGTTGGCTTTTCTGATGGTTATAAACAGCACAATACCTAAATAAGATAACAGATATGGTAATGCAACAATTTAGTAATTAAAAATTTCATTGTTTCTGTTGAGAGACCCCGTAGTTTCTATTGGTTCTGCTGAGAGACCCAAACAGTTGTTTGATTTTGTGAAAGAATCACACTTCCCCACTGACAGTGCTGCCAAATATGGACTTTAATTATAAAACAAATAACTGCTTCTCATAGTGTCAGCAATTCCATTCCACACTAGACCCACAGATTGTGGTGCTTGTTCAGGTAGCAGGAGCTGTGGCTACAAGCTGCTTTACTGAGGTCCACTCAACAAAGTGGCATATAATTCAGTTTACATAACAGTGCTGATGAATGCTAAGTCTGTGTAAGGTGCAGAGCAGTGGCTAAAGTAGGAAGAGATTAAAATGATACTAAATCAAGTATTTCTGCTTCCTCCTAGACAGCTCGAATAAATGATGTTTCTACAGAAAGGCAAAGGCATATTAAGAGACAGCTTTGCTTCGAATCACCAGGTCCCACTGACCTATTCAGAACTGAACATTCTGTGAAATGTGATTTTCCCTCCCTTCCCTGTTTTGTTAACCAGCATAGGTTAACCTGATAGGTATGTGGATACCTGCTGGTTAATAAAGCAATTCAGCTTTGAATTTCTAGCTGCCATGCAGATACTGACTTGAAGTAATTGCTAGGCTTTCTAGGCTTTTAATATGATAGAGGGATCATTATCCTAGCTGGCTAGCTTCCTTAAAATTAATTAACTATTATTTACCAATGTTTCACAGACTTGCTAAGAATAAGATGATGTAGGGTCTGAGAACTCCTTTCCTGTACCAAGAGCTGAGGACTTCTTATGGATCTTTATAATAAAGTTGTCTTCACCTCTTCACCTCTATATTCTCCTCATTCCATGCCTCAGCTATCATACATGAGTCTTAATAATCTTCTATAAGAACCTAAAAAGATTAAGTCTAGGAGGGGTCACAAACAGAAGGTAGTATTTCTCTGAATATCTCCATTTTCATATTGTGTTCTGTATACAGGATGAAACACCCCTCTCTATCTGTGAGGACAGAAAGGTTATCTTCTACCCAGAGAACCACCAAGAACCTATTTGTATTTTTAAGAACCTACTTCATAGATATTTTGCACATTTTCATGAAAGAAGAAATAAACACAGGATCCAGCAGTATTTAGGTCTTATCCAAGAATTAATTTTCCCCAAATATTTTCGGTCAGATATCATATAGTCTTAATTCACCATCACCCTCATCCATTGCCTTTATCTTATAGAAAGACATAAAGTAAAATGCCAAAACATCCTCAGATACACAGCTGCTTTTGGGCAGGCTTTTACAACAATAGTGCCATCTCCATCAAGTTTGAGTGATTTCACACTGCCCATCAGCGTGAGGCACCCTGCCACTGGCTGTACAAGCTACCAGAGATGGACTTGGTCTTACAAACAGCCAGTATGTCTTGTCACAAAGTGTTCTTGCTTCTCAGAATTACCGTGGTGGAACAAATACATTTCTGCCACCTGTGCCAGTAACAGCCACCCCACAGAGCCCATTACTAAATTACTTAGTCCCACCGTGATTTATGCAGCATGCCTAGTTAGCTCTAACTCAGTGAGGACTCCTACACAGAGAGATCTCCCTGCTAGAACAATCTAAATTTTACCACATTTGAATGAAGCAACTGCTTTAAAATTGCCCTTTGATTCCAGAATGCAAAGAACACTGCAAGCTCCTGCAGACAGCTGGAACCACTGCAATGTACAGAATACTGGTGAGCTAGACAAAAGCAATCCACAGCTTTCACTGCTCTCACCATCATGTCCTAGTGCTTATAGTGTGCTGTCGTATCTATGAAGTTTAAGCACTGGTGTATCTACAGAGGATTTATTGTAAATACCTCTGTGTTTAGGACATGGGCATAAAGCAATGAGTAGAAAAACCTGAAATAAGCAAAACAATTGTGTGTGTCTGTTTCAGCCAAGGTCACAACAGCCACTGCCTGTCCCTGCCTATTCTTAAATAACTCCTTAAAACTAAAATTAACCCTATTGCTTGACAGCTGCCATTCATCTTGTTTAACTCTTCAGTAAACTAGTTCTATTTTCAGAAAGACTGAGGACATTTTTCTATCATCAGCATACAGAAGACAGAAAATAGCAATGCTACAACAATCTGCCAGCTGATTTTTCTACTCCCTCTTCCACCTCTTCATAATTTACAATTTGCATTTGGCAGTCATTCATTACTATTCAATTGTTTTAATCCTTTCTACTCCCCCTGATGTGGTGATGTGATTTCTGCTGGGGAACAAAGGGGGTGGAAAAATCTTTGTGAATCCCTGAAATCTTTGTGATTCTGTGATTTAGATACTGAAGGTGCTCGCCACTTTCTTGCAATAACAGGAATTCAGTCTGATTTAAGGGTTCATGGAAATGTGATCCTAATACCTGCCATGCATTAACCAGAAAACTGTGTCCTACCTGCCCATCATGGTTACTAGATAAAAGGATCCCAGCCACATGTCAATCCCCTATTAGCAATCTTGATCACTCTTCTGAGGCCTGTTTCTGAAGCCATGTCTGTAGAGCCTTCCTGAGGAATAAGGCAGACCTTAAAGAGGTGGGGTGCAGCACCCCATTGCACCTCATCTCATGTCTCACATACATGCTTGATTATTTGTTTCTTTCAAAGGATGTTCACATTTAGGAACTGTGTAGACATGGTCCAGTAACTGGAAGGAAATCAGCTGATACTAGGGCAATTCAATGAATTGAAGTTAGCCCTGAAATTGACATTTCATTCCTTGCAGAGAGTATATAATTAAAGACAAACTTTGTTCAGGTGACTGAGATAGGGCACATTAGTTTAAATGTTGTAATATAACTCTGATGGACCTTCATAGTTTCCTTGCACATCACAAAATAAGAAAACACCTCCTGGGTGCAACACAGGAATTTTTGTCTCAGATACGCATTGCAGATGCATTTACTTCAATTTTTGGACTATAAAGAGCGTCAGATACCCATACTAGAAGAATTATATACCAGATAAATCTCATCCTGGTGTGCATGAAAGCTAGCACATGTGGCTTTCTATGTATTTTGATTGCCCTCCAAAATTAAATGCTGCTGCAATTGTAAGCAAATATAATGGTGAGGTTTTTAATCTGTGAAGCACAAAGGATAAATGTGTTGAGGAAGTAACAGTTGATAAAAGTGATAATAAACTCATTTTCATGTCATGAGAAAAATACCAGCTTCTCAGGAACANAGGCGTTGTTGGTTGGGCAGACCACTGAATTTTACTGCTGTTTAGAGCTGCTTGGAAGTCCAAATTTTCAATGAGATGTCACTTCTAGAAAAGAGACCCACTGAATTAGTAGTCCTAGTTAATACTTAAGAGACTACTCACGGAGAAGGCATTTGGTTTCCACTGTGATGCTCATCACAGTATAAAGTAATCAAACAACTCATTTCATTCTTTATGTTGTGCCTGAAGTAAAGTTCATCAGAGATTGGTATGTTTTTCTACAAGATTTGAGATTGGGCAAAAAATTTGCTTACAGTAATTTCTAGAACACAGTCACATTGTTTCATCTGTTTTCTCCTATGGCTGGCCAGGTACCAAGGTATGATTCTGCAAGCAAAATGTTAACTTCTGCCATTTCATGTAAGTGCTTTTCAAGTGCTTCATACTTTATTATCATTAAAACAACATTTCTGTATGTTTCATTTACATAAACACAAATTTTAAGTGCTTTTCACAAGAGATTTAATATAAATCAAACAGCAACAAAACCAGTATCCCAAAACTACATTTGTCCACTGCAGAAAGCAGGTACTTACCAGAAAACAGTTAACAGTGTAGCTTCCTGTTTCTCTTGTCAGATCAAAAAGCTCCTACTGTCATGGACAATGTATGTACCTGCCCTGATAAGACAAGGCTACCAAAACTTCTCAAAAATTTTCCTCTTGTGACAAAGTCTTTGAAAATTAAAAAAGGCAAAAATCCAGAATGTTGCCAGTAGGCTGACTGATTTAAAATATAATCATACAAAAAATAAAAGTAGATTTTGTCTCAGTTAAACTTGTTTTGTCATAATTGCAAGGATATCTCATACCAGGCTCATGGACCAACAGAAACCAGAGATATAAAAGGATTTCTATAATATACACCAGCTGTTCTAGAATTTGGCATTAGTGGTGCTTTAGGGCACCTTACCTTTTGTTCAAAAAAATCAATCTGTCAATCTAAACTTAATCTCTTCCAGCAGCTCTGTACTACTCCCAGAATGAGAAAGCCAGGAGGCTGTCCCAAGCAAGACAGCTGAAGTGACCTGTAGGAATACGTTTGTGCTATTAAAAATTAGCGTATCTTAAGCATTTTCAACGAACATCTTTTACTTGTTGGCCCTGTAAGAAAAGTGCCACATTCCCTGCTCATTCATATTCCATCTGCACCAGAAGGAAAACCTGTTCATCCCTGGCTTATGTCATGTTCCTTATGAACATCAGTTAATGAGTTCTTTTATCTCATCTCCATATACTCATTTTTTGATGCCTTTCCTAAGACACCCTAAATAGGCAGAAAGAATTTCAGATTAACGTTAAAGTAACTCTTCATATCATTCCCCCCAAACCTCACGCTGTGGAGACCAAGACTGCCCTTTCTGAACAGTTATTTAAGCTGAAATACACTGGAATGAATTTATTCTGCAAGGTCTAAAACATTGATCTGGGACAAGAGCATCTACAACACTTAATATACTATATGCAAACACATGTTGCCCTGGCTAAAAACTTAGAGGTTTTGGACGTGGAGATTACCAATAAGAATTCTACTTGATACATAATTAGTTACTTTGGTGCAGTGTATGTAACTCAGCCTAATCTCCTTTCTTGTTTCCTTTTAATTTCAAATACAAAACAAATGTGAGGGAATTCTGTATAAAATTAATGGTGGCCTCAAAAAACCACAGAAAAGTAATACCCAGACATGAAAATAATTCTTTAAAATACTGTCAGTTTTCAGCCTCAGGAAAGAGGCTGAACTCTTGAATTTGTCCATAGGAAAGAAAAAATAATTGCCTGTTTCCATTCCAGATGTTCAGGGTAGTAGGCAAAACAGATCATGTCACAGGAAGAGAGGCTGAGAGAGCTGAGGCTGGTCAGTCTGAAGCAGAGCAGGTACAGGGACAGCTTTCACATGTGCATAAGCACCCGACAGGAGGGTGTAAAGAGGCCAGACCCTCCTCAGTAGTGCCCAGGGAAAGGACAGAAAGCAATGGCACAGACTGAAATACAAGGAATTTTTTCTTAACCTTTGGAAGAAATTTATTTTGAACTACAAAGGTGGTCAAACAGGGGTACAGATTTCCTAGGGGCAGTGTGGATCCTCTCCTTTGAGGTTCCTAAGGTATGGCCAGGTATGGCCCTGACATGACCCACAGTAGGTGAGCTGCCTGAGGTGGGCTGAGTCTGGACAATCTCCAGAGGTAGGTAAGCCTCAACCCAGGCGTGATTCTAAATGGAGAAGCTCATTAGAGATACTCCAATGAAAGCTGTTTATTTCAATAAGCTTGCTTACACTCTCTGTGCTCAGAAGGGCAATATATTCAATCAAACTCCACCAATAATAAAAGAAAGCTAAAAATTGAACTTACATTAATCTTGTCTTTCAAGATTACAAAATGTAACAAAATTTTCTGACTTCCAGAATTTGAGGACTTGAAGGACAAAATACTTTTGCTGGTGTGTGGCTTGCAGTACTTTTTTTTTTACTGCTGCCATTAAATAAAGTCATAGTATCTGTGAGTATAGTATTGCCTGTTAGAAGTTCTTATTTATTTGCACATTTCTGTTCATACTTGCAACATCGGTAATCTACTGAAAATCATCCCATACATCTGGGAGTTTATATGAACTTATTCGCTGTATACAATACACCTGATGACTGATCTGTGATGGGACTCAGTGCTCTCTGGCCTGAAGTGTGGATAACTAATTATCTGTATAGACAGGTGAAGGGAATTTCCTATTACAAGCGACTATAATTATAGAGCAGGAAATGTGATACCATATTTTATAATAACAGCGTATACGCAATAGTTTTCTTTTTTACTTAAGGTCTCAACAATGTCTCCTTTACTTCTGCCCTGCTTCAGAAACAAGAAGGTGGAGAAAATGGGAAACATATTTAGGAGAAAGTTTAAGATGATATTTCATTTTCCAACTGCTGCTGAGCAAGACGCATTATCAGATTTCTTGTCTTGTCTCTGAATAGGCCCAGCAGGGGCAGAGAGATCTCCAGGCAATGCATCTGCAAAGCTAAAAGGCTGTATTTTTATTTTACTGCAGCTCTTTGCAGCTGAGAAGTTGAACAGGATCTTCAGCCTTATTATCTCAGGATCAAGGAAGAGACTGGGAGCCACAGCTTGCAGCAGTGTGGACAATCTGCTGCTCCCACAGGAGATTGAGCCCTCTGTCAAATGCCAAGACAGATCAGCTCTAATGAGCAACAGCAAGGCTGGCCTGAACAGGAGGTGTCATTTGACTTGCTGAAGAAACCGTGCATCAAGAATAATCTAAATTCCTCATCAAACTGAATGGGTAGCACAGTTCTCAGCTGAAGCAAGAAGACACATACGCCTATCAGGATATGTAAAAATTGTACTTTTTCAATATGACTATCACTAAAGAAACAAACACTCCAATTTTTTATACACATGTTTAAACAGCATACCCTCATCTATCTCTAAGGGACTGATAAAATATCCTCTCTTGATAACTCTGGATTTCAAAGGAATTTTAATCTAAAAAATTAAACCTAAAGTCTTGTTTTGCTTCTAAGTGGAATGTCTTATGTTGAACCACATATTTTCACTGCACAATCCAAAAGAAGGTCACCAGATGGCACTATTACACATTGTCATCCTGATTTCAGTCTCTTAATGCACACAAAAAGTTTTTAATTGTGGAAGAACTGGTGTTATTATTACTGTAGCGTTACATTTATTTGGGGCAAGTGTGACAAGTAGCATCTCTGTTTTAATCTCTGCTGCCTTAATAAGTTCTTCCAGAGGAACTGTCCTCTGAGAACCAGATGTTCTTTTGCAGGTTTAAATACAGACATAAAAAGAGGAAAGGTACGGACTGTTCTGCTATTTATGTATTTCTCTGCTCAAGGACTCGCATGTAATGGGAACACATCACAGCAGGAACACACACAATTTGCCTATGCTGATTTTTCCTCCTTGGTAAGCAGAAAGCCTCTGCTGTCATAACAGAGAGATTAAAAGCCCTAGGCATACTTGTAATACATACTTTTGTCTATTTTACTAACAGACAGACAGCATATCCAAGGTGCATCTTGGACCCAATTAAAATGCATCTGCGCACCTATCAGAGAAATACTGCACACAGTGAAAGCTGACATTTGAACCTCTCTTCATTGTCCTACCTCATCTTTTAACAACGTGAGCAGAAATATTAACCTTAACACTCCTAATTGCCACAACACGTAAAAATGGTCTGAACAACTCTTGATATGTGTATTTTACAACAGAAAACCATTGCTCATTTCTGTGGCTACTAATTTGTGATCCCCTGATATGTGTGTCATGATTAGTTCTATAGCTTGTTAGAAGACTAATTTAGAATAGTAATTTAGACTTGCTAATGCTTCAAGGTTGTAGGTGTTTTTCAGCTTCGATCAGACACAGCTTTGTTGAAAGCTTATACAAGCTGCCTAACAGTTCTTTCCTGACTCACAAGACAATGAAATAGACTTAGTAAATTATTATTTTGCTTTCACATATCCCATTCGTAACACTTTTTTTTTTGTTAACTGTATCTTATACTTCAACAAACTCATAAGTGGTGAAATAGGAAAAAAACCCAGGCCATCAACTTTGGACGGAAATGGCCAACTGCTACAAAAAGTCCTGACTCACACAAGGTTGACTGAATTTTTTCTGACAAAATGCAGTCACCTTTTCATAATCTTGAATGGGATTAATGTGATAGCAGAATTAACGAAAGAAGTTTACTTCATGACAAGTGTACTATTGGCATACATGATGCACTGGAGAAGCTAGCAACCTTGCTGAAGAAAAACATTGGCTACCACCAGAAGTATGACTAATTGTGCTGATAAGGAGCTCAGCTTTTCAATATTGTATCTAATCTTACTGGTCATCCGAACAAAAGGTTTTCTCCTAAACTCCAGTCTGGAGAGTTCATGCTTCCCTGGACATTCAGTTCCCAAGTGGAACAAACCAAAAGCAACAGAATAGCTAACACAGGACTGGGAGGGCCCTGCCAGAAGTCCCCACACATAGTTCAATCACACGGAAAATATTTTTCCTGTATTTCTTTTAAGCTTTCATGCATTATACAAGGAATTAATTTACCCAGCAGACAATACAGCAGCACCCTATTTTGGAAGTCAACTGAAAAAGGCAGCAGCATTTTTCACAGGAAATGGTGCTGCATTTTATCAAAAGTAAAATTCATAAACACAGATACACTCCATAGTTATTTCTGACCATAGAAATTAGCAGTTCTGCTCAACACTGAGCTTTATATTCATCCCACATATTTTCGTGAACTTAAGTAAGCTTCTTATATCAGGAGCACTGCCAACTATACTAATAGTTCAAGCCTAGAAAAACTGTATTTCTATCAAAGTTCTCTTTGCTGGAGGGGTTAATATTGGGCAGTATAGCTCCCCCTCAATACAAAAACTCAGCAAGGTACAGGACATCATTATGAGTTAGAAAATCCTGCTTCCTTTTTCTGCAACATTTGATGCCAAACAACATCATAATGGTCAGCACTTTCTGCACAGAATATGCTGCAATTACATGAAGTCCTTCTAACACTTTGAATCTATCCAAAACCCATTAAAACCAACAATGCTGATATCCATCTACTGTGAGCAGAAAGCCAGTCCCATGCAGCTGTTCGGCTCTCTGTAGTGCACAATCCCTGGCTGACATTTGGAGCCAAAAGAACAGATCCTTCTGCACTCGATGTCAAGATGCGCTTTGCTATGTAGCCTTTCACAGGCTGCCAGAAAGCATTTCTTGGCCCACTCTTTGGGAAACAGGGATGCCACAATCTCAGTCCTTGACAGCATCTGACAAAGCTGACACATTGGAACAGAATGTCAACGAATTAGGAAATCAGGTAAGTAACGGCCCCTTGATCGGGACCAGATGGTTTTCCGCCCTTGCTCTAAGAGGCCTGCTGAACAAATTGCAACCAGCATTGGCCCTAGAAAAGTTCAGGGTGTCAGCATTGGCCCTAGAAGAGTTCAGGGTGCAGGGACTGAGGCCTACCATTGGCCAACCCCCAAACCCCATCCTTTACATTTAGAAAGAAGGTACTCATGTTTCAAAGGGATGGTTGGCAAAGAGAATACAGCAAATTTTAAGTTTTCCATGGCGAATAGACACTGATATGTATGGTACAAAATCAGTGGATGAAGTAACACAGGCACAAAAATGAAGTGCGGCATGAAATCCTTACTGTAATGGAAGGAATTCTGCCTTTTAAAAAATACCCATTTCTCAATACTAATTTCCTACACTTATACATTATTCTTTTATCCTTATACTGATATAACAGGGTAATCATTACTTTGAAGATCCATTCATGATGTCAAAATAGGCTCATGGTCAGAACCACTCCAACAGGAAGAAACAGACGATGCTTTACATTTCATCAGTAAAATGCCACTGTCTTCTTGCTTCACACAGATGTTGTAACACTGATTATTTTAATGGGATGACATCCAAGGACATTCAGGGTTTGGGTTCTCTTTCACAAATGAGTAAGGCAAGCATAGGATTTTACAATTGTGAGGAGATCTGAGACATTGTGAAATAAATTACTTGCTGAAATTCAACAAACAAGCCTGAAAGAGCCACAACTGCAAAGTGGTTTCCTTTTGTTAAGGACTGTATGTACACACCTCCTTACAGGAGGCTTTGTTCCCTCACTAAATTGTGAAATATTTGAAAACAACAATTACCATTTAATTGTGAAGAACAAACACCCAAAAACAATTATAAGCAGATGGAGCAAGAATAATGTAATCTGAATTTTCATAATTAACCACTCCTTTTTCCATTGGAAGCTGGAGTTGCTGAATCCTAACAAGGGTCTCCTTGCTATTTTAGGAGATTTATGCAATTTAATTCATTCATTGTAAATGTTGTCATCTACATGGAAGTTTAGAAATTTGATCAATTAAAGAATGGACTAAGTAGTTAACCAATATTATAATTCTCTGAAAGTTAAAATGATGCCTCATTTTATAAAAAAGATAATCCAAAAAAATCTGCCATGAATCATGTACATTAACAGTGTCTGTGGTGCAGTGCCAATAACTTTTCTATAAATAACAGTAAGACTCACTTAATAGCTTATTTGCCTCAAGTACCTGTTTGGAGCTAAATGTAATATCTACATACTGACCTGAATAGAAAGGGAGCAAATTAAATGTTCACAGTAAGCATTTTATTTTGCTTGGTGGCACAGAAAAACAGTAACTTTGAATTATCTCTATCTCAAAGGTGACCCTGTGCTAAATGACATCAGGCTATCACCATCACATGTGTAATTCCCAGTATTAGAAAAGGCAGGACTATCGTAATTACTCATGGTATTGCAATAAAGGCACAGGAGACAGCTTTTCAGATTTTACCACTCTATTGCTGCAGGTGATAGCCCAGATTTTTGCCCAGTTTCAGGTCAGAAGAGGATTAAACATTAGAATAAAGATCTTATTGGTGGAGTATTGGTCCACAGCCATTGGAACATGAGCCCGGGTGTGCCCAGATGGCCAAGAAGGCCACTGGCATCCTGGCCTGGATCAGCAATAGTGTGGCCAACAGGACCAGGGCAGGGATTGTCCCCCTTCACTCAGCACTGGTGAGGCCACATCTCAAATCCTGTGCTCGGTTCTGGGCCCCTCACTACAGAACAGACACTGAGGTGCTGGAGCATGTCCAGAGAAGGGCAGTGGAGCTGGAGAAGCATCTGGAGCACAAGTCCTGTGAGGCACCACTGAGGGAGCTGGGGTTATTCAGTCTGAAGAAAAGGAGGCTAACGGATAAGCTTACCACTCACTACACTAGCACTGCTAGCCTGAAATGAGGGTGTAGCCACGTGAGGGCCATTCTATCCTCCCAAATAACAATGGATAAGCCAATAGGAAATGGCCTCAAGTTGCACATGGGTACTAAGAAAAATTTCTTCACTGAAAGGGTGGTCAGGTTTTGGAACAGGATGCCCAGGAAAATCCCCATCCTCCCTGGAGATATTTGAAAACTGTGTAGATGTGGTGCTTAGGGACACGGTTTGGTCTTAGAGCTGACAATGATAGGTTAACAGCACAACTCAGTAATCTTAAGTGCTTTTTCCAACCTCAGTGAATCTATGACACTATAAAAATGACCATTTCTCTGTAGGGATTACATGTAACATTTTGGAGACTATGTTCATAGGTCAGGCAGCACAGATAAGCCAGGTAAATCTGGGGCCAAGAGCTGGGTTCTGCAATTGTCTAAATCTTGAGTGTCTCATTGATTATTTTGATTGTAGATCAATGAAACGTCAAAATTAGTCTTTGTATTTTTGCTGAGTAGTCTTCTATACAAAAAGCATGTAATCCACAGAGAAAAGTTTTCTTCTACTTGATCACTCAAAAAATGTGCCTGTATCTGTACCTAATTAACAAAATAGCTAACAGCTTTTCCCTACCTTTCAGAAAGGAAATTAACTGACTTTTCCCATGCCCAGTCTTCCATTTAAGAGACACACCCCTTAAAAAAGATGAAAGCAGCAGTGGTTTCTAGCAGTGGTCTGGAAAAAGACAATTATGATCCCACCACATAATAACTGCTTTGATACTAATCAATAATCCACATGACAGGATAGATCATGCTGTGAAACACTGAGTGCCCTTTTCCAGTTTGAGTCCAAGGGCACAGAAAGCTGATAAAGCCTGTTTTGCTTGCTACAAGTGCAAAAGAAATTGCTTTCTTTGTTTGCTAGGGGTGATTTAATATGGAAGGAGAGCAGCTCAGAGGCTTGGAATAATACAGTGGCACATAGAGTTCAGAGAAGCAGCCAGGCCATAATTCTCAATGTCCTGACTTTTGGGCTTAATTTCACTTTCATCGAAATCAACAGGAAAACTTGTCATCAACTGCAAAGCTACCTTTCAGTGAGTTTAGCCCTTTCCCTCATAGAAGAAGAAAACAAAATAATTATTGAAATTATAAAAATCTGCACGTATAGGGTTTATTCAAGTTCCATTTGATTTTTTCCCTACTATCCCTCCTAACATTTTAAGGAAGGACAATAATGTTAATGATGCGAAGAAGCCTTAAGCAGAAACTTTACTAATACAGAAAGCTTTGGTAAAGAGGATATGCTTACCAAGATACTTCAAAACCAGCATGATGTAAATTGAGAGCCTCATGTATGCTACCTGGTTTCCTTCCACCAAGCCTGACCACCTTCTTCTCAGATGCCACCATGTTTCTTGCTTTGCCTCAAGACCATTTTGCCATCAATACTCTGACCTTTTTTTTTCTTGCACACAGTAATCCAATCAAGAAAACAGAACTAGAACTTTCCAGAGCACACTGTACAATGTTGGCTTGAAAACCATAGGTTTCTAAGACAATTAAATGAAAGATAACCACACCTTGACCCTTAAAGCCAAAGCTAAGGCATGAGTCTGCAATTCAGTCTAGCCTGTTACTAAGTCTGTTGCTGTTATTTTAAGATGAGAGTCTGTATTTCTTCACACATGCCTATGTATGAGATTATAAATCAACATTTATCTCCCGTGGCCCTAAAAAGAAGAGGCTGTATGGTTTGGTGTTTTTTAAAGCTAATATATAAACACTATTTTAAATTCTAAGTAGCCTTACGGTGTTTCTTGCAAGTACAAAACGGACACAGGAAATTATCCAAATAAGTCAGTAAGTAATTTCAATACTAATCTATTTGAAAATACAGATTTTTAAGATTGATATTTACAAATAATTACTAATGTATTTGCAAATTTATTGTAAAAGATAATTAAGGAATAGGTGCAGACACATTTCTATTCCTTTTCTTAAAAGGACTTACAATTTATAGGCAAGTTTAAATGAAGAAAGCAATAAATTCTCACCCCAACTTACTGCAGAGATTTTTACTTATGTAACAAATTTTAGTTACTGTAATTACAGCTGTTGACCTTTTACCTGAATAGGAAATGCCTTTTCTCCCCACGAAATGTCATGCAGTAAAGAATAGCACCACGGGCCATTCCCATGATAGAATCAAATCATGATTACCTCACTGTAAAGCAAGAAATCATCCCACTACAGTGATGTAGACTTCCTGTTTCTATTTCTGTAGAGGGACAGAATAGGAAATCATTAATGTGATACGTTAGGTACAGTAAAATATGTCAATAGTTCAGTACAACATGTCCTCAGCCTCAGGCAGAAGTGATTTGTTTGTTGTTTGGAAGGAGTCCATATTTAAGAAGAAAACACAGACATTTTTCTCTGAATAACTAATCTGGAAAAATCCTTTGAGGATTGTGCTGCTCAGAAACTTTAAATATTTGAGGGAGTCTTATGGGAAAGGGTTACTAGGCAGAAGACAGGTGAAATGGTGCAGGAAGCATGCAAATTACCATTCTAGGGAAGTGCACAGTTTCTGATTTACCTCCTGTAGGGTGCACATGGCACCTTTCAGACTGACAGTGGGCACACATGCAAACGCACATGTTGGTATGCCAACACACACACACACACCAACGGGAAATGACAACAAGACAACCAAAAGGTTACAGAATCACTTCATTATAATGTGCAGAGCAGGGTATGGAGCAACAGCAAGTAGTGATTTTATTTCAGAAACAGAACACAAAAAAGAGTGGCAATATTCCTCTGCAACTTAATCCCAAGATCATTCTCTGATTAAATTTCAAAGGAATTTTGCCACAGGTTTTGAGAGGAGACTCAGGTACTCTGCCCAAGACTTCTGGAGAGGAACTAGCATTGCTGCGTCTGCTTCCAAAACACTCATTCAAAACGGAAAACTTAACAACTTCCCAGGATTTGCAATACAAAGAGCTAGCAACTTCTTAACTCAAACTTTGCAGAGTATTTAATAATATTTATATCACTGCAGCATTTGAAACCCACCCAAGATAAAGACTTCAAACACAATATGCTTGTACCCAGAAACATCCTAAATTAAAAGAAAGTGTAGTAAATAAATACAATCAATATTAGGAATCAGGCAGAACAACAGGAATATTTAAATAAAAATATATGGAAACATAATTAGCTGCCAGACACCATGATGCTTTCAAATTATTTCAGTTGACTTTAAAAATCCATAGGTAACTGATAATATGAATGATTTCAAACTACTCCTGGACAAATAAATTGTTGAGGTTATAAAATCTGGGGCTTTTCCACATATGATTGCCATGAATTTTAGTTAAATGGTAACTTTGTGATTGTGCCTGGTAGCAACAGAAGGAATTTACTAGTAATCTGATAAAAGCTTGCGGCACAAATTAAAAAAAATAAAAAAATTAACATCTGATTAATCCCAAAAGAGATGCTCATCCTCTAATGTTACAAACCCTGCAAACTTCAACCTTCTCCCTTGGGCAAAGTCTACATAACTAGAAATGCCTCAAATTATGCCCTGAAAGTCACCTAACACAGGCTGTGACAGCAGACATGCCTTTTCCTAAGTGATCTGTATCAGCTAGAGCTGTTTTACAGCAATGTGAGAGGGTGAAGAGTTTACACTAGCTGGTTATGCAATAAGTGTCACTGGTATTACTGCTGACTTCAGACTAGACTCATGGCATTAAGCAGTTAAGAGGCGATAAAACAGGATTAATTCCTGAGGAAATTTTTTGATTAATTTGTCAGCATAGTTTGTAGTACAAATTCCCTGGTATCTTTATTCTTCCTCATACAGGGAAATACTTTGCACCAATCTATAATTCCCTTAAGAGTAGGACTTCATACAGTTTTAGTATCACCGCACAGAGACACGTTTAAGCCTGTTTTTGCACACTCACTTTAAAGGAAGTCATCCAAGATCACAGCTATTTATGGCTGTTCATGTAAATCACAATATGGACGACAATGGAATGGTAAAGGAATACAGCAAAACACAGTACCTTAGCAGTAATTGTTCTTTGAGCTGCACTGATGGAATTGTACCTGACTGAAAGGGACAGTAAAATCACCCAAAGTGAGTGAGTGGTTACAACAGGGCAGTAGTTATACAGTTACCTAAGCACCTAGTCTAGGGGAAACCAGGTTTTATCATCTCATTACTTTGGTAGGAAAATTAAAAATAGTTTAAAAATACGTGCATGTTTCAGAACAATACAGTGTCAGGAGCATTCTATAAGGCATTCTACTTGAGAGACCAAATTTCCAGCACTTTGAAATGCACAGGTAAGTATTATTAAGGTATTTGGATTTGCACTGATAAAGGAAGATAGTGATTTTCAGGAGTACTTAATGAGCGGTTTTGAATTAAAAAGGAAAAAAAATCACAAAACCAGTCACCTTTCTTTTTCTAAGCCATAGGTTTCTCATGATACATATCTGTGCATGCTAAATTTATTGCAATTACCCAGTATTTGGTTTGTCTTGTCATTCCAAGAAACTTGTCAGTGCCGAGAAAGCATTTAAATCTCTGGTTTGTGCCAATAGCAACTTATTGCTCCAAAGAATAATGGAAGCAGCCATTAGTTAAAAAATTAGCAGACATAAGTTAAATAATAAAAAGTGTTGTTTAAATAAAAGCTGGCTAAAAAACAACAGAACATGAGTGATCTAGGTTAAGGTGAAAGAAACACCATTTATTCTACAGAGTTATTAACTTCACACTAGTCACTGTGTGCAGGTTAGACAAAACGTGCTACATGTCTGGGGAGAAATAAGGAGGTCTTATTCTTTACATTGAAGTTTGTTTTATAAATGGCAAAGAAGAGGTTGATAGGTAGAATGCCTTTAGAGTTACAGGTTTTACAGCTGTTCATTTACACTCACCTCCAGTACATCTTCCCATCTGTTCTATATGCCATGTATAAAACACTTTTAATACTCATTCATCCCACACGGATCTTGTCAAGAGAAGTATGGGTACATACTTTATTTTTAAGAACTTTCTTGATTTTCACTTCTATATCGTTTTTGTTGCAGGGCTCTCTTTGTTGTGAACACACTATCAATTACACACTAAAAAATTCAAATTAGTTATAATCTTATTCCATACTTACAAAAGCAAAATCCATGAATTCTTGGTGAAAAAAATCAGAGGAAAAAGGACACAATAGAGCCTGTTTTCTCACCTCTACAGCTGGCAGTGGAGAACTGACTCCTGCTAATAAAACAAACTAAACCCCAGATCATTAGCAGGAAAGAAGCACTTCATCAAACCTAATTTTTTGGCCTGTGGCCCTGACAGTGTAGTGCTGGCTGCCTGGGGAATGTCACCACTCAGAGAGGCCAAGGTCACTCTGAAGTCAACAGTGTTCAGAGCATCACTCCAAATGTGGCACCCACAACACTGCAACAAGCACTGCCCTTCCACTACCCACATCCCACATCCACAGTTTAAAATGTAGATTGTGGAGCCGTCACTATTGCCTTTTAAATCAGTATCAGCAAAGTAGGGGAGTCAGCTGCACCTTGCCACTCAAAACTTCAACGTGGTGAGTGTGGCACCAACTTAAAATGGGCAGTGAATGTGGGAGATCTGTCCGTAATTTCATAAAAGTTGAGCACTCTTATCCCCAAAATCTGAAGACCTTGTAAAAGCCTTTGGAATTTTTAAAATATTTATCCGAGAGGTAAAACTGGACAACTATCTTGGGGGAAAAAGTAAAGGAACATGGGTCACATGGAAAAGCAGTACCATAGTGCTGCACATGTGTCTGGCATTTCTGAACAACCCTCTAAGCAAAAAGGAGGAAAAAAAAAAAAAAGATTTCTGAATTTGTTTTTGATTTTAAAGTAAAGCTCCTCCAGAGATTAAGCACCCCAAAGCTGGCAGATATTTTGAGGTCTGGTATACCAATACAGGGTGAAATTCCACTTACAGTCTCCCATAGCTCTCACATTCTGTGGAAAATCTGGACCAGTATCCAAAACTGAGATGACAGAGGAAAAAACTATATTTATAAAGTCCCCCAATGTTCCTCTCTTTATACGGCTTCTGGCACAACAAATTTAACCATGTTTGGAGTTCTTCTGAAACACAGCATTTGCCAACACAGCTGGTTTTGCACAGCCTCTAAGATGTATCATTTGGCTTCTTTTTAATTGCATATGCTTTTCATTTTTAAATATATTGATGGATATTTTGTCCCCTTGCTATTAATTAATGGTGGCACAGTTCTAGACTTTCTTTTCCCATCATAACTAACAAGGCCAGCATTTTAGTGGATGGCCATGTGTTAAGTGCATTTAATCTACACTGCATTTGCATGCTGTCACTTTTTGCTCATTTCCAAAGTACATACATAAAAAACCATGAGACTCCAGTGGTGAAAACTATAATCATTGCTTCGTAGTCAATAAATTACTGAGAAGTGCTAAAAGAAACTGAGAATAGTATCCATTTCACTGCACAAATGGTTCCATATATAAAGTATCAGCCTATGGTTATGTCAGTTAGTAGTCCTAAATTGAAACAATGCTAAAAACTCGAGAAAAATTAACTCATAGCTACTGCTACTGGAGTAACACTAAATTAACACAGAAGTAGATTGAAAGTTTTTTGAGAGAATAAAAGCAGATACAACATGACACAAAACCAGACATTTATCTAAACAAAAGATGGCTCAATGTCAGTGCTGAGGCTTACTTTTCAAATATGCACTTAAAACAATACAGCTATCTTGCAAGATTCAGATACTCAGAGCTCTGTATTCACACACACAGACCAACTGAGAAATGTCTCTAGAATAAAAGTCAAATCTTCCTAAGAATTGTGAAACACTATGAACTATGAAAACTATGAAAAAAATCTTTTCTTGGTAACGAGAAAAGAAAGGTTATTCTATACATAGAGTTACTGTTACTGGGTCTGTGGATTCAAAATTAAGAAGCCCTGATAAAGGAAGTTTCAGTTTTTCCGGTATGCATGCAAGTAATTTGTGTTTTACCTTGAACACCTATTAGATCAGACATTATAACAGTGAATGTGCATGTGCAGCGCTAATACAACCACCAGAGAAGTACCTAAAATACTGTTACTTTCCTTTAGAATGCAAATACTGCCATTAAGTACACCGTGGCAACACTTGAGATCAATGTGGATCTTAAAATATCACACACAAGCTATTCAAGTTTCTTAAAACAAAATTGGCAATAAAATAATAGCTCTGCCATGTTGGTAAAAATAGCTAATTTTCCAAATGCAGTTCTCTTTAAATGTAGAAAAACTGCAACTGTCTTGTATATATCATAAGCTATTTATCTAAAATGGTACTGTCAGTGAAACAGATGTCGTTGCACAACATCCCTGCACCACCCACATTCTGTTCTCCTAGTTGCCAAACAGAACTGTTGTGAATTATTTACTGAACAATCAGATTCAAGCATTTTTGCAATGATCTCCATGCTACATTAAAGGAAAAAAATACTTAAAACTGAAATGTAGTTCCACATGATATTTTAACATGACTTAATATATTCAACATATCCTCACCAACACAGACGATGAAGAATAGACTGAAATCTTAGCAGCAAGTTTAAAAAGTGGTTCATCAGCTTTTTCTGTTTTCCTCTTCCTATTATAATCAATTTCAGGCTTGTGTTTTTAAATATCTTCATTCAGCTGAGGAAGATACCAAATTAATACCAAAGTCTCCACCTCAGTCCTAAAAATCATCTGTTCTTTTCAGAACAGCTACATAAAACCTTAAAATCATGCCACAGAGTAAGTTAGGCTGGAATGGACTTCTGGGGATAACCAGTGGTGGGATGGCACTTACTACTGTAGGGCCCATTCAGCGTGACTTGTTAGGGACCCATCTTGATCCACATACACCATATGCCAACGTACACTGCAGAACTCAGCCATCTGCTTTTTATCTTGTCTTTTCATGCTGTCTTCCTTTTTCATCTATCCTCCTTTTCTTCATCTTTTTCACAGTGATCCCTGGAGTTCATCAGTACCAGACCAGGCTTCCTAGGGGGTGGCATGAGGCACAGGACTATCCACAGTTCAAACAAAACCTTGCCAGCGAACCCTATGAACTCTAAATGCAAAAAGCATGGAGTCTGTTCTCACTAGTGCCACAAAATTGTTCTGAAAATTAAAGTTTCCAGATTTTCTCAGCCTGGACTCCTTGATAATCCAGACTGTATATATCTGAAAGCATGTGAAGGAAAATAGCAAGCACAATGAAATTCATATAGAGTACTCTGTCTGCATTTACATCAGAAGTTCAAATAGTCACAGTTTTCTAGTACAAAAAAAGTGCTTAAATTTTTTAGAATGGGGATAGGAATCTAAAAAGCATCTACAGAGATACGCATGCATTCCAGCAACCTGATGAATACACCCAGAGCAAACAAAAGCTAGACAAAAAAAATCAGTTCGTATCTAAAGCTTTTCCTCATGGGAAACACTGTCCTTAAGAATGTAAAATTTACTTCAGTCTCTCAAGACAGCTGAGAATAAAAGCACTGAAATTAACATTAAAACACATTTTAGTATCTCAAGAGGTTTCTCATCTGATCAGTTTTTTACTCTTTGGTATCTGTTTGCTAACAAGCCACCTAACCCTTCACTATCCAGCTTTATGATGCCTTATTTAGACTTCTCAAATTTGTTGAGCTGCTTTCAGATTACAACGGTCTTAAAGATAAATACAATTCACATGTTTTTTTTAGCAGAATACTTGTCAGTTTGGCAGCAGCAGAATGAACAGATAGGCAGAGGGAGTTTTTCTTACAGGAAAGAGAATTTTCTCTACTCTCCTGAAATTGAAGTATTTCAAGAGACTTTAACACACCCAGTTCCAGATAGCTGCCTAGCAATTCTCTGTCTCAAAGGGGGTAAAAGATAGTGAAAAAGTTTCCATCAGAAACAACTGAGATTGCAAATTCAGTGTTCAGCACACTAATTCAATATATACAATTGTACATATACACTCTTGATGAGCAGAAGCAATCTAGGCTAACAGCTAATACTACAGAAATTAAATATTTTTTGCCACCAAAAGCCAAGACTATCACTTCTTTGATACTTATAACCTTTAGTGTTTAGGAAATAAACATCCATGTACATTACATTCACTATGAGGCACCAGACCTCAGACTATAAAAGCATTTTATCCTTTGCTTTAGACAGTAACTTCAAGCTGAAAATCCTAGGCATCTCCATCAGGCTTGGGACTACGGCAATAGCTTTTCTTTTCGCTTTTAATTTAAGAAGCACGACAACCATCTAATAAGAGCAAATAAATTAAGAGAGAACTTCACTGAGATTTTATCCAACAATCTCTGACATCCTTGCTGTAAGAAAACAATTTCATTCATCCTGCTTAATGCTGTTCAACCAAAGAATAAAATAATTCATAATGACTTATAATTTCAAAGTGTCAGTGGAATATTCAAAAGTATGTCTTTACAGCATGGCTCACAGAGCAAAAACATGGTTTGACACCTTGAGAAGCTATTTTCCCCAGGAAGAAGAAAATACGTATTAGCTAAACTGCAACAAAATCAGAGCATCTTTCATCTTCCTTCACTTCACAATGAGTTATCAATACATTATTTTACCATTTTAATTAAATTTCAGTTAATTCAGGAAAAATATTTTCATGAAACATATGATGCAAAGCCTGTGGTTTTAAGAAAAGTAACCAATTCTTGGTTTTTTTTACTCCTATCTGAAATCTGTGACCTGTATTATAAACAAACTCTAAGTAATTAAAATGTAAACAATAAATGAATGGTCCTAAAGGTATCCTTTTAAAATCAAGTTCAGCTAGAGTACTTCAAATATAAATAATGTTCAATATGGCTTTAAATGATTTATTCTCCTGTTCAGCCGAAAATAATTAAACACTTTGATATACAGCTACTCTCCCTTACTTTGTAGCCAGGACAACAAAAGACAGCTGCTTTTCATATTGATGAGTGCTTCAGACCAGTTACAGATTTCTATCTTCTGTCCAGTTTTGGACAGATGAAGTTTGCTTCATATACCATAGTCTTTCTATCATCGCATATTTTCAGCACTAACTGTCCAAGGACTTACAGTGCACTATGAACTCTTACATTATTTTGAAATCATTAACGCAGTTAAAGAAGCCCTTTGCTAATTAGGGCAAGTATTTTGTTGGTGTTGACCTTTCTTTTCATTTACTTATAAAATCCCTATTATGCATTTTGAGCAAGATGAAGATGAGCATGCTGATTTTGGAGGAAAAAAAAAGGAAAAGATAAAAGTAAGTGTGCAGCTGTTAAACCTAGTTAGAGAATAAAAGAAAAAAAAAGAGACTTTTTTGGATTTTAATTTTGGTGGTTTGTGACTTCTTCAAAAACTGAATGTGTCTGTCACAACTTCTAAAATATCCAGCTCAAAAGAAACAGAACAGTGAGCAACTAAGTCCCTGATAATTTGAATAATTACTGCATAATAAAACCTTATCTGATGAATATACCCAAAGTCACATAAAATCAGACATTCCAACCAACATATTGCTACATGTGTAAGTATTAACCAGCTGAGCTTCACAGGTCCCTTAAATATTGCTTGCTTTAAGAAGAAAGCTGTTTAAAAGATCATTATAATTGCTGAAGACCCACCAAGCCCTCTGTGGATAAATTTTACTACCTACTTGTGGACCAAAATTAGCCTGCATAGTTGCAAATAACATATGGGAAACCATCCTCCTTAAACAGACAACCTATAACTTTTGCCATTGTGGTCACTCTTTTCAAAAGCTTTTTTGTGTAGTTGCCACTAATTACAACAGGAAGTTAATGTTGTATTTTCAGCACCAGTAGAAGAAAAACATGTCTAAAATACCTCTGTGTACTGTTCTGAATTATTTGCGCCTTCTCTGAGGAAGAAGTGCATTAAAAGTCTTTAGAAAGCCAAATTTTGTCACAAGATCCTCCCCAGATATTGTCACTGCTTAATCCAAAGGCTTAGGGAAAAAACAGCTCAGACCTCATTAATGTGCCAAAATGCTGAGTAAAGGTTTATGTCTTTTTGCTGGCATTTTTTTTTCTCGTTTTCTGTGTGATCAGGATCATTCTGGAGTTAATAGGTATTGATTTACTAGAAGGCTATTTGTTCTTTCATTTTCAACAACATCAGTTTGAATAAACAAAAAGGCATTCGAGCAAAACATGGAACTTTTCTATATTGGTTACTGTACTGTATTAGAACTCTTAAGCTATAGAAGGACTCAGCACTTACAAGGACATTATTACATATAATTCAACTAAAATTGACCAACCTTTCCTTCAGCATCTGTTGTTACCTTCTCAACCTTGTTCCTGTTTAAAAATTTCTTCACCAATTCTTCTACTTGGACATTGAACTTCATAAATGTCACATAGAAAAAATATGCTGTCAGGAGTGTTACGCTCTCCCACCACATTATGAAGTTATCCAGAAAAAAGATGATTAGCAAGATCAAGTCAATTATGTAAAAGGACATATCTCGAAAGAGTGGCCACCAAGTAAGGTTCAAGATCTCTTTAGAAAATAAAGCACACATTCCAATAACAAATAGGATATTGAACACGGCAGATCCCACTATTGTACCAATGCCAACATTGCTGTGGGATATAAACACTCCTATCAAAGAAGTGAAGAGTTCTGGGGCTGACCCACCAGCAGCCATGAAGGTTGCCCCTGCCACATCATCAGAAATGGCCAGTTTTTCGGTGATGACAGTCAAGGAAGGAACAAAGAACTCATCACAGACTATGGCTAAGGCTATAAACATGTAAATCATTCCAATTATATGGAGAATCACTGCTCCCTGTCTTCTCTCCTCAAGAGAGAAAAGGTCCTCGGGGTACTCTCCCTTTGCATGGTCATCTGTTTCATTGTCGTGCCCAGCTTCATGTTTCATAGAAGCATGTGGATCTGGAGTGCCATTTTCATTCTGTTCTGTGAAATCCAAGAGAGTTCTTTGGTGCCCGTGCACCAGCTTTTGGCTATTTAGGCTGCTGACCAGCGCCATGCTACGCGGCTCCATCTTGAAAAAGGCACTCATTGAAAGCGAGAAAGTACTAATGGCCACTACACTGACAAGGAGCCCTACAATTCTTATCAGTCTCAGTTTTTTCCTAACATTCTGGTGCCACCTGCAACCAAACAGCGGTTCCGCCAAACACCACTCCTCCAGGACACCAACAACAGTTTTTTTCAGAAGAGCCATTTTGTGTTCTGTGCAAGACGCTGAGAGAGTCAGATGGACTGTTCCTTCATACTTTTCTCCAGCTTTGAAGTTAGAAGTGCTGCAAGAGTCTTTCCAGAATCAAGTACTTTTACTCTTCACAGGATGTATTTTCTTCATTCGTCTTAAAAGGACAAACATATTATTGATATTAGTGAAACAGGAAGTGATTAGAAACTTACGAAAGCATTTTACAGACTGGGTTACATTTAAAATTTGAAACAGAATATGTAACATAAAGTCCTGTCACATCACACCAGATACAGCAATTATATGTTTGTTTAAGCAGTAACCCTGGGGATAACAATTTACCAATACTCAGTTTACACCTCTCATATGCCTCTCAGCCCCTGCTCCCCTCAGTTGNAATCTGCTCGGCGGAGGGGACAAAAAAAAAAAAAAAAAAAAATCCCAGCGGAGGGTAAAAACTGTCCTCAGATGTTGTACAAAAATATAACTATTCTTTTAATGGATACACCAAAGATTATTACCTGTTGTAATTACCTTCCACTATGAACATGTAACGTTCAAATCCCAAATGCAGGGGCAACAGTGCCAGAAAAAGCAATCAAAGTGCTAACAAGCATCTCATCAGCTGAGGCAGCATTAATTGAAATGTTATGTGTGCACAGAGCAAGTCACTGATGTGTAAGTAGAACACTGATGCTGGAACAGTATTGAAATGGGAGTTTCTCTAGCTTCTCTGCAAAATCGACTCTGGTTTACAGAGAGAACTTTGCTTGCTTCTGGTCAGATCTAGGACAAGGTCTTGGATGAGTCAAGACAAAATTTTCAGTCACTTCTCATTTTGTTTTGATTCATGTCATGCATTCAGCAGTAAATGTAGGATGTTGCTAAGAATACCTATGTGGTACCTTTTAGAAGTGTTCCTCTTACCAATACTTAAGAAAATAGTTTAAATTTACACAAGAGTTGCTCCTGAAACAAATTAAATGGTAAGGAATTATGCAAGAATGACTGTTCATGTATGCCCGAGATGCACATTCTTGACTAACTGCACTTCTAAAACAGGAAAAAATCTCTAGATAATAACAGGTGTTTTGGTGACAGAATTTGAAGAATATTTGTAAAGTAGAAGTTAGTTACATATACGTCTTTGACAGTAAGTTGCATTTTATATCAAACAAAATATAAGATACTTTCTCAGTAAAACTGAATGCTAGTCTTTACAATTACTGCCCAATATTACCTTGTTACATCTCTTACTTAAGTCATTTGTAGCAGTGCCTGAATTCTGAACATTCTGTCAATCAGCAGAAAAACCGATTTTGTATTCTCAAATACGGGATTACAGCTATTACATGCAGTTATTTCCCTATAAGTTATTAAGTCATTCGCAGTTTCTCCTGATTTTTTCAAACAGTTTCCACACTAAGATGTCATAAAGACATACTTCATCCGCAAGACGCAGTAGCACAGCAGGGATATTTATTTTCCACCTCAGAGTTAACACTCGGAGGACTGCCACAAAAACATTTAGCAGGAAAGATACCAGAACGGCACCGCCACCGCTGCCGCGCACAGCCGGCGGCGACGGGCCGGTGTCCGTGCCCCCTCGACCATTACGCCAACGGGATACAGGAGAAGCGCTCCTGCCGTCCCCTGCCCCGGCTCCCGCACGGCAGAGCTCAGCCAGACCGCTCCCGACACGGCGGACCCCAGACCCCGAGGGAGCGCAGCGCAGCCCCCCGCCGCCCCGCCTTCCTCCCTGTCCTCCCGCGGAGATGCCGCAGAGCCTCGCCTAACTCAGCCCAAGTTCGCACCGCTCCGCCGCGCTCCGCTCCGCGCCGCACAAACTTTTTCCGCCTCCGAAAGGGGAGCGGGTCCAACCCCAAGCGCGTAGAGCCGTGGAGGAACAGGCCGGGGGCTCAGGGCACCGGTCCCCCCTCGGCAGCCGGTACCGCCCATGGAGGCGGGAATTTGCGGATGGGAGTCCCCGCACCGCCGCAGCCCAAGCCCCGCCCGCGCACTCCGCCGGCGCTCACCCGGAGCTGCGCTGCGCTGCGCGCCGGCCCGCGAGCGCTCGGCAGGGGCACGGGAACCGGCGGGATCGGGATGGGGACGGGGACGGGCGTCCCCGGCACAGCCCCGCACGGCACCGACTGCGGCGGGCGGCGGCAGCGCGATCCGCCCCGTGCAGGCGGGGCAGGCGGCGCCCCGCCCCCGCCCGCCGCGCTCCCACGGGACTTGGGTCACCCTGGCCGGGCGAAGGGGGCCGGAATTTAATTTTTTCCTTTCCCCCCTTCGTTCTGGGTTAGTTGGCGCGGTTTAAGCGAGGTGGAAAAAAAATCAGCGCTTCTAGCGAAGGTGATAAGCCTCGAAGAGCGGGATTATTTTAAAGAGGTGAGGCCTTCTGATCAAAATATCCTTTATGCCAAGTGAAGGGACATCAGTGAAAGAAAAGGACGTTTCTTTTTGGTTTTGATTCAACGGGGACTTCATATCCACGATTAAGTTGTCATGATTAGTTTACTGCTAAACTGAAAATTTCTCCAAACTGTATTTCAAAGTTGTCAGAAAGAAAACTAAAGATGTACTGAACACACGAGAAAGCAGGAGAATTCCTTAGCCACAGCCGTCCCCTTCTATTTAGATCTTCTGCTTTCAACATTGGTATTTCCCCAATAAGCTGTGCTTCATTAAGTAACTGCTTCAAAATTCACAAACATTGAAACAGTTACAATGCAGCTCTGCCCTAACTAATTTTCTGCTGGAGATCTAATAAGAGTACACAGGTGATGCTCTTTTGAAATACCAGTTGCCCCCCTCCTCTACGCCATTATTAAAAAAACCTACATGGTAATCCATGGATAAACCAAAGTGATCCAGTGTAAGCGGGGCAACACCTGGGGACAACCCTGATTGGTTCAGGGCAGTTTAAGAGTAACTTCATATAGTGGTCCTTGAAAAATGCAGGGCACAGATGAGACCAAGGATGTTCAGATGGGTTGGGTAGGACAGATCTGGGAAGAGTTTGGTAAACACCTTGGTGACACCTCTCTGCTTTCAGTGACATCCTTTGCACATTCTCAAAAGCCCTACTGTAAGAGGTGAACTCTGTCTCCTTTTACAATTTCTACCGTCTTCATTTTGAACTCTGATTTCATTGCTTGGCAAACAGAAAATAACTGTTAATTGGTGCTTCACAAAGAATACAAAAATGTTAGAATTTGTCTTAAGTGATAATACATGGATATTATAAGTATTATTAGGACATCACATGAAAAATAAGGACTGTTGGGGTAGGCCTGGTGTGCACAATCTGTTTATATTTCCACACTGGCATTTTGTAGGACCTGGGCTGTTTCGTTTGCCCTTGGCATTAATGGTAAACCCATACATTCTAAAGACTTCGGAGATGGCAAAACCACATATACTAAAGTACAGCAGGCATCTTAGAAACTATGTGGCCATGAAAGAGATGTAGAAGGTTACAAAGATATTTCCAGAATTTCCATGGTTTCTAATGAGAGCCATAGCTGAGTCACACACACAAAATGCCCTTCAAGGCCAGAGGCTGCTCGTGCAATGTATGTTTATATCATGTTACATGTTGGGAGGTGATCATTAGTGGCTGACAGGTGATGGAGGGGGCCTGTTGACTATCACAGCTTGCCTTTGTTCAGTCTCAGGATAATGCAAGGCCACATGTGGAGATTGCTTTTAACTGTGCTTCTAGAGACCCCACATAGAGAGGAATTAGTTAAAATGCGGATTTACTTCCGTATCCACATATGCAAGACCTAAATGTAGTAGGTACATCTCGAACATTCAACCTGTGCCTGCTATACAGTGAGAAAAGTATTAAGGGTAGGTATGCTTATAAATTTCTTGTGACTACTGAATTGTTGGCTTGCAGTCTATGAGAAGTGGCCACTTGAAAAAATACCAAAAACGGTTTTACAGCTTCACAGGTGGCCCAGAGGCAGGCTGAGATATGTGCGTAGTCCCCCGATTTTATCAGTATCTAAATTAAAAATTGGAAGTAGGTGACTTTTACAAACAACCACAGGGAGAATATGTAGAGAATCCCCTATAATTATGTTATTATATTCCATATCTACTATCCAAAAGTCCATATATCTAAATTCTAATATCCGTCTATTTCTCTGTACTTACAATGATTTTTCTCCCAACAATAAAAATGTGTTGCAAGCCAGGGACAATAATATTTGTAACAAAAATTATGGGCTCATAGGTGGGTGTCTCTACTAATGACTTAAGCATTTTGAATCAGCCGACCCATTCTCATAAAAATGCTGGCTAATAATCGGGAGGGAAATAAATAAGCACAGTTACATTAGAATGAGAAGAACAATAAAAGAACCATAAAATAACAATAAAAGAAATCCTTTCTTTTTCTCACAAAATTAAACACCAGAGTGTATCCTGGTGTTAAATACAGAATAACAAAATTATTTGAATGAAACAATATTTGCCTCAAAGCTGGTTCAATATTTCTTCTTTAAAGAGAGGAGAGAAGGCACTTCTGCTAAGTATTTGGATTCTACTCCTACACATTGGTAAATGTAACTAGGTTTTCATTTTTATTTATATCTATTTATATTTATGCTGAATATAAAGGTATTCTTAATACCTTATCTGTAGTTTACTGCATCATGTGTGAGGAGTCATCTGAATTCATAAGCCATTCTTTTTCACCAATTCCTATTTCCAAGGAAGCTCCAAGAAGTAAAACCTATTTTTTCTTTATTTATGGAACAGTATTTTCATTTTGTCTATTTTCTTGCTGTCGTAAACCTTCAACTTGGTAAAAGCAAGCACAGAGGTGTTTTTTGTGCTGGAGAGGGGAGGAGGAGGGAGTCAAGTGAAAAATCCTAAATAACAACATCTCTAAGTACCCCAGCAGTACCTTCTAAAGCTGAAAGATAAAGCTGATGAGGAGGTTACCATGACTACAGAGGCGGCATATTTGAATGAAAATGGATGTTAAGCTTTTAAATGCTAATTGCAGTTGGGAACAGGTGACATTTGAAATATTAAAATTATTTCACACTTTGCCATTTGTAACAAGTGAAACAGGATGAAAAAGATGACAACGTTGAGTTAAATTAAAACACTGGTTCTGGTTTAAGCTGAGAGAGAGTTAATTTTCTTTGTAACAGCCACTATGAGGTTATAGTTTGGATTTGTGGTGGAAACAGTGTTGATAAGTCAAGGATGTTTTATTACTGGTTTTATTACACTGTCAAGGCCTTTACTGTTCCTCTCCCACCAGCAAGAAGGCTGAGGATGCACAAGCAGCTGGAAAAGAAAACAGCCAGATAGCTGAACCCAATTGACCCAATCATGTCCCAGATCATATGGCATCATGCTCAGCGTACAGAGCTGGGGAGAAGGAACAAGAAATGTTCTTAGTGATTGTCTTTGTTTTCCTAAGTCACCATCACAAATGATGGGGGCCTGCTTTCATAGGGATGGATGAGCTCTTTACTACCCATGGGAGGAGGCAGTTGAATTCCTTGTTTTGCTTTGCTTGCATGTGCACCTTCTGCTTTATTTCTTTAATCTTTATTGCAAACCCATGAGTTTTCTCCCTTTTATCATTCTGATTCTGCCCCCTATCCTGGTGTGGATTAGTAAAACACTAGCTGGGTTGGGCCTAGTTGATGCCTGGGATTAAACCACTTTTTGTCACCCAGTGTGAGTATTAAAGGGTGCAAGATAATGTTTGATTGGAATGTGCTAGATTGAATTTATAGCAGTTATGCTGCTTAGCTATTAATCAACAGGTTCCTGTGCTTGCCATGGGGCTCACTTGCCTAGCTGTATATTAGAGTCTAGTGCTTGTTAGTGGCTGCTTTTTGCTTTCACTGTTTGCCATAGGGCTGTGTTGCTGATCATGTTATTCTGCTGGGCCTGGGAACGTTCTGGTAACAGCTGTGGTGAAGCGTGTGGGCTGGCAGATGGCCAGGGCATCACTGTTCATTCTGTCCTACTGTACTGGGCAGGCTGGAACTGCACTGTGAAATCAACTGAAAGGCACTGTGACCTGTGAATAAGCGCACACAGGAAGGAGCAGGGCACGCCAAAGTGTCTGTGGCCATGGATATGCCTGTGCCACAGTATATACATCTTGAAGTATTTGTAGCTATGGTTATGCCT
This sequence comes from Cyanoderma ruficeps, assembly GCA_008694505.1. Taxonomy (NCBI): domain Eukaryota; kingdom Metazoa; phylum Chordata; class Aves; order Passeriformes; family Timaliidae; genus Cyanoderma; species Cyanoderma ruficeps. The sequence goes on along the minus strand of VZDJ01000026.1, from coordinate 1,330,239 downwards.
GCACCACTTTGGGTACACCTCTGAGAGGACTGTGGCCTAGGGATTAACCCATGCTGCAGAAAGAACACTTTGAAGTGTGCATGAGGTCACGTTGGAGCACCTCAAAGTGTGTAGCCAAGGCAGAAGCCCAAGACAGAGCAGTTATGCCCCATGAGGGGGTATGCAGCCATGGATAAGACTATGTTGGAGCAGGTTTGCTCCTGAAAGGATGGTAGCTATGGATGAGGAACCCTTCCTTCTCCTTCCTCCAGCTCTATATGCTGAGCATGATGCCATATGGTCTGAAATACCTCTTTGGTCAGTTGGGCTCAGCTATCCCAGCTATATCCCTCTCCCAGCTCTTTGTGCATCCCCAGCCCACTCACTGGCAGGGTGCTGTCAGGACCAGAAAAGGCCTGCCACTGTTTAAGCCCTGCTCAGCAGTAATGAAAGCATCCCTTTGTCATCAACACTATTTCCAACACAAATTCGACAGCCCTTAGCCCTTTTAGATAACTCTATCCCAGACAAAACTGGAACAGTATGAATATGGTCGCAAACACATTGCATATAAACCATAGTGTTTAAGGAGCAGAAACTGTTTATATTACCTTCTTGACGAAGGTAATATACATTCTTGAGGAATATATTGAGCAAAAATTAATGACTTCTTTAAATTAACCACAATAACAAGTTTCCTGTAGCCATTATTAAAGAGGACATCTGAACTTAATATTCAGAAACTAAAATTCTTCGTGATGAGTAAATCTTACAAGTGCTTAAGATAGGAATGTTACTTGTTGGGAAACAAAATACGAGCATATACACGACGGTACATATTCTTCACTTGAGTCAAAACTGCAAGCTAAAATGACATGTAGACCAGTATCACCATGTAACTATTGTAGTTTCCTGTCGTACCATCAGGTAGCCTGACTTTGGGATTTAGCTGTAAAAGATGCAAAATATGTGCTTTACCTTCAACTGTTAGTATTTTCTTACTGTTAAGCCTCAAAGATCATCTGACATTTCTGTTTAACTTGCAGTGGGTTAAATATTACTTACTAACACATGCCTTTTGTAACAGCCTTGGTACTTGGTATATATCATGATCAGTTGTAATAAAAACACAAATTTTATAATAAACAATTAATTTTAAAGGCTTTGAGAGTTTTGGGGGGCTTTTTTGTTTGGTTGATTTTTTGTTTGTTTTGTTTGCAGTTTTTTGTTTTGTTTTGGTTGGTTGGGTTCTTTTTTGGTTTATTTTATTTGTTTGTTTTTAGAAATAAATAAGGTGAGAAATTTGGGGACTGTACCTGTGTACTCCATAGTTACAATGAGCATCATGAACAACTTTATTAAGGGGGCTTAAACTAACTGTTTTTTTTAATTTCAGTTCCTACTAGTGAATAAAGTGATAGGAAAATATAAACTGAGTATAACTTTAAACACAAAAGCTTTTTTGCCCATGTTTCCAGAACACTAAATAACACTTTTTAAATATAATGTTTAAAATACTAGTTAGACGCAAGACAATTGTAAAGGTTGTCATTATAACATGCCGGTTTCCTTAAAGGACAGTCTAATTCAATGAAAGTATAAATAAATCTTCCTTTTCTGTATCTAGGCTCAAGAGGACCATCTCAGAGCAGAGCCACAACAGCCTAACATTTAGTGCTATGGCAGAAGAAAATACTCTGCGGGATATCATTATTGAATTCCACTTTAAAAATCTGAGTATTTTATACACAGATGATTATATTTACTTACAGGGCAATTCCAAAAAAACTCAGCAGTATGGAGCAATGTGTCTTTAGCTTTCACACAACCATTCTCTTTTAGATGGGATAAGTTGTTCCTCTGAAGCTCCTTGTGTCTAATGTAGCCTCAGTGGTCTGCCCTGAAATCAACAAGACTGTTTATTTCACCATTAAGTATGGTCTGCCAGCCCCATTAATAAGAACATCTGCCAGGTGGCAAGTCAGCAGAGTTAGAAGCAGTTGTTTGTGGATGAACTCCAGCATCTGTGCCAATTGCCCAGCAGTTTCGTATGTCGCATTGCCTAAAGCCTCAGCCTGAAACCCACTGCTCCCAGTGACTTCTAGTACTGAGGAGTGCCTCAAGGGCAGAGGTCAAACTTGATGCTAGCTACAACTCTTGGTTTCTCACACAGTTTATTTATGACTAGGCCACTGTCCAGAAAGAGCTGGAAGGGAATGTCTTCCACTGACCATACTCCTCTCACAAACTAAATTGTCTTTGTTGTTATACCATCACACAGCAATTCCCTTTTTCTACCATTTCTCCATCCTTATATACTCATAATTCTTGCACTCAGTGAATTGAAAGTTGTCTTCATATCTGCAGTAATCTAGTTTTCAGGTAAATTCTTACACTCTTTTGGATTTATTTCAGGGAAAAAATAGGAAGTAAAAATTGTCCTCAAATAGTGAGGTTTGAAGCAGTGAGAATTTATGAACTATGCTTAACTATGCACAGAGTTGGAGTACAGAGGAAGCAAAATGAAGGAGATAAGAAAATCTTTTTATGACTGAAGTCCATGCTAACCCCTTGACATTGCCAATGAAAAGAAATTAAATTCATGAGTCATTTCCCTCTTACATTGCTGCGTCCTTACATGCATAGTACCAATTAGTATTGCTCAGCTAAAGAGTCCTGCACACATGCACGGAAAGTGCTCATCTCATGGACTAAAGCATGCTAAGGTCAGTAGACAGGAGACCGCATCTATCAGCAGAATTTCAAAATTTGCAGTGGTTGCAAAAGAAACAAAAATCTTTCCAAGAACAGCTGACATAGTGGGCTTTGTATCTGGTAGTGGTCAAAGCACTGAGTTGTGCTATATTGAATTTTAGAGTAAGGTGAAAGAGTGATCTAAAGCAGCACTAAAGAATTAGTCCCATGAAAAGAAAAAAAACCAGACCAGTCAAACTAACAATGTGATCTAAAACCAGATTATAAAATAGAAGCTGGAACCAAAATAAATTGATGATTTAAGAAGTTTTCAGAAGACAAGACACTTTTTTTTTTAATGGAAGACTCTCTGTCATGAGTTTAATAATTCAAGTGTGTGCAATCTTCCTGCATTCATTAAGAGCTTTTTATAGAAATACATCCCAAAATCAATTCAAATTTCTGAAGTTTACAAACCTGTATGGTATAGAATGATTCTGATCAGAAATGAAGAGCAGTGATCTTTTTTATGTACTGTAGTAGCTTTTATAAAAATTAGAAAAACATACCAGACCAACATAGTTCAAGAGAAACAGCAGAGAATTATTTCTATACTTGAGATTTAAGGAAAAATACAAAAAATGAGGTCTGGAACTATCTGTATGCAGTGGTTGTGTTATTTTTTAATCCATCTTGACTATGATGCAGTTTAGTGCACAGACTAAGGCAGAAATAAACAAGTGAAACATAATTTGAAGGTGGCTTAAATATTCAAAAAGCTTAAATGCATCACCCATTAGACATTCTAAAGGTCACTGTAATATGTTCATTATATTAAGAACAATTTAAGAAGACAGATGCAATTACTTGATCTGGGTTTGTTGTTTTGTTGGGTTTTTTTCCTCCCAGATATGTGAACTTTAGTGCTAAGAGCCTCTGTTCTATGTCACATCTAAGAGATGTTGACTTTTGCAACTCTCTGCAGCTGGACCACCAACATCAGTTCCTGCAGAACCTAAGATCTCCCTCCAAATACCGAATGGCCAATGCTACCTTGAATGCAGTCCCCGGTGATAAGTATTTTTTGCCAAAAGATCTGAGAGGTGCTGTCCAAGTGGTTTTACTACCGCTTTCATGCAGTTTTGGACTGTCTCATTGACATTCACTGGCATGTGGCATCTTGGTTTATCTCCTTAGCTGTATTTAAAAGACATGAAATTTACATATCACTACAAAATTTATTCAATTTAGCTCCATTTTAATGCCAAGAATAAGTAAACATCTTTACTGATTTCTGTCATCATTGGGAAAGAGTAGCCTTTTTATGATCTCTTGTCATATAATAGTAAATTATATGCACCATGCCCCAGGTCAAAGGAGACTTAACATTTACACATACCATTAAAATTAAACAGAGCATCGTAAGTGTAGTATAAAATGCACACTGATTCCATTTTAATCTTGGTACTCCAGATTTGTATTTCTCAGCTCTAGCTAGAGAAGGTAACCTAAAAATATTCCTGTGGCTTATGAAGTCTTTGTCACATACATCCATGATCATTTCTGCAAGTGAAAGTCTGTACTTGTAAGAGACAGGTATGCCATTGACTGTGCAATGTTTCAGCTGGTAAATGAACAGTTTTAAACTTGATATTTGATGTTAACAACATTAGATCCATCAGTTTAGCTAAACTTTAAATGTTCTGAGAAAATGAAAGTGGGTCTAATCAATGCTGTTGCTGAACTGAGGTTGATTACTCCTGAGTGGGTAAAAGGAGAGTGACTTTATAGAATTTCTGTTGGTGGTGATATTACAGCTGATGCTACAAGGGCAAGCTTTTCAACAAAGTAAGAGAAACATGATACTATTCACAAAACCAACTGGCAACTTTTTGCACACAGGCTCTGGCTTAGGGTTTGAAGCAGCAGCTTTTTAGTATGGGCTGTGTAGAGAGTTTGAGACAAAAATGCTTACTGCTAAGGGCATTTTCTTTACTTGTAAAAGGAGAAAAGAATTTGCTCCTGCATACTGTGCTGTAGGGCAACAGGGAGGCAAGAAAGGGAAGCAGTGCCTTGTGGTTCTCTCCATGCACCTCAGAACTGCTCCAGCAGAGCCCAGGTAATGAAAGTCCATTAAACTTGTCCTCTCTCCCTTAACATGTAGAGCAAATGATTGACAACTCTTGCTGAACTGAAGATTTTTTGAGTCATCTTGCTGGCATAGAGCAAGAGAAGAACAACCTAAAACGTGAAAGAACATGTCTGCGGGATGCCTTGAGATGAAAGCTGTAGCTCTTTCTTGAAGTTTTCTCACCTTTTGTAATGCACACTTCTGTCATTTCTTTAGGAAGAACAAGCCTGGAAATCAGTGTGGTGATACACAGTTATTTCAGAACAGTGTGGCTGATTTCCATGCATTTATAGAACACAGCAGGCCAGCCTGTGACAGTGTGATTTTTTTTTTCTCAGCAGTAAGTTTATTGTCAGTCCTTCTCGGAAAAATGGTGAATGGACAGAATACCATGTTAAGTGGAAATTTTTCATGCTTTTGGGGGCGAGGTTGGCTGTGTGCTGAGATTCTGTGTGCTTAAGTTCAACTGGAAGACTAGAAATTCTTCCTGGAAANGTCCTTTAAGGGGACATTCTCATTCCTCAAGTGCAGCAAGAACTTGTAGGGTCAAGCAGCAGCAACAGTGGTGCTCAGACACCAGGGCTGGGTCTCTCATTACTCATAGCTGCCCTACATGTGTATCAGAGATCTGTGTGGCCTTTGCTAGCGTGAGCATTGATGCTTCATGCTTTCTATGGAAATTTACCCTGTCAAATCTTATCCTTTGCATGTAGGCTGTTTGCTTTATTGTATCTAAGGACAGATGTGCCAATGCAAAAAGGTTTGGGACAGGCAAAACACATAGGCTGGCAGAGGCTGCATCTTGCTGGAGGGACATTTTGGGGTGCAAAGCTAGGTGTGGGAAGTAAGCTTGGAATAGACACATGCAGGGCTGAAAGTCACTTGGGTCAGTGTAGGAGTTTATATGGTAAGTAAAGGTTTTTGTCGTTTAGCTGCCTTTAGAGTGGAACTAGCTCCTTTCTGTGGCTGTGTGGGCTTGCCTGCAAACTGTAAGAGCCAAATCCACTTCTGCAAAATTTTTCCATCTGTGAGTAATTTCTGTCCCTTCAAAAGGACCCGGGGATCTATGTTTTGTTTTATTTAATCTGTGGCCTAGATAGTCCAAGATTTTAAAATGGATGAATCAGTTGTGGGATTTACCTGAATTGCCAGGGGTTTGTGTGGTGCTTAACTGCTGTCAATCTAGTTGGTACTTAGTTTTATCCCAGCTTGATGTTTTATTTTGGGGGAGTGACAGGGAAAAATCTGGCTGCTTTGAAACAAAGGACTTTGCTGGCAACAGAGACTGGAAGTGTAATTGTTTACTGGATTTGCTTTCTCATCAGTCATGTTCTGTCTAATTTTGTTGGACTGGTGACTAATACATTTCAAAAACCAAAATTAAATATGCAGACATGGTACACTCTTCTTATGTAGGCATACTAAATTCTGATTCTATAGAGTTAATTTGCTGAAACTTTACTTGGAACAGACATTAATGCTTTCTCTTAGTAAATCAACATACTTTATAGCCAAACAGCATCTATCTGCTCTTCAACAAACTTAGATTTCCCACAGATAAGCAGAGCACTTGTGCCATGAGTTTCAGAGGGGACTAAAAAACACAAATGTGAGAAAGGGACTGCAGGGAGAGAGGTGATGGCCAGAGTGCTTCTGCTTTCATGCAGTACCATGTGCTCTATGAATCTACATATAAATATATGTATTCTTCTATGTATGAATAATGAAATGGAGATGTAAGGAGGAAATGTCCTGTAGAAAATTAGCTTGAGCTGCCAAGTGCTGTTGCATGTTGGTGTTGGTAGGGCCCTGTCAGACATTGCTTCTGGGGCAGTCCTTAGGGTCCGTGGGCAGATGAGCTGCCTGATACACAGGAAAAAAATTAACTTTTTTATTGAAAACAGAGTTATGAATGAGACCTTTCACTTTAGTTGTAATTGTGCAATACCATCTTGTGCATGGCAATTCTTGATTTTACAAAATAAAATTGTCCTTCTTTGTGAGTATTAAAGAAAAAAAGATCGTATTTACTGAGTTAGAAGAGCAGGAAGGTTATGTTTTCTAAATATAGCAAACAAAACTGCATTGCTTTTCCTAGCATACTGGAACCAACCAAGAAAGGTTGCTGAAGAAATAATTCCAGAGGCAACGTACAACACAGAATGTATTTTCAGCTCCTGATTATAAAGGTGATTACTGCTTTGGCTCTCAAAAATATTATTTTCCCATACACACATGTGCAGCTTTAATGCTCATGTGCTCTTCTGGCTTAATTATGGAGAAATCAACTTATGCCGACATGAAAAACACAGACCACAGGAAGATGTGTTGTAGAGTGCCTGGCAAGAAAGACTTTGTTAGAGCAATCATGTAGCAGTCTAAGATCTATTTTCCAGATATGCAGTAATGCTGCTTTTTCTTATCTTCATGTTTTCACACAGTTGCATACTCTAACATTATAAACTATGAATTTCCTGATCAGATTAAAAATCTGAGCCTTTATGGAATGATAGTGATACCATCATACATTCTCATTTAGTGAGATGCATGATGCTTTCAATTGCTGCTCTGTCTCTTTAAGTAAAAAGCATATGGGAGCTCATCCCATACTGTTAAGAAAATGTGATTAACACAGATCATTAAAGGTATCTTCTCTTGCTCCCACTGACAATTTTTTAAGAACTCAACTCTTTATTTTTCACTTCTGTCTTTTAAGAGGGTTTTCCTTCACTTGGATACTCAAGCAGGACCAAGACTTAACTGCTAGAGAAGGTAAAGATCAAACCTTGGTGGCAGAGTGACTCTCAGACTGCTATTAAGAAATGACATTACCCAAAGAATAACACCATGTATCAGTGAAGTAAAATGGCCAGGGATCATCTCAAAGACAAAACCTCCTGAAATCTACCGGTGTCATTGCTAGTATGGATACCAGTACTGCAACCAGGACAAAAATACTATGTTTTCTTCTCAGTTGTTCTTGTTCTACACTTCAGTAGAGTTATTCCAGGTTTATATTGAGCTGGTCAGATTGACCTTGCTAATTACTTTAGCCACAGCATGACCTCCACCTAGAGCAGGCTGAAATCTAGGACAGCCGCCAAGCAGCCTGTCTGTGCAAAAATAACATTTTCAGAACTCTCTCCCTGCTGATCTTTTCACTGCATGCTACCTGTGATATTTTATATAATCCCAATCATTGACAGTTATATTATTTTTAATTTCTTAGAATCTGAATAATGTGAACACATTGACCAAATAATTTTGCTCTTTTTACTTTTGCTTTACTTTTATGCTTATGCTTTATATCAAAATCATGTTCTTCAATATAAAATTTTCTGTGTCAAGATTCAAAATACTGCAGAAGAATGGTTTTACTGAACATACTGGGGGGTAACCCACAGAAAAGTATTGTTAGTTTAAATTTTTTGGCAATCCTTATGCTTGGCTTCATCACAAATGAAGTTTGAGGGATATCTTTTGGATTACATAGACCTGCTTTTTTATATATATAGTAGATGTTGAACCAACATGACATGGAAACATCTTAGTTCTGCATACTTAGCACTTGAAAGTGCTTAAAGAAGAAAAAAAAACATTTTAAATGCAAACTTGGTAATAAAACAGATGAAAACTTAACTTTATTTAATGTACCTCTTGACAGTTTCCATTAATTCATTTAAATTTGTTTTTGTTTTATTGCTGTTGTGAACTGAAAATGCATTGAGATAAATGAGAAAATGACCTGTTCTGAAATCCATAATCATGAATTCTGTGTGTATAGTAACAACTAGATCTGACTCCAGGAAATAATGAGTCTGGTTTCAAAACCATCACAAAGACAAACAAAGAAACAACCAAATATCTTAGATTTATTGATAAATAGAAACTATGGCCATTGCAAGACACTGTTGTGACTTTTGCAAAAGAACAGTAGAAGAGTTCATCTGCAGAGGTTATTCTCCCGATCAGATGAGCTCTAATCCTATTTTAATCTCAGTGAGCTATATTAAACAAAAGCAGAAGGTCTGGATGTTAGAACAGATTAGCCTTGACCTCACTGAGATCAGATTTAATAAAGAATCAGGTGTACATAAATTGCCATCAACCAGGGCTTCTAATGATGCACTGTGGGAAGTGATAGAGGGACAAAGTAAAATTTCCTTGTACAACAGAGCAAGCGAGAAAATCCAGCAACCACTGCACTGTGAAACTGTAGTGAAAGGCATACAGTTTACAGTAAGATCCCCTCTCCCTATCAAATATTTTACTGTTCCTTAGGGATAAAAATTTAGTTTCTGTGAGTATTAAGAAAAGGACAAAAAGCTCAGGTGGAAGCTGCAAAAGACTAAGTATTTAGAGTGTGTAAAAATTTTACAATACCATCAGTAAAGGACATAAACTCTATAAGGTATGATACTTTTATAAAACTCAGTAGACTCACCATGACTTTCAGCAGAAACTCTCTCAAGCAGCCACTCATCATCAGAGTATCATTTATATTTTTATTGCTGCAAAACCTGTTACGCGTAACTATGGATAATCTTCTGTCCAATACCCTGCTGTATCATCTAATGTTGCATATGGCAGTATAGGGCAGTGTACTAAAAGCTTATTAAAAGTCGCCTCAGAGAGCTCTAGGAGATTTCACTCATCTGAGAAACCTGAAAATTCAGGTACACTGTTAAATAAAGAGACTAAGTTTTCATTTCATTTGCATATTGTACAACTGTCCTCTGTTTTGTCCTCCTATTTGCAACCAAATATTTAAATATTCTCTTGTTCAAAATTGTGATATTAAGGGGTTTTTTTAGGCAGTGGTCATGTTGCAGTAAATCCAGTCCAAGACCTTATCTATGTAAAGCAAAGCACTGAATTGGTGTCTCCACCAGAGCTGTCTTCAGTTGTTTTCTATAGACAGTGCCACATATGCTGGCTAATTTAACAGAAATGGGAATCATGCATTCCCTGTGGTCCAGCTCAGCTTTCCCCTGCCAGATGATCTGCTATTGTGCAACTGTGACCTTAATCATCATATAACTTCAGCCCAGTGTCTGGATCTGCATTTTCCTTTTTTTTCAATACAGATACTATTTATACTATTCTCTAGCTGCATAGTATAAACCTCAAAAAGCATGCTTTGTAGATAAATAATAGATACCTTCAAAATTGGGTTTATTAAAAGCTCTTTTATTTGGACTAATCTTAATAACTGGGCTATAGTTTCCCTTTCCATATTTTTAATTGCATTCTCTGTTTCCATGTTCAACATCATTGCCTTTTTAAAAAATATTAATTTTATTTTGGAACGTATGTAGAATCACATTAATCTTCAATTCAGCCTTGCAGAGAGACACACCACATCTCTTTTGTTGTTAGTGGTGTTTTCTTTCTCAATATAGTGCTGGTGACTAAAAAATTTAATTTCCTCTGAAAGTTCAAACTTACTTCAAATTTTGGCAATACTAATTTTATTACTAATTGCACAAGTATGAATTCCATGTTTGGCAAATTCTTTTTCTCCTTTTCCTTGTTTTCCTTTCCCCTACCCCTTTGCTTTTTTTTTTTCCTTTTTTACATGCTCTGTTATAGTTACAGAATTTTCTATACCTTTATCTCTTCAGTGAGGTCTTATCACTTTCCTACAAGATTAGGCATAAGAAAATCCTAGGCCTGCTATGTGTTCAAGTCCTTCAGTGCTACTGAGGATATCTTGGCATATTGTTAGCAAATTGTTAGCCAGTTTACAGCATTACCAGCTTTGAGAAACATATTACTTTTGAAAAAGCAACACAGAGACAGATAGTATTATTAAATTGACTGGAAAAATAAAATAGCTTTGATATCTGTAAACAAAAAATATGGTTTCCCATTTGTCTCATCAACCTAGTACATCAAAAGAATTTTCTTACCCTCCTATCTCTGAAGACAGTCACCCAAGACAGTATTTTTTCATTTCATCTACCTGTCTGCTCATATGCTTGTCTGATCTCTTTTTCAACAAGCTGCAGCCACACTGCCTTTCAAATTTATGCCACGGACCTCCGGCTTAACTGCTAGCAATTGTCCCAGCCTCAGCATATCTGCTCTGGAGTGGTGGGATGTAAGCTACAGTTTACAACTACTATCCAAAGATCTACTTCTTCTGTGACCCTTTCAGAAGCTTAGAGCTTATAACAGTTGTTTGTTATTCCAGATGCCCACTTCAGAATGGTATTTCATCACTGACAGCTTTTTTTTCCACACCGAGCTGTGCCTTGGATACTCAGCCCTGTGCCTACCCTGAGGGGTGCTGCCTCTTCCAGGGTGAGCAGCAGCACCCCACTGCTGTGCCAGCAGCACCAGTGGTGAGAATGTTCTGCTGGCTGTAAGTCTGTCAGCACTGCAGTGGGCAGAGAGCCTTGCAGGTTAGAGTCCCCTGGGTCAATGACTGCAGAGTGAAAATGAGGAGGAAAACGAGCATAACAGATATGTTTCTCTGCTCCTTTCAGAGTATTAGAAACATGTTAAACAATCAATAAAATGCTTAGTAGTGGCTGGATTCTTATTGCATCCTGAGAAGGTAGGTTCTTACTGTAGTTTGATATTGTATTTTGATAATGATTGTCAAGACAAATCATTATCAAAAAGATAATGATTAGTAAGACAAATATAAAAAAGCCCCAAGGAATTCAAGACAGAAAGAGAAATGTGAGACAGAGGTAGAGATGACTTAATACTTTCTTGGGTTTTTTTGAGTTGGCCTCTGGTCCATACTAGTTTATTTTTATTATTGTTATTGCTGTTGTTGGCTTTTTCTTTCTAAGCTACAAACCCATAGGAAGAAAGCTGCATCCTCCCAGTTATCAAATATTAACAGATTTCTTTACAATCCACATCTGCTGCTCCACTGTCTTCTGATCAGTGACTGGAGTCCATCTGCAACAAGACACATGCCACAGAGATGTCTCTAGTGGATCTCTTATTTTTAAATAGCACTGGAAATAAATATTGAAATCTGGTTTCTTGCCAGCTTGATTCAGAAAATAGTAGAAGAGTTACGGCAGATTAAACCAGGCATTCAGCTATAGAATGGGGTCAGAACAAAGGTTCTAAATCAGCAAAAGCAATGGCAATCACAGAGGTTTTTTGTAAGTTTTCATTAGTGCCCAGAACTCTTGTCACACAGGTGTCATAAGAAGTGTATAAATACAGAGACACAGACACAGAAACACACACACACACATGCACAAAGAGAGTACTTTTTTACTGCAGGTTAGCTTTGGGACACAAAGTCATTTCCTAAACCAAGACATCAAAAGTAGCTCAGTTATGGTAATTGTCTCTGTTCGCACTCATAATCCAGTGCAGAAGTGAGGGGGAAAATGCCTTCCACTGGCCTTCCACTGAAAATGCTTTACAATGCATTTTCTTCTAATAAACAGCATGCAGTTATTGCAGTTCAGTGTGTGCACAGCTACTCTTCTTCACTTGGAGATAAAACTGTTCCCACTGGCATCTCTGAGAAAAGCATCTTCCCCTCCTTCTCTAAACACTAAGCAGAAGTCTCAAGACATCTCCCAGTTCTCTGTCCATCTGTTGATGGTTTCTTAAAGCAGTTGGGGAAAAAAGTCTGTCTCTGCTACTAGCCACGAGATAATCGCTAACTGCTCTGTACACGGCACACTGTGAAATAGTCACTGAAACACTCCTTGCATTGTAGGTGCTCTTGTAAGCTTACCCTCATGTGTCTGCAAGCCACCAGACAGGTTTTGTTTTGTTTGTGAATGCAGGAAGCTCTGTGGGGAGCTCTACCAAGATAGTTGTCCTGAAGATTGCTTAACATGGGAACCGTGTCTTACCACTGCGTCCCAGAAAGGGTTGTACATTGCCTGGAAGTTATGTCAGTATGGGATTTGGGCTTTGTAAGTATATGTGTCTATTTTTTAGGCTTTCTTCTTTGCAAAAGGGTCTAGGATGGCACAACCTGCAGAAGACCTGCAGCTGCAATTCTTTCAAAGGTTTGTCTGTGCCTGTTGAGGTCCTTGGCCTAAAAGCTGTTTCACTCAAGCTTTCCATAGGGTCTAGGATTTGGCCCTTCTAAGACATTTTTAAGAATTTTAGAGAAAACTGTCACCTTGTTTTCTGTGTCTTTTACAAGAGAGTTTGTCAGTGCTCGCCTATGCAGAACCTGTCCCTGGATGAACTGTGCTGAATAAAGGCACTTTCCCTTTCATCAGGAAAAGGAGCCTTATGTAACTCCTCCTCACTGATTGCACAGATGCATTCAAAAAGCCCTGTATAATTTATTCATCCTCTCATATGTGTAGCTCCAACAGCACTGACATGATGTGGCATTTTTGCAAGTGGTGTGGAAGTTACAATGAATTAATTGTCTAGGTGGTCAGGCTGGATTTTGAGCTGCCAGCAAGCTTCACCTGATTGCAAATCAGCACAGCAAGCAGTGGTGGGAAATAGCTGTGCTTTTTAAGGTCCTCCTTTTCTGCTTCATTGCTCTTTTTGCTGCTGTTAGCTGAACAGTAGCCATTTAGAAATATGTCCACTGCAGGTGTTTGAATCGCTTTTAAAGAGTCTTTACCTTCACATGGAGGACCTATCAGTCCTCCACCACTTCCTGCCATTGTCCTTGAGGAGTTGCTCCTGGGGCTCCCAAAAGAATCATGGAGCAGGGAAGGGCAGGGCAGATGGCATACTGTAAGTTAGTGTGGCACTACACTGTGGGTATACCTGTATCAGTTGTGGAGTATGCTTATGGGCATTTCAGTCTGTTTTCACTTCTCTTAGTTCAGTCTGATTTAAGATCAGTAACTCATCAACACCACTGCTGATAGTGTACACAGAGAAGTTTTTGCAGTTTATCTAGGTATAGACTTATTGAATATTTTGAAGACTAGCAGCAGAGTTATGGTACCACATATCTCATCAGCTCCTGGGTACTGAATGAAGGTATCTCATCTTGCTCTTTGGTAGCTTTATTGCTTTACCTGTGAGATGGGTGCTTCTGTATGCAGGAGTCATGGCTTGGATTTGCAGTGCAGACATACCTCTGCTGGGAGAGGTATTAGAGTTGTTAGCAACGTCATACACTGCACGAATTAACATTACGTTTTGGAAGATCCACTTGGGATAAAGAGACCTTAACAACAACAACAACAAAAAAGTTATTTCACAGCATTTGCCATCCGCATAATGATTCTACCCATAATGAGAACTGGATCCTCATGGGATGAAAAAAGCTTTTAGTTTTAAAATTATTATTTACGTGCTTTATACACATACCAAACCAACCAAACAAAACAAAAATTCTTTGTTTTTTTTCTAATAAATATCCTGTTCTTCTATACATGCAAGTCTTTTTCTTAACCACTTTTTCCCTTGGTTAATAGCCTGGTATATAGTACGTTCAATAATTCAAGACTGAGCTAAAAATGGGTTTGGTCTACTTTCTTGGAATATCCTCTGGGAGTATAGAGAAGGGAACGGGAGAAGCAATTATTTCATGCTGCAGCTGTATATTTAACTGCTTTCTTTCTCACTCAAGTGGCATCTGCATTCTCACAACTGAGGTAATGGAGGAAGTTAGAACTCTTAAGTGCATCTGTGAGTCGTGGGAGGTGATTATCACAGCAACCAGAAATTTACCTCCTTTGCACCAGGCAGTTCTTTGTGTGGACTACTTCTGATTAAAGTGTCCACTCTTCAACATACATCATCATCTGTCTGCTAAGGTCTTGATTAAAAATTTAATTAATTAATCAACTGATGAAGGCCTTCATCCATCTGAGGGAATGGAGGCTGCTATATCATTTGCCTTATTTCTGCAGCATATCTATACAGGCTGAAGATAGCACAAGCATTGTCACAAGAGGCTACTTCCAGCTGATCAGCTCTCCAGTAGTAATACTTATACCTGGGGACCAATAAATGACTGATTTCTTTTGGAAAAATCTCCTTGGAATCAACCTTTCCCTTCTATTTATTATGGGCTGGATTAGTGGCAGTCACAGAGTGAAACAACCCTAGTGGCACGAGGAAACTGTAAGATGCAGGATGTAAAAGAAAATGAAGATCAAGAAGACTGTGGTCTAAACTGATGTGTACCTTGAGTGGGAAAGACCATCCTACTTCCTCGATAAGGCATTTCAGCCACTTACCTCCAAACACCAGGACAAGAGAAAATGGAGCTCTGCTCTCTGATGGAGCCATATAAATTTGTATAACACTTCACCAGTTGATAAATCAGTTACTGAAAGGAAAGCTGCAAGAGTTCATGACCTATTACAGTAAGGTTCTGACTCCTGGGACTTACATATTCAGTGCAGAAAAGACTTGTGTCAGTGGCAGCTAAAGAATCATGTCAAACCATCTCAACTCTCTTCAAGCCTCTAGAGCTAACAGCACATGTGTATATAACATTTTACAAGGCATGCAGCTTTTCACTATAGAGGAAATATGAAGAACAGGTACAGTGCAGATATATGACCTTGGCAATGCGACTGCTGAGCAGTTTCAAGGTAAAAATCCAAAATACACAAATGACTTCCAAAATCCTAAGGTTAAAGAAATGCAGTAAAATGCAGGTATTTTTAGTGTATTTTCCCCTCCAATTGACCCAAAATCCTTGTAGAAATGCAAGTAGATTAAATATTTGCAGGTGGAATGTTGATAGTTATAGCCTGTGCCTCTTCAAAGTTTGCCAGCAGAGCACTGGCAGAAAAAACATTTTGCTGTGCTAAGAAGCTGAACTCAGAAGGCCTAGTTCTTTTCCACCACTAGGAAACATGATGCTTTAAATTTTGCCAATTACTTTTTTATGATCATTGTTAATAAGTAATACTACAAAGACATGATTGAGGGTGACATACACTGCATCTAAGCTTTTAAACTATTATGAATGCTACAGAGACTCCATCTTCTATATCTTATTCAGCACCTTAGGTTAGCCTGATGAAGCCTCATTACATTTTGTCTCAGTCTTTTCCTACTCCTTCAAGCTTCAGAAATCTTACCAAATATGTCTGTCTTTTACCAATGGCAATAAATGCAAGAAAGTTGCTAACGGAATATAATAAGATTAATAATCATGCCAATTTGCCAGAGAGGCAACTGAGAAGTCTGTAAAGACAGTCCAAAGTAAATTCCTTCATGAGACAGGAAGAAAACAACCACCTTGGAGGGAAAGATTAAAGGTTCATTGAAACCAGCAGCTGAAGAGTGCTGCCTGAGGAAGAGCCAGCTCACAGCAGCACTTCCCCAATGTGCTTTCCCAGACAGTAGTGTTTTCATGCTCAAGGACAAAATCAGAAGTTGGTTTTTTTTTCTTTCCTATTTAAGGGTCTTGCTGACTTTTTTTTAATAAACTTCTGCACTCTTCCCTTAAGCCCATTAAAATAACCTTATGGCTGTGAGCTCTACAGCTTTATTCATGAGAGATGTAAAAAAAAAAAATTTGCTAAGTGAGGTTTCAGTTTTATGCCTTCTGTTTCACATTTTCTTTTGACAGAAGAGGCGTAGATACCTGCCTTTCATATCATTCACAAGGATGCAGACCCTGTTGTTGTGTCCCCACTTATCTCCTTTTCAGGATGAAGTGCACAATATGTCCTAGTTCTTCAACAGCCTTGAAGAAGGGAAGTTTCTCTGTACGCAATGACAGGATAAAATTGAAAACGCTAGACAAAGTTGTCTTCAGTATTTCCTCAGTCATTTTTTCAAAAGGACAAACTCCAGAAGGCAGTTTCTTTCCTGTAAAGCTTTAGCTAAACAGTGCCAGATGGGATTGCACTTCCTGAGGTGTTAACAAGGACATGGCCTGTCCTCTCCAACAGCACAGGCCCTACTGCTTCCAGACAGCAACAGTTCAGTCTGTGCTATTGATCTGGAAGTGTCAGTTACCACGTGGGGACAAGCCGTTTCATCCCAGGGATATAAATAACAATCTGAGCATATGGAGAAGAGAGTGCTCTTGGTCTAGAACCAGCTTCATATTTACAAGTTTAGTTCTTAACATCTGGTCTAGCTCACAGGGACTGGGAACATGTCCTGACACTGAGATTGTTCCTTCTTATGTTTTTCCTCAGTCTCCTGGTACTTACCTCTTGTGGGTTTCAGCATTGACCTTGTACTCTTACCAAAGTTTTTTGATGGCCATTTTGCACAGATATTGATGTTGCAAAATATGCTTCTTTGTTACCTCACAATACTATGTTACCTTGACTAAAGGCAGAAAAAATTTGGCCTTCAAGCCCAACTGAAACCACAGAGATGATAATTTAAAAGTCCTTATTTAGCAAATAACAGCTACAAGCCAGGAAAAATCAGGCTGCTAACAAATTTTGCCATCAGCATTCAGCTACACTGCAATTTGCGAGTGGTAATAAACTGTGACCTTCTGAAAGTCTACAGCTAAACCAGTAAAATTTCAGGCACAAAAACTTCAGTAAAAATACTTTGTGGTTCCTAAGGAAATTAATGTGTAACATAAATGTTGACCACACATTCACTGTTCTCTTCTGTGTTGCATGCTTTTAACATTATTTCTTAAGACAAGTGATAACTTTGAGAGAGGCAGTATTGCAGTACCCTCCATCTGTCTCTCTCAAACTTCAGGAAACTTTTATTCATGTTTCTATTTTCAAACCTGAAATTTAAGGAATTAGATGTAAATCGTGTATTTAAATAATTTGATATGGGTCCCACAAGCTACTGCATCCAGTCCTTTAACTGTAGAGATTGGAGATCATATTCTTCTCTGCAAGGCAGTGTTTCAAATGCTGCACCATTTCTGAATGCACACGCTGTCCAGGTGTGTTTGTCTTCTTCAGTGGCAGGATAGCAGTGCCCTTAGCAAGACAAAAGGGCTGTTTCCTGCCACAGGAAAAGCCACCATACCCTGCCACGGCTGGAAATCGCTTCTGCGCCGGCGATTCTCTATCTTCACCAGGGACTTGGGAGTGAGTGCTGTTGGAGGCAATGTGCACTCGCAGCCCAGAAAGCACATTGCATCCTTGGGTTGCTTCCCGATCAGTGTGGCCGGCAGGACCCCTTTGTTCCGGTCTGGTGACACCCCACCTGCAGTGCTGTGTTCAGGGAATGCCTTCAGGCTGAAGGAGAGTAGGTTTAGACTAGATAGTCGGAAGAAATTCTTGACAGTGAGGGTGATGAGGCTCTGGTACCAGATGCCCAGAGCTGTGAAAGCCTCACCACTGAACTATTTAAGGTCAGTTTCAATGAGGCTCTGAGCAAGCTGGTCAAGTGCAAGATATCCCTTTCCACGGCGGGGGATTTGGAACTAGGCGACCTTTAAGGTCTCTTCCAACCCAGGCCGTTCTGTGATTCTGTGGAACAGCGTGTATGCGCCCAGAAAGCGTCCATCACCCGGCTTTCTGTGGGTACAGCATGCACTGTTATTGTAGACATCAAGGTCCTTCAGTCACCGAGGAGATAAGAAGATTAAGGCTGTGGCTGCAGACAGCAAAGATGTACCGATCCCTGAGAATTTGAATAAGCCTGAAAGGTTTTTGCTCGCGAACTGCTTTTTGCGCAGACCTCCGCGTCTCGTCGGCCGCAGACCATCATCTGCAGCGTTTTACCACCACCCAGTGGGGGCCGCGGGGACAGCCCGGGGCCGGGCGCCGCCGGGTGCCGCCCTGCAGAAGCACCTCCCACCAGCCTGGATTTTTCCCGCAGAGCCCCTTTTCCCGCGGCCGCAGGGGCTTGTCCACCCGCCGTGGGCGCGCGTAGCTCCCGTCACTGTCCGCTGGGCACACACCCGCGCTCAGAGAACACGGGACTCTGCTTTAGAAACTGGTTCCCATCTTTTTCACGCGCAATGGCCTGTGAGGCAAGTTTTGATTGCTGATTGTTGTAATAACACTAATAATAACAACATCAGTGCCAATAACATTAATANCTGGGGGATGTTATGTATTTCTTCACAGAAGAAATAACTGACCTTTGGAATTTCATGTGGTGAGTTGGCCTATGGATACATTTTTGAAATTTTCAGTTATCACTTTTTTCATTCTCTAGCCACTTCTTGGTCTAACCTGTAAAAATGGCTACTTTGACAGTCCCACCTGCAAGCCATGCATAGTGAATGCAAACACAGGAGCGTATTTTCTCGCTGTTTGTTATCATTCTCTGGTGGTTAAGCCACTCACAGTGGTAGCGAGATGGTTGCTTCTTTGCCCCAGAAAACTGTGGAAGTCGGTGCTAAACTTGGGGCATTCTGCACACGGTTCCCACAATACTCTGTGTGCACAGAACAATGCCCTTTCACTGAGACACTTCTTTCTGAAACCAGGAGATGTCTTGCCTTGCAGCAGGCTGCACCAAAGGCATTGTGCTGGTCTGCATGTAAAGCTTGGTAGCCACAGTAATAAAAGGATTTATTAGATTTCTTCTGGCTTATTAAGACAAAGCTAACAGAACCGGCCAGATGTTGTAGCAGCATATGGGCACCATAAGAATGATCATCATATCACATTAGATCAAAGGTCTGTCCTGTTCAGTGGTTCTGTTTCCAAGTGAAACCAATAGCAGATGCCTCAGGAAGACTGTAACAACTCAGGCATGTACTGCTACTTTTACAGATGGCACACCTGTACTCCACAGATCTTACTGATCCCTGAACCTGACTGAGCACACTGGCATTTTGTAGCCCTCTGTACTTCAGCTTCTCTTCCCTGCCACAGGCAAACTTTTAACACCCATTGCTGGCAGAGATAGAGTTCCACTTTGACTGTAGTGGTTTTGCTTTGAAGCCCTAAGTTCTTGTTTACACATGATGCTTTTTTAGAAGAGAGAGTAAACAAACTCTTTCTGGCCACAGATGATGTAACATTTCTTTTACCCTCCCTTTTTCATTCCTTTATGAAGTAGAGCATCTAAGCATCTAACCAATGAGTTTTCCACACATGAAAACCGTCATATCTAGGATCATCCTGGCTACAATTTTACTTTTCCTAGCATTCCTGTACCNTTTTAGCAGAGGAACTCTGGACCAGACGAGAAATATTATTAGAATTGTGTCTGAGCAAATGGACTGCATGCAACAAATGGAATCGATTCCGTTGTGTAAAGATGTGCTGGGTGAAGAACAATGAAAAAGAGATGCATGTGGGACCCAACCCAGTGTTGCAGATACTAAACCACGACCTAAGTTTGGAAGGGAGCAAAAGTGGCTTACAGCCTCCAATTCACAGGTAAGTGTAGGAAAAACACAGAATACAGGTGAGGCTTTTATAGTGATTTCTCTGCTGAAGTAAGAAAAAAATACACAAGGAAACTATTTTCAGGGGTGGTCTCTTTATGTCTCAAGCTTGCATTGTGGCACCTCTTCAGGTTTAGCAGGTTAACACATCTACAATTTTACAGGTCCATAATTGTACACAATGAAGCATACAGGAATTACTTATTTGTTATGCAGATAAATAAAAAACTTCTTTCTTGTCATGGCATATTTTTAGCTTTAAGTGGAACACCAGGACTCTTGAAATAAGTATTTCTATGTGTAGATTAAAGGCATTTTCCCTTAAGTGCTATCTGTTTCCAAAGATGGTTCTTTTTCTTCTTGACAGGCATTGAGGTACCTAGGAATATCACACTTTGAAAGTTGGAACTACTGGACTAGTCACACTCATTTGCTTTCTTTTATTTATTAAAAAACATCAGTTAAACCAGAAATAGTCTGTTCTGAAAAAGTAGACCTCTACCATATAAAGAAAAAAATAATTCCCTTGGACTGTAACTCAAGGGACGCACCTTCTACCTATTACTTTTGGCTTCAGGAACCTTCTTAATATTGTCAACATGTAAGTGCTGTACTACCCGATGGAGCCTTTTGGAAGGAATGTGTAATCTCTGTCCTGTGAACAGCTGCAAAGGAAAGGCCTAATTCCTGCAGTCGTATGTGCAAAGTCAGGGACTTTAAGGAAAGCTGTTATAAAAATATCTGAATAACAAGATCACCTTCTTCTCTACTCTTAAGAAACATTCATACTAGAAAATCCTATCTTTCGCTCTGCAGTCCTATTGAACTGTTTCCTGCAGCATTAGGTAAAATGTTCTACTACAAACTGCCACTCAAAAAGAAAATATCTGAGCTCAAAGAGTTAATGAAACATTTGAAGCAGGGCATTAGAAGCTTGAGGGAGCAGACATGATTCTGTTAACCATGGGATTTGAGGCAGGAAGAAACCAGACATGTAACATCACTGGGAAAAAAAAAATAGACTAGACAACAGATCAAAACTGCCACAGACAAGAAACATGATACCTTCCAGAAAAAACTGTTTCATAGAAGTAGATTGGCAAGACACGTTGGACAATAAAATGACCTTAATATCATGTCGAAGGTCAAGACTATCACACATCTAATATCCAGGGTCATAATTTCAACTACCACCATGTTGCAGGGAGGATGATAAATTCTCAGTGTTCTCATCCTCGGGTGGGGGAGGGAATAAAGAAGGAAAAAAAAAGTCAGTGTAATTTACAATAAAAAACTAATTTTGAAAAAGGTAGAGGGGTGAAAGAAAGAGTGGCTTTCTTTGCCAAACAAACACAATATAAAAAAAACCAAAGCGATATGAATGGAAAAGTTATACTTCTGTGTATTTCTGGCTCAGTCTTCTCACTAATTTTCTTGGGATCATATATTTGAAGGAAGCCCTTGCTGCCAAAGAGCTGTGGACTCTAGCATGGCCATGAGGAGCACAGGCAGAGAAGAAAAGGCGCACTCTATGTGGGGAGAAGCAGAACGGGGTACTTCTTCCAGTCTTTGTAACATTTATGATTGGAGGCTGGCCTGGGAATGGAGAGATGCAAGCTCTGTGGTGCAGGGGAAAAATAGGGTGTTGAAATCCATCTCTTCTGGAACTACAAGTTAATATCTTACGCTCATTATCAAACTTACTGACTCCAAAATGCACTTGTCTTGGTCACATGGAAAGGTAGGGGATTTAATAAAGTAAAAATTATCTAAGGCTTATACAACAGTAAAATATACATAGTGTGTCAAGTCTGCCGGGTTAGAATTCTGGCCTTTATCCCAGTACACATCTAAATGTATTCAATCAAATTGATAAATAAGTTAGATGTATTATGGCTAATATCACTGACATATTTAACTCAGTAACTGTCTGTGTTACACAATGATTTTCAAACAGTTTAACATCTTATACCAAAATGGACCACTATGTATAAAGGTACTGTCAGTTCAGGCAAGGCATATCCTTCACCTTTTTTGATTTATAAGGAATGGTGTTAAGACAGTTATTTCTCAAGTGCTGGATAAAAGGAATGTCAAAACAAGCCTGCATTTGCAATCACACTGTGTGACTTTCCTGATCCATTTCTTATCCGGTGTTTAGAGAAGACTCAGCGCATTTGAGGTGGGAGGAGGAAGGAGGGGCAAGAAGCTTTATAATGTCTGGGATTCTGGAGCCAAACAAATGTACATCCTGACTGATTTAAAAGGTAATTTAGTTTGGAGCTTTTCACTCAGCACCTGGCAAAAGATAAACCAGAATAAGACATTAAATAAAGTACATTATGAACACCCCAAACTCCTGTCTCTTCTATGTGCTGTATTCTTCTAGGAATTTTTGTGTAATAAATGTCCACATCTTTTTCTTCAGGGGTCTCCTGAAATGTGATTCTGCTTGTCTGAAACACAAACAAAATCTCCAGGGGTCTTACATGGCAGGCTGGAATTTTTAGAGTTCCTAGCCAAGGATTAAAAAATGAACTCCACTGTAAGCCAAGGACTCACCTCTACAGATCTATTAACTGCTGTTGTTTCACCAAGACTCAGGATAGTGTGTAGCACGCACACCCAGTGATTACTGGAGGGAAGGTGAACCACCCACTGCTCAGGGATTATGTAGATTTTTAACAGGTTCTTCTCCCAGTGCAACATGTTTATTGACCTTGATCTTGATAGCTCACAAACTGCACAGTAGAGGCAAAAGGCCTGTTATGTGTGTTATTCATGTTTCTCAGTGCACCCTACCAGGAAGCACTCTGTAGCACAACGGAGACCCAAGAAGTAACACAGAAGTCCAGTGGCGACTTTGCAAGTCCGTCAACACCAGAGCAGGCTATTCTGAACGAAAGGAGAGGGCAGGATAAGAAGCTGAGCTGTTAATGCCTGCTAAGAAGCTCCAGAGCTACGTTTGCTGCGTGAGAACGGAGCACAGCAGAGGTGCCTGTCACCAGAATAGCTGGGAGCTGAATCCCGCTGCCACAGCTGTCCCGGCTTCTCCCACGCAGCCTGGGCTATGTAGACACACTGATTACAACGTGTTGCTTTTGGAAAGCCTCATGGAGCAGGTCTGCACTGTCCAGGGACATGCAGACCAGGCTGGAATAAAGCACAAAGGTTAACGGCTTTGCTGATTAGAGCAGCTGTAATCGAGTTAAGGACCACACTTGTTATTCTCTTAAGGTTGTGCTTGACTTAAATCACGAGGAAGTCAGTGTGTGGCTGCCCCCTTATCTCTGCCAGAGGAAGGGTAAAAAGCTCCTGTTATCTTAAGAATACTTGTGAGTATCTTCATGTTGTGAGCCACTCGAGTGTGATAAGGCCACCACACCCTGTCTGCCAGAGTACTTTCAGATAACTCTCTTCAGCTGTCTGCAGGGAAAGTGTCAAGGCTAAGACAAAAGCCCATAAAATGGGCTTTCACAGGAGATGTGTGATCATGCAGCAGGGAGAGGTCAGGGTGGCTGGAGAAAGGGCTGTAAAAATCTTTAATGAGCAATGGCTTCTGTAGGGAGGAAGACAGGGACAGACGAAAAGCCACAGGCAGCTGCACAATCCCTTGATGTGGTTACAGCCATGAACCTAAAACTAAGCTTGTTTCTTTCATGGTGGTCATGAAAGGAGATACAGCATATTGTGCACACCCATTGTGTGTACCTACCACTGTCAGTTTCTGAATATTTCACTGTTCATGAAAATGAGAACAAATCGCAAGATTTTATTTATTGCTGATATGGTTTATCAATAATGCTTTCAATTTTGAATTTTAAAAAAGACAACAGATCTGCTACATTTTCTTAGAAATGTACCATTTTGCTGTCAGCTAGATCTTGGCAGCTGTTGAAAAAAATAATGTTTATAAAGTAAAAGTAGGAGTTTTAAAGCCGTGATTTCACCACTTGCTTACGTACCAGTTTTCATTTTGTGCATACCTATGCTTTATACATAAAGAAAGAGAGGTAATTAAGCTTCTTCTATCTATACTGAAACAAAAACATGCCTGAACATACTGAAAGATGGGATCTGACATTTCCTCACCTGTTTAAAGATATTCTAAAACCAGATATTTAAGAGTTATTTTAGACCTAAAAGAAAATGTAAACAGACATGTATATACATATACACAGGTATAGAAATACATGCACATATGTTTCTGCCCACAAATACATACCACATGTTAATAAGATACTAAAATATTTATATTTCACTTTCCATATTAATGATTTCTCAGCAACTTCACTGAAAACTTCACCCTTTGTAACATGGTATGACAAATCTTTGCATGATTTCACTGATATTGGTTGTTTTCGTGCTTATATGTGGTCCTTACACTCTCACACTCTTTCACTTTTATGCACTCCTTACACTTTTATGTGTTCCTCAATAATTATTCCCACCCTTACAAATGCTGCTTTGAAATCAAGGCATTCATGTCAGTTTCTGTTATGCCAGCAAATAAATGCTTAAATCTTTCCCATATTGACTTATGAGTAGCCTGTTCATGATTAATTTGTCTCCATCCTTTCATGCCAATTGCTTAGGACACCCTGCACATATTTCACTACATATACCTTGTTTTTTTCTTAGTGGTACTGATTTCCTCAACAAATGCTGAAATGGACTGCGAGGTGCTCCTTGAAGACCTCAGGTGACGACAGGTCTGGGGGATGTACATGAATCCTTGGAAAAGAAAATCAAGCCACTGAATAACATTTTAACTGGGGGTTCTGAAAGCTTAGCAATAGCACATGTGCAACTCCATCTATTTCAAATGTGATTTAGAAAACCTTCACAGCAGAACTCACCTTGCAAAGGACTGTTTTGGTGATCTGAACATTGGCACTGCCTAGAATGGTTTTATGATGTGGCCTATCCTTCATGAACACTGTTCACTTTTGTAATAGGCTATTAGACTACACTGCCAGTAGCAGATCTTCAGGAAGGTAACGACCATCTAATTAGTGAGTTCCAAGTGTTCTTTTATAAGTATATTGATCCTTTATCTTATCTTTTTGCTGAGTCCAGTAGTGCAAGGGAAATTGAGAAGCTAGCTCCTGGTTTTACTGTGATCCTGCTGGTCATTCTAAGAGTAATTTCCTTGCCTATCAGGGAGATAAAGAGGGATATATTGTGTGGGCAGAAGGATCTGTGTTCTTGTCAATGACATAGGCCACAGAGGTCCATGTCATTTAAACAAGCCCACCTGAGGGCCCCTATAAATTTTCAAAGGTGAATGAGGCAGATTTAGAGACTGGATGTATTCTGGCTGTGCAGGAGGAAATATAAAAATGCCACTTTCTAAGGGGAAACAGAATATTAAGTCTCATAAAAACCTTTAAGAGGCTATATTGTCTCCCCAATGGAAGAAGAATTCTGCCCACCCAGATTCTATTTTACTGCAAGGACACATAGAAGGGCACTTGATGTTAATGCATAGAACACAAGTGAGCTACCAAAGCAAAAACTAAAGCTTTCTTTCAGACTCCTCTTCTACTCCCATTCCTGTTTTGTCACCACCTATTTAGATGCAAGTCCTTTAGCGGAGGCATTTTGTCACTGACATGGTGATGAAAACTTCCACCATGCCTCCTTTCCAGATGGTTCTCACCACTGTTTCAAAATAAAAGTGAGCACAGGCCCAAAGAAATACATATAGTCTCACTCTGTTTAGGAATAGCAGCACTGTTTCATGAACTATGAATCCAGATTAGGTTATTCTCTATTTTTCTTAAAAACTATTCTTGTCAGAAAACACTTTGGGACTCTTTTCTACAGCAACACACTAAGGCAGGCCTTAAAACATCTTGAATAGCTTATCTGGATATACAAGGAATAGAATATTCCTCTCTTTTTTCTATTAAGTGGAATAATATTGGATATTTAAAATAAATTATTATATGATTATATAATAATATATACACTGAAGAAATCCACTGAAAACAGAAACGTTTGGTATACAAGGAGATGGGGAGCCTTGTTCACTTCCCCGTCTTTGGAGCATGTCCAATCCGCTTTTCATCCATGCATTGTGAAGTGCTTGCCAGCAGAATAGTTTTGTTGTCATTTATCACAATGACAGCAAGTCTGAAAGACAATTGTGAGCTTTCTCAAAAACTGCCTCAAAAATATAGAGAATAGGAAATTGAACTTGGGTTTTCAGATTCCCAAACAATTTAATCCCATCAGACTCTGCCCCATATTTTGATAATTTTGATTTTCCTGGAGTATCTGTGATCTGCTTAAAAACATATATATGTCAATAGCAGCTCATAAGCCAGTCCTGCAATCTAATGCAAAACCCCCTATAAAAAGTAACAGTCAAAGGATACCATGAATCTTGGGAAGCTGCTCAGGATCTCCTCTAGGATCTAGTCTCAGCATTCTGAGAAAATGCACTACATTGACCTGTGTTTTCTATATTTGTTTTAGTTTTTCAGAAACTGAGATCTGCAAATTTTCCTTCATCTTCAGTGATAACAGGAGCATATTCCTACAAAAAAGCATTCCTGCCATTTCATATTTGCAAAATCTATTGGCCTGTAATTTTGGTTTGCTTCTTCTGTTCATTTCTCAATTCATACAAGAACCAGTGCTCGCTTCTTCCTGATCAGCCACATACTATTAAAAATGTTTGGGATGGCTCTCTAGCAAGGTCAAGTGTGATCTGCAGAGATGCAGCTAGTGTGAGGAAATGATGAGAGAGAAAGGGTAAACCACAGAATTACAGATGGAAAATTTGGGACATATTTTAAAAATTTGGTAGTTTCTGGGAAACTCAGTTGGAGACCAAGCTGGAAAATCTCCAAGCGAAGAGACAGTACATACGCACGTGATACTTACCTGCTGTATATTTAAGAGAGTTAAGAGAGTTGTCACAGATTTTCTGAGGGTAGATGAGGACTATTTGGACCATTTGCCCAGCCCTTCTAACCCCAGAGGCTATTAAGAAACTGGATACCACAGGCACAGAGTACAAATTTGAGCCTTCTTTACAGCACTGATGGAAGACTTGTCAAAACTGAAAGTGTTTTCCATCTAACCAATCTTTCTCATTTTAAATGGAAAGAAAATTAGGGATACAGACCTAGAGAAGGCCTATTTTTCCCACCATGACAAATGTGGTTGATGTACATACCACATATACTAGAGTAGAGTATACCACACTAACTAGAGTAAAGAACCAGTGATTCTGTTGGGAGACCCATTACATGTCTGGGATGTCAACAGAGGGTTTGAACCAAGAAAAACAAGAAGTGAATCAGGGTTGAAGGGAACAGTAATGTAAGAAATAGATCTAAGGTCTATAAAATCTTAGGAAAATCTGTTTTAGAATTATATATATCCTATGATATATTTTCCTCTGTGATATATGTACATATATCACAGAGAAAATACAGAGAGAATGACACAGCGTATCTTAGTATGGTTTCCTCTGAGCTTTTCCAATATCATTTACAGATGTGAATTTGCAACTAATATTTAAGATGTAAAAAAAATCACATTTTGAAGAAAAGAAGACATACAACTGAATGACCTTTCAGCTGCTTTTTTTTTGACTTCAAGAGTCAGAACACCACAGAAGAAACAATTTGTTCTGCAGAGTAACCATTTATCAGAAACAAGCAGGAGGCACAATAAATTGCAAAGCAAGGTCAGAGCAATTTTGCTTCCAATTTCTCTGATTCAGTGACAATATGTTTTCTTTTGTCCAAGGAAAGAAGGAAGGAAACTTTCTTCAAAAATAAAAATACAAGAAGTAAAAATCAACAGTATTTCTGTGAGGCCGAATTGTCAGATATTAAGCAGAATGATCCATCTCTTTTTGAAGAAATGAGATATTTGCATCCCCGTCTATTAAATGGATTGTGTTGCAGGAAGATTCTTAGTTCTCTGATTTCTAGAGGCTCACATTTTTCTTCTGTTCCCTTCAACTTGTAGAGAGTATAATCTTATTTCTCTAAGTGCAATCAACCAATTAGCATATGTAGCACACATTTCTACTTAAAATAGTTCATGTTGCCTCATTTGAAGAGATAGGAAGATTGAAAGAAGCACTCTTGCAGACAATGTATTGTTTTGTTATTTATTATTTTTGCTATAACTATTCTGATAGGTGATAAATGATGCCTGGACTTTATTTGTTTCTCTGAAGTCCATGAAGTGAGTATGGGTTGACATACTAGAAAGCAGATATCCAAGATGGGACTACATGGGTCTGAGCTCTATGAAAGAAATTTGTTCTCACTGGTCCTAGTACAGTGTCACAGCGGTCTTAAGCAATTTTAGAACAGCTTTGCCACATAGCATGGCTGAATAATTTGCAACATCAAAGCTTCATGGATGTAAAGTTCTTCCAGAATCCTGTAATTGGTTTATGAAATTTCTCATCTAAATCATTACGTGTCTGTAAAGCAGCTGATGTTAATTGAATCTGCAGTGTTGGTGAGTCATTTTAATTTTGCTGTCCATTACATAGAATCTATTTCTTATTCTTACATAGCTATAAGTTCTAAAATTGAACTAAATTTTATAATGAATCTAAATTTACCCCAATGACAAATTCTGGTGATCCATGCAGCCTACCTGTATGTTTTATCATACTTCCTCAACTCAAAAAAAATTTATTTTTAAACCTGCTACAAGAAATTTGGACATTAAATAATTGAATGTTAAAAGAGCTTTTTTCTTCCACATGCACTTTTACATTGTTATTACATAACAAACTGAAAAATATCATTTTCCAGAACAGCATAATTATATCAAGATTTGAGGCTTGGTAGTAGTGACAGTTTTTCAGAAAATAACTTTGGGCACTGGAAAGAATCATCCAGAAATGAACAGTTTACCCACTCTCTGGAAAACACGACAGTAAGTTGTGTAATTGGACAGAATGTAATTTAATGATCTTTTCTAGCATATATATATATTTAATGTGTTCTATATTACTTTTTTTGCTTGTTTATCTTTCATCACAATTTAGCATAAAATTAATTTCAAACCAGTGTTTTGAGTTCAGGGATAGAAACAGCTAAGTCTGATTTCCAAGGCAAGCCTGGAAGCAAGGTGAAAGTCAGTCAACAGTATCAAAGTCTGTATGGATCTATCTGTGAGTGTGGCCCAAGAGCATCAAAATGCATGATCATTTTTCCACAGCTAGTGAAGCCAAGTAAGTTTAAAAATGGCAACAGTGAAGGATTGTTTTCAGCCTGAGCAACACCAGTATCACGAGTCATGGCTACAGTTGTAAGGAATGAAATAACAATTCTAAAGCGCTATGCAATCCCAAATGGATGTGTTCAATACTCACTCAGGCTTTTGCTCTGCATCACATCTGAATGCTCCATCATCTGTCCTTGATAAAGGGTCTCCTGAAATTGGGACCTGAAATTGTTTTCATGTGATAGGACTGGTTCTGAATGAGAACTTTAAGCATGATCATAAGAAATTATATTAAACAATGCCACAGCTTTGTTTTTTTGACAAATTGTTTTGTATTCTTTGCTAGAAAAAGCCCATGAGGCTGCCTTCCAAATACTTCACACTGATGACAGTATGTGCACCATACTGTTATGGATACCAAAAGGGTTGAAACTTTTTTTTTTTTTTGCTGTAGAAGCTTATTGGTTAAGGAATTCAATTTCTATTTGCAACAGTGTTTAGTTTTTAAGTGGTTCTGACAGTTTTGTATAGTTACAAATGTTTGCAGTTGTAAAGTTCTTCAGTGATTGTGAGTTAGAGTTGCAGTGTATGGTTTCAGGTGTTTATAGAGACTTTGCGTGGTTGCACTTTCAATATAGTTAAAGTTGTAAGGGGATTGTTAAAAGAATGATATGAAGGAGGGGCGGAGAGATCTTCTGCTCTCCTCCCAGCAACCCAGAGACAACAATCCAGAGCCCTCATTGGAGAATATCATCAACCAATCAAGTCATGGTGGGCAAAAATGATTGGTGTAGAGAGCACCCTGTTAAAGACCAATGGGAACACAGAGAATGCACCAATCAAATGGAGGATTGAAAATGGACCAATTGCTGAGGGGACTGAGACTATAAGAAGAGACTGACTGCCCTCAGCTGGTGTGCTGCTCTCAAGGACAGACTGTTCTGATGGGTGGCCTGTGCACGTGATTGATTGCTTTGGCTTGCCGGGAGGGGCTGACACTAGCTCAGCCCCCTGCTCCTGTACCCATTTTGTATCAATAAATGATTGGCCTTTTTTTTGTTTTACTATCTTTGGATTTGAGGCCTAGTCATTTTCTTTTTGATACATTTGTAACAATATTGTATGCACTTACATGTGACAAGTACTTTGCCAATAAACAGATAAACTCTAACAGAGATACAATATTTTCTGCCAAAGTAAGCCCAAGCAAATACTTGTCTCTTGCTGAATTTCAACAGGGGAGAAATTCAAGCCAGGGTGACTTAACAGCTGGACAAATGTAAACAACACTTGGGGGTCTGAGAGCCTGATTGATGATTTTTGGACAAAAAACAGCAAAAAGCAGTACCCCACCCATCTGTGCACTATTATACAGTGGCAGGACTAAATTCCACATCCCCACTTGCCCAGCAGATTTTGGCAATGCTTTCGGTTGGTGTGGCACGGCAACAAAGCAAGGCCTACTACAAGCCCTTCTTTATCAAGGAGGTAGGTGTTAGATGTCTCAAACCCCTATGTACCATTCTGTCTCTAAACAACGCAACCATGCAATCAAAACAAACTAGTGGTGGCATGATGCACAGAGATAACTGTATCACTAATCTCAGTCCCATTCCCACAGGAAAGAATATGTTAACTAAAAAAAAAAAACAAACCAAAACCCCCAAAAACCAAACAAACAAAAAAACCCCACAAAAAACCAGTAAAATTATCACTAATTGTTGATGTTGTTCTAGTTTCTGGAGATGGAACAAACCCCTAACAGACCTCGGCATTCTCCCCAGATGAGCACTGAAGTGAAATAAAACTCTGGAAACCATTATATTCTCCTGTATCCTTGCCTTTGCACTTCTCTTTTGTCCTCCAGTCCATTGAGACTTGCATTTTCTTTCAAATTAGGTATAGAAAGTGTCTCTCTCTGGTGACCTCACCATGAGATTATCTATATGCAGAAACAGAATCAGGGAGACAAGGTTCCTTCTGTTTCCAGGCTCTTCACCACGCTGTGCTGCACAAAAAGCCGAGCCAATATTGCCTCCTTTTGCCAGCAGAGGACGGTACGTCATCTGCTCATGTGAGACCTGCTGCCTCAGTGGCAATCACTGAGGTTTCCCTTGCAAACCAGCGGTACTCGTTCTGCTTTCCCGAATTTCAGAAGAAAGAAATGCAGTGAGATTATTTTGTATTGCTTTGACCTGGCCCATAGGCTTACTTACTTTATTTGCTTTTAGAGGGTCTTTTTTTACTCCAGGGAAGGTTTTCCTTTGTGAACTTAATGCACAGGATGATAGTAGACACTATAGACTGATCTCTCTCTGAAGAACGCAGAATATCTCTGTGATGGCACAGACATAAAATCTGTAGTTTCAGGTCCAGTTCTGAGGAAGCACTTGCATGAGCTGCCATGGCAGCTGGGATCTTAATAACAGTAGGACAAATTACGTCCCACGAGTAGTTTTTGGGCAGTATTTTGTACTGTGCCTGAATGCATCACTTTGTCCAGGTGTTTTGCAATCAGATGATCATTCTCAGCCTGCCATAGCTATGACTCATATTTATCTGTTTGATATTCTTAGCACACAGCTGTGACAAATGTATTCTTATTCTCACATGGCAGGTGACTCAAGCAGGACTTAGAGTAATATTCACTTCAAAACAGCTGTTAAAAAATTAGCATTGTCCTATTTCAATGAAAATAACACTGGCATTGAAACTTCAGGTTTCAGTTCAGCCTCATGATAAAAGCATTTCTACTGTACAAGTCATTTCTCTCTGAAACTGTTTCTCACCTCTCCTCATTGAAATCAGACCAAGAGAGCTTACTCAGACCATGAATTTTACTTTCAAACAAATAAAATAGGCAATACTGGTCCTACCACAACTGGCTAGCCCAGCAGCTCACAGGAGGTCTGTGATGCTGCGAGCAGTCACACCCTGAGGTTTCTTGAGGCCCACACCAGAGACTTAACCTCTGAGCTACCCAAACATTTCTTTAGTAATTGTCTGATACTTACACATTGCCTTAGACAATCAAGCCAACTGCTGTAGTGTGGGAATATATCACAAGACATGTATGAGAAAAGCTATTAAGATAGATGCATTTTAAATAATTGTACTATCACTCCATGGAATTAATTCTTTCCTCTTTAGTCCTATCAGTAAGTACTAAGGAAGATTTCTGAATGAAGAATACAGATTGGGCCTCTGTAAGAGCATAAAATTAAAACCACATTTTCTTCCCATTTATATGTATTTTTAATGTACAAAAAACCTGCATAAAAGCTACTGAATTTATAGCCCCAGTGTTTCAATTTACCCATATTTCAAATACCCACAGAAGTAATGGCTTTGTTCCTGCAGTTTAACTTGCTTCAGTGCTGGTCTGGGGAGAATATCTAGAATCGTTCAGCATCTGTTAAGCCTTGTGAAACTAGAACAAAGGCAACAATTAGTGAGACTTGTGGTGCTTTTTTGTGACAAACATATTTTCCACTGGGCATGGGACTGAGATCAAACAGTTTTTGTGTAAGGAATTTTATAGGCATTAAAACATGACAACTCTTTTGGAGTGGATTCAGACCTACAAATAAAAAGATGCCTAGCACTATTCCCAATCTCTTTAGCTTGAAATTTCTTTCTAAAACACAGTTCAGAATAATTCCCAGCACAATTTTTTGTGGGAATTTTTTACTTTCATAATATAATTGCCAAAATTCAGATCTCTAAAATGTATGAGATTTGACAAGTAGTGTTGCCATTATTAAATATGGAAATTATTTTAATGAGAACAGTTAAAAGAATATTAAATTAGGCAGTAACCAGTTTCTTCCGAAACCTCTATGTCATAACAGATGATTTGGTAGCTGAGAATTGGCAAAATCCTTCCTTTGAGGAAACTAATACCCTCACAATAAATCTGCAAAAGTGCATATCAGAATTACTCCCCTTTCTTTAAGAAAATCAAATTAAAACAGTCTTGAATAGATTCTAAGGGTGAAAAATTGTAACAAAAAACCAGAAAAGTGAAGTACTTTAATGAGGACTGATAAAAGTCCAGATCATCAAACACTCCACAGATCTAACTGCCCCAAAAACAGTGATATAATCAGAGATTTATATCACTCTTTGTAAGGCACTTAGTTCTGCCACTATTGTTCAAAATTGAGATAGAGAAATTTCAGTATTTCTCACATTGGGAGCTATGAAATAAATTTTAGATTAAAAATTAGTAACATTCCAGCTGTGACTGAGCTGTCAGTGATTAACTGTATTTGTTAAACTCAAAGTTTTTAAACTTGAATTGAATACTTAGGATTGTTGAAAGGGGTACTGTGTGAGCTGTGTTCTGCTTGACAAATAGAGGCCAAATAGAAGGTGGGGTGTCATTTATAAATTTGAATGAAATTACAAAGAAACCAACTCCTCTTTAAAAGTGTTAGAAATGCTACTTTTGGGTAATAAAAAAGTCAGGCCACTTAAATAATCAGGCTACTCCAGGCTCCTTAGAAATGTAGGAAACTTAATTGAACTACTTAATAAATTTGCCTATGAACCCTAAATTGGGAGGAGCTGTCGAATCCCTCAGGGGCAGAGGACCTGCAGAGAGACCTCAACAAATTGAAGAACTTGGTAATCACCAACCATGGGAAGTTTAACAAGGGAAAGTGCCGGATACTGCACCTGGGATGGGGCAACTCTGGTTGTGTGTAGGGGGAAGGAGAAGCTAGAAAGCAGTGCCATGGAAAGGGACCTGGGGGTCCTGGTCTATGACAAGATTGAACATGAGCCAGCAGTGCCCTGGCAGCCAGGAGGGCCAACCCTGTCCTGGGGTGCATCAGGCACAGCATCACCAGCCAGACAAGGGAGGGGATTGTCCTGCTCTGCTCTGAGCTGGGGCAGCCTCACCTCAAGGGCTGGGGGCTGGTTTGGGTGTCACAATATGAAAAAGACATGAAACTGTTAGAGAGCATCCAAAGAAGGGCTGCAAAGATGGTGAAAGGTCTCGAGGAGAAGCTGTGTGAGGAGTGGTTGAGGTCACTTGGTCGGTTCAGCCTGGAGGAGAGGAGACTGAGGACAGATCTCATTGTGGTCTTCCAGATTCTGACAAGTGGAAGCAGAGGGACAGGCACTGCTGTCTTCACTCTCATGACCAGTGACAGGTCTGAGGAAATGGCAAGAAACTGAGGCAGGGGAGGTTCAGGTATCAGGAAAAGATCCTTCCCCCAGAGGGTGGTTGGGTACTGGAACAGCTCCCCAAGGAAGTGGTCACAACTCCAGCCTGAGAGAGTTCCAAAAAGCATTCAGACGATGCTCTTGGGCACATAGGATGGTTCTTGGGCTGTTTTGTGGAGAGACAGGACTCTGATACTGATAGGTTCTTCCTATTCAGCACTTCTATGATGCTGTGACTGACCCCAGAATGAAAGGTGGCTGCATTGCTGACATGGGAAAGAAAGGTACAGATATGAGAAAGAAGTGGGAGAGAGATAAAAGTTGTTGGAGTCTGGGATGACTATACTGGTACTTGGATGGAACCTAATCCTGTAAGGCAGAGACAGTTTTGTATCAGGCAGTTTCTGGCTGTGGACAGCCTCCTTTTTTAATCATCCTTTCCCAAGAGATGAACATTACCTAAGAGAAACATTAAAATATCCATCTTATTTTAATCAATTTAAGGTCTTGTTATTTTGGTTATATCTCTGTTTCAATGAGGCTCGACCATCTGGTGTTAACTGAGATGTTTGAACACCTCATGAAAAACAATTCATGGATTTCTATGAGAGATCTGAAGTACTACACATCTGAAGTACTTCCAAGTGCAGTAAGTAGTGGTGGGTTTTGCTGCTAAGATTGCAAAGAAGAAAAACCCTTTGGTGATTTTGCGGTGTTTTTTTTTAAATTTTTTTTGGTTGGTTGGTTGGTTAGGGTTTGTTTGTTTGTTTGTNGTTTTGTTTGGTTTTTGTTTGTTTGTTTATTTGGTTTGGGTTTGGATTTTGTTTATCTTTTATCCTTAAGAATCCAACAGCTTATGTTAACTTTGCCTTTTCTGCTCCAGAGCCCTCTCATGTCAGCTTCCTCCATCTGCAGTTTCATAACACAAGTCCAGTATTCATGTATATGCTCAGAAAGCAAGAGAAACAGGTAAAGGTTATGAAATACTCAGAAATAAGTTAGTATGGCATTTCTCCAACCTGGCTCAGCAAGGTCTTTATATTTGTGTTCTATTCAGGAAAGTTGCATGCTCAAAAGGAGAACCCTATCCTTGTACTATGCTCTTTAAGTACCTTTATGTGGTGGTGATTTATTATCTCTTTAATGTTCCAAAATGGCTTCCTTGTAGTTTTTCTGTACTTTGTTCATTGTACCCCATGTTGGTTGTTCTTCCCCAGTTATTTTTAGCCTCAGTTGGATACATATTATGCCCTTCTCTCCTGCCTCTACCCAGATACTGCCCCTGACTGGTTCCCCTTTTCCGCCTTTGCTACTTGTCAGTCCTAACTTATGTTACACCTTCCCCCTGCCTGTCACCCCTAGACCTGTCCCCTTGTGCTAGAAAGTTCGAGGGAAGCCGGTCTGTGACTGGCCAGAGTCAGAGTCCTCCCCTCCCATCTCCCTTGGATTGGTTTTTGCTCTTGTATGTTTTGCATTCTGCCACACCTTTGTTGAGCCCCTTTGGTTAATGTTTGTACCCTCGCTTGAGCTAGCCCTGAATAAAACCCCCCTGCTTCCCTGAATCGGGGTCTCTCTGAGGCACCGGTCCTGGGGTGAGGGGTCCCCCTGCTATTCCTCAATAAATCCAGTTCTTCCCAACCTCAGAGAGTCCCATCTCTTTATCGTCCATCATCGCGGGTGTGATGGAGTGGCAGGTCGCAAAGGTCCCAGGGCATTGTTGCGGAAAATCGTGGCTGGTCCGGCAAGTGACCCACCGTGACAGTTTTAGTTACTTTAACAAAGTTACTAAAGAGAAAAACACTTGCCAAAGCTGCATTTGGCTTTGTATATTGCATTATTTCTGCTTTGTCAGCAAAGATTCTTGTTCAAAAGGAATGTTGCCATCAAAAGCACTTGACATTTAGAATTGAAAAAAAAAATAACATCCAAATGATTTCCATCATGTTCAAGTCTTGCCTTTTATTGGAATAAATCAGTAGGAGCAACATGTTAAATTGATGAAAAGCTATTGGGAATCAAAATTAGTACAACCTGAACCCACACTTTAAAGCAGCAAGAGCAGATATATTTATCATTTGTCTCCAAAGAAAGTATTTAACTCAATGTACATTCAAATCTGAATTCTCTCAGATAATGAGCCATTACAAATGTTAAATACAGGAGCCAAAAAACTAAAGTTCTTTACATTTTTACCAAGCATATCTTTCTGTTGAAATCTTGCAAGGAGCATTTGTCAGCCTAGTGACTGTAATGTTATGAAGAAGAATGCTGAAAGCGAAGCAAGAGCCTCAAAATTGTATTGTCTATTCCTTAATGCACAAACTCATAATTCTATTTTGCTACAGGGAAGCACTTTTCTGTTATCCAGGTGTGCATTTTTCCATGGGGAAGCCTGCTAGCCAGCTGGCATACCTGACATGATCTGTCCTGCCCTCCACACCTGAGAAGTGCTAGTGGGATATACATTGACATAACTGGGGAGGAAGCAAGTTATCTCTTCTCTGAGCTTTCTAAACAGTTCCTACTCAGAGGTGGTCCTCTTTCCCCCCAAGCCATCTCTTCTCCACTCCACACTCTGCAACATGACTGTAGTCTCAGCTTGATATAAAATCCTGCAAGCTTGCTTTGCTGTGAACCTAGTAATTTGTGTGGAGAATGCTTTTCTTTCAAACCCTGCAGGCACATTGCTGATGCCAACAGTTTATTAAAATTGGTCTGATTATTCTGACTGGTATTTGAGAATAGATGAATTTACTTTGCCTAATTTTGAAAACCATTTTACGAATCAGAGATTTGAATAGGTTTAAATGTTTCTGAGTTCCTCTTCTTGTGATCAATTATAGTAAAATGTGATAGAAAAGGTGAAAAAAAAGTTAGAATGAAATACAGCAGACATGGTGAAAAACACAGAATGGTCCTGTGAAAACAGAGATGAAGAGAGGTTCAGATTTTAATGTCGAGTGTAAGTGGTATAGCCAGGAAAGGATTTTTCCATCAATAAAGAGTAGATGAAACCCAGACTGTACTTCACTGGAAGAGTGGCAGCGTAGAGGTGGAGGCAAAGAAGTGTAATGCACAGGCTTTTACTACAGAGCATGCTTTACAAACTTTAAAAAAAAATCCTTTTAAAAACACATATCAATTTAAAAGCGTACTTCCCCGATGGCCACTGTTGTTCTAAGCAAAGACAAATATCTACAAGGAATTAACAATTACCAGCCCTTGAGCCCATGCCTATTTTGGTCAAGGTGAATCTACCCTTGAAGTATTTCAGGGAAGATCTACATCTGCTGATGCACCTCCTTCTTTCCCCAGACTAGTCTCTTCTCCTGCTCCTGCATCTGAAGGTCGTGTCTGCACCCCAAGCCTCTGGACTGCTTTACTTCATCACATGCCAAAAAGTCCTCCTGCATTCACTCCTGACTTCTGTAACAAAATACCTTGCTCCTTGGTGCTTTTGCTGTGTTGCAGCATACATTGTTCATGACAGATAATTTTCAGCGGTAGTCACCGGTAAAACTTTGTCTAGAATTTTGTAGGCAGGGTCTGCTGAGGGAAATTCACACTGGAAAAGTTTCAAAGAGAAGGGCTTTAGTAAAGCTAGGCAAGAACGTCAGAGCAAAGCTGAGAGGGATGCGTGTCCTGTGGGAGAAGTGTTATTTCTAAAGAGGTTGAACTCAGGGGAAGAAAGAGCCAGTCTTTTTCCTCATGTCATCTGGGAATTACAGTAGTCCTCATAATCACAATAACAAGTCTATGGGAACAGCCCATCCATAGAACTGTGAAGACCAAAACCCTAACTAATCTACGTCTGCACCTTGATAAATCTATGAAATAGAATAAGAAACCACAGCTGCATGGAATTGCTTGATTACAGTGATCTGTATGTTGGTGAGATCACACATATTAAAAAGTGACCTTTTTTGCATTTTCTTCCATAGTAAGAATGACAAATAACTAAACATCTGCATGTAACTTTTGAAATTTATCAATTTATTTCTTTTTAATATAACTAATGTACTATAGTCATTTAACATATTTCTTTGTTTTGATAAATGTCATGTAATGTGACATTATCTTGTGAATACATTCAAGCTTATTTTTGCAACTTTCTTCGCACACTCATCCAAAATTTCATGTTTGCCAGACAATACCTACTTTCCATGGAATTATTTTATTGCCTTCAGTAATTGCACAAAATAGAAACTACTTGCTGACAGAGTCCCACCTGAGGTTTGTCATCATTTCATGCAAGACTCTAAAACCTATTGTTTCCCCCACAGTCTCTGAACCTTCCCTTGTGACTGAAGATGTATTACATTGCACCTTCAGTAGATTAGACAGGTCCTCAGCAACACTCCTTTGAAACTCATGGGAGTAAACAAGTTAGTTCCTGCAAAAATAAGGTGTTTAACTTCGGAAGTTGCTGTAGAATACACTCTTGGATATGGGTTGAAAATGGAAGGATTTTATTGTCACTTGAAGAATCAAATGCGTCCCCCAGCTGGTTTCCAAATGCAGAACCCAGAATTCCATATGGATTGAAGGCCGAGTGTCTCTGCTAACCTATTCTGTGAATCTGCCATTGTTCTCTGATAAATACCAGACTGGGAAAAACTGATGTTCTCAAATGATGACCCAAGACATCCCCAGTGTTAGAGTTTGCCAGGGGTTCAGGAAGATATATTGAACGCGCTGTGTTTTCACTGCCTTCTGTTTGTCGGCATAGCTCTTCTTCTTGACATCATTGCTACTTGGAAGTGCTTTAAAATAGATAAGCAATTAGAAAGGAAAGAAGGGGCACATTCACAGTTGAGTGGATATTTGTTTACTGATGGAAGTGCAGTTCTGTTAGTGTCACTGTTTTTCACTATTCTGAAATGTATATGCACCACTTTTACTCCTTAATGAAGTTCATTGGGACAGCACCTTCTGGGAAATTTTTCCTTTTTCTAATTTAATTACTTTTTTCTGTTTCCCTTTTTGTCTTTGTAGTTGATTTAGTGCCATGCAGTGTCCCAGATGGTCAGTCTGGGAAACAGACACGGACATTTTCTAAGAGACAGCGCTGATTCCCTTTGGACTCAGAATGACCTCCTCCTCCCACCGCCTCCATAACCACTCATTCACAGATTTTAATCCCCAATAAATACAGGATTTAAATATGGGAAGAAAGGTGGGCCACAACTTGAAATCAACTAAGGACACAGGCAACCATGGCTGGCATTGGCAGACCATCATTTAGTTGAGTCAGATACCATTGTTTGTGGCACAGATAAAACCAGCTGGCCATGTTATGCTTGATGAGAACTAGACAAGGGAGGGAGGATCATATGTGAATAGGAAGTGGTATGAAAGGAGTTGAAGAAAAAGAGCTGACATGCTCAAGACAAGGTCTGAGAAAGAGAAAAGTGATGAAAAGCTTCCTGGTCATGCCAAGAACAGCAAAAATCATCACCACTTTCAGACCTTGGGCAAAATACAGAAATAAAAGCAGCTTTGGCATAAACATGCCACAGAAGAAATACAGGTACTGCATAATATAAGGTACTAACTTGCTCGACTGAGAACAACTGTCTTATGGATATTTCTTTAAAACTAGATAGACAACTGTAGAAAGTCCGTTCTCATTGTTTTATCACTCATTCTGAAATTGTAATTTTAGTACTACGTAAGAGAATAGGAATCTGCCTTTAATTTTTGCTCTTCAAGTAGAGGAAAGTGGAAGAGAGATTTGATCTCAAAACCACATAGTTTTGCAGCAATATCAGAGCTGAACTGTTGTTGGCTCTGAAAGTGGAGTTAGTTTTCTGTACCTTCTAGTCATAATTCCCACTACTGAATAAAATGAAAAAAAATTATATGCATTTGAAATTCTTTAATTACTTATGGAAATTAATCACTGAATAACTGTACCTGAAGGCCGCAATTACAGCTCTATGCAATGATCGTACATAGGTAGAGGCTGAAATTTTTTTCTAGAATATTGAAGACTTTTAAGATGTGCTTTTAATTAAAACTAGAAGACTTTAACTATATCTGTTGTGTAAAGCCATAATTTCTTCTTAATATATATTTTCTCAACCATGGGATGAGAGGGTAAAGAAAAAATAAAAAGATGAAAAAATTGAAAGTATTCCAGCAGAAACCAGCAGCTACCAAGAAGAGTACCAAAGGGGAAGACGGCATTGAGCAAGACCTGTTCCCACCAGAAACCAGCAGCCACCATGCTGGGGCCCCAGGGAAAGCCTACATTGGGCAGGAGGACTCCCTAGAAGAATCTCGCAGCTACCATGAAGGATCCCAAGGGGAAGCCTGTAGCGGGCAGGAGTTGTCCTCAGCAGGTAGCAGCAGCTACCAGGAAGGATCTCAAGCGGAAGCCTGCATTGTGCAGGAACTCTTCCCAGCAGAAACCAGCAGCTACCATCAAAAGTCCCAAGGGGAAGCCTGCACTGAGCAGGAACTGTCCCCAGCAGAAACCCTGTGCTGCCCAGTCCCAGGAGAGCCTCTCGCTCAGCAGGAAGCAGCTCCCGGGATGCCCTTCTGCGTTTCAGGAGACCAGACGTGGTGGAGGAGAATTTCAATCTGGAGATGGTGTATCCTGGAGATGCTGGTAACTATGAGGAAGGGTCCCAAGGGGAACCCTGCATTGTGCAGGAGCTGTCCCCAGCAGCAACCAGCAGCTCCCAAGATGAGGCCCCAGGGGAAGCCTGCACTGAGCAGGAGATCTCCGCAGCAGAAACCAGCAGCTACCAAGATGGGGCCCCAGGGGAAGCCTGCATTGGGCAGGAGCTGTCCCTAGAAGAAGCCAATATCTACCACATGCTGTCTGTTTGGGATGAATGCTTTGAAGAAGAGCTGTCCCACGGTGATGTTGGGAGCTACCAAGAAGCTTCCGACTGGGAAGAGTGCTCAGAGCAAGGCCTTTCCCAAGGACAAGTCGGTAGCTCCCACAGTCTCTCTGACTGGGAAGATTACAGCAAGCATGAGCTGTCCCATGGAGATGTCGGCAGTTACCCAGAAGTGTCAGATTGGGAACAATCCCTTGACCGAGAGCTTTTCCAAGTGGAAGACTCTATTGCCCAGAAGGTGTCCGAAGGGAATGGAAGGAGACCCTCCGTGCAGTCCAGCTGGGAAAGTGACAGCGACCAAGACATCATGCAGTATGGCTGGGAACAGAGCATCGGGGACAAGGCCTTGCTGCACGAGGAAGACGAGTGGGATGAAATCAGTGTCCTGGAGCTCTGTGAAGATGAAGACAGAGAGTGAAGACTGGCAGGATTGGTGGGAGGCGGGTTCCTCGTGCCCGTCCCCCGCTAGGCTTGGGTTGAGGATGAGGCATCTGAGCCATGCCCCTGGGGGCTGCTCTGTGCCTGGCCTCCCCACCTGGAAGCCCTGGCCCCCAGACGACACATGGCCCTTTGTGCCTTCCAGGAGCAGATGCCAGACGCCAGCACCCTCAGCCAGCAGCCGCCCCCTGCAAGAAACATCTCTCCCGGCTCTGGCGGGCACTGCGGGCACTGCGCACCCTGTTCCGCTTCTCCTGCCGGACCCCACAGTCCCAGGATTAGGNGAAAGAGTTGTAGTAGTAGTAGTAGTAGTAGTAGTAGTAGTAGTAGTAGTAGTAGTAGTAAATAATTATAATAAAAATGAAAATTAAAAAAATTTATGATGATGATGGTATTAATAATATCAAGCTAAAATACACATTCACACATGTTCCAGAGTCACAATGTGGTTTGGGTTGGGAAGAACCTCAAAAATCATCTAGTTCTGTCTGAGTTTCTTACACACTCTTTCTCTCTCTCTGTGAGTCCTCACTCCATCCTGGTTTAGGGCAAATGTGGGAGGAAACCTGTAAATGGGGTTCCTCTGGTTGGCAAACTCAAACGGCCCCTCCCCTGAGCCTGTCTGGGAAAAGAACTTCCTCGGAGAAAAGTGGAAAAAACCTTTTATTTGACAAACAAAATGCCCACAAGCCAAAAGAATGAGTAATATGAAACAAGAACACCTCTTGCCGCTCTGAAGAGAGATGGCAAAACTGAGAGAAGCCCTTGCCATGAGTTAGCTCTGCTCTGTCAGTCCTATACCTTTGTTTCAAGAATGAAGCATTTTTACAGCAATGTAATATTACAATTAAAATAGATGACATAACAGGGAGTGTTTAGAAATAATGGAATTCATCAGAAGTACTTGATAATAAATTAGCATATAGCACCAAGGAATCTTCTAAACTGCAATTCAACATTTTGTGTATGTGGAGCATGATTTTTCAACCACATTTGCTTAGAAAAAATACAGCACAGATAAGCTTTTTCCTTCTTACAAATCTATTGGCTAGCATGATGGGGGTACACTCGGCTCAGGAATATCAGTTATTTACAAATACCATGAAGATCAATGGTAGATAATATCAAAGAGAATCTATTAAATTCCTCCATGAGGCAGGATAGGCTGCAGTCCTGTTGCACTGGCCCCATCAGTTGGAGCCCTTACTCAGCTTTCAATGCAGAGGATGTGGGTGAAGGATCCATGAGGTTGAAAGA
Organism: Cyanoderma ruficeps; assembly: GCA_008694505.1. Lineage (NCBI taxonomy): Eukaryota > Metazoa > Chordata > Aves > Passeriformes > Timaliidae > Cyanoderma > Cyanoderma ruficeps. The sequence goes on along the minus strand of VZDJ01000026.1, from coordinate 1,287,290 downwards.
AACTTGCAGAGGAATTAATCTTACTGTGGCATGGTGTAGGAGTGTAGAATATCAATGCACTGAAAAACAGAGTTCATTAATTCCAATGTTTACTGAACAACTTGCTTTGATTACCAGTTTTGATCACACAATCCCCAGTGAGAATTTAATTATACTAGGAAAAAAATGATTTAGAGTTCAACAGCTTTCCTTCTTCAGATACACATCAGTCTAGGCTCTTTCTGTTACTCACACAATGTTAGTACACAGAGGGTGACAGTCAGTCAAAATAGTGTTGCTCCATATGCAGAAAAGCCTTACGGAATTTCCTGCAGTCAATGATATAACTATTGTTCTAATATATGCCAAAAAATATCACTATACCTCAATGTGATTTAGTGTGGTCCTTAAAGATATTAGGAAGTTTTTCTGGCCTGACAAACTCATTTGAAATCCAAGCATGTCTGATTTTTCTTTAGTGTGCCATGCTGTTCAAATGGGACCAGAACCACTCCTCCAACTCCTGTGCACAGCAGATGTTAGGTGCATATCATGCATACATGTCAGCTGTACATACATGTACATCATGCCTATTTCAGCATCTTCCTCCTCAGATGTCAAACATACCTCTTCCAAATTTAGTGATCTCATCTGACAAATTCTAAAAGTCGTACAGATATGAAAGCTGCATAATGGAAACAAACAAGATCACTGCCTTCTACGAACTCTGCATAAGCAGGATTGGAGGAAAGGCCTGTTTTGAGTTGCAGCAGAAGCAGAGGCAACAGCTAGTAAAGTGCTTCTCTTTTATGATGGAGAGGCCAGCTCTCACAAACCATGATTATTTTTCTGTGGTGATTGCAGAAAAGAGACCATTAGTGGTGAAAAAAAACAGTACTCCTCCTCAGCAGGCTCCATGGTGGAGCTGGAACTCCTCTATTTCTCCTCATAACTCTTGGACATGTTGAGGTCTTGCTGCTTTCTTTGAGATTCAGTGACAGTTTTTTTTTTTCATTTGAATAGTTCAGTTATTTTTCGACCCCCCACAGAAATCAATAATAGGCTTTTATTTGCTCATTTATTGAATGAGAAGAGTTAGGTAGACTGCAGAAGGCTTTGATGGTGCTTAAATGTCTTGAGTTTTCTCTAAATATGAACCCAAGCTGATTCCCCAGAGTGACTCTTCACCCCTGAATTCTGGCAAGGTTTCAAGACTTTGACCATCTTTCCTAATCCTGATTCTCTGGAAGCTCTGATTTTCACCACACACAAAAATTGAAATGCCACCTTCCCTGCAACACGAACTGCAGATTACACTGGGCAAAGAGCTGATGTGGGTCACATTTTACTTAAGACTGGTCTCTGGAATGGGAAAGAAAGTAACTTAATGGAGAATTTAACAGTAGTAGGTACCACAAACCTTCCTGAAAATAACTTTTTGCAAAACACAGGATAACCTCTTTAATACCAGTGAGGTTCTGTTGGAAAATATGGGGGAGATGGGAATGAAATAGCACATTTTGTTGCCTGATCCTCTGGCCAATTGTATTCACATTTTGCTGAGATATACAGAAATGGTTAAACAGATTTGATTGAGCAAATCAAGGCATTTGGCTACCCATAGGATTTTTGAAAGATGAAATTTGGGCATTTTAATAGGCTGAAATTTTCCATATTTGGAATGAAAAGGAGATAAGACACTGCTTTTGTGAAATTATAAAATTTTGCATTCAGCAGAAACATTTTCTCCTATTAGTACTTTGCAGCTGTGTCTGTACTGAAACAAAAACGTCACTGGTATATTTAAAGATAGGGGACCATATTCTATACTACTAGGATGCAAGAAATTTTGCCAGAGTTCTCTGAATTCAGCCATTGGTATCTCACTTTAATGTCCAGAAATCTGTCCTGATGTGAAGAGCTTAAAGAGAGCCAGAACATAATTCCCCACTGACATGTTGGAATGGGAGAGACAAGACTAGAGTTCTGATGAACTGAGCCTGTAAGTCCCACTGAAATCCAGAACTGGGCTCTGGAGACATTTTCTGAATGCAAGGTTTTGACCAAGGACAAAGCAGGTATAGAGCCCTCAACAATGCCCTGGTCTCTTGACAATCCTTCTCTGCTCCTTGGGAACTCAGTTAGTCGGGACTTCACCTCTGTTTGACACCTTCAGGTCACAGCTACAAACAGCCTTGCAATGGGGAAAGCCATGTGGAAACAGAAAATGTCAGTAAAGCCATTGCAACCAGAAATAGCTTTTCAATCAGTCAAGTTGCCTTGGTTTTCTGTATTAAGTTTAATTATCAGCATCTCTGATTTCCCATTGAAAAAATGTTTAGCACAGGCCTACATTTCCATGCAGCTGTAAAATACACATAATCATTAGGGGAAACTGATAGGAATGCAAAATAAAATTATGTTTACACACTGCTCTCAGGACTCATCTTAGCTCTCAAAGGCACTGAAGAAAGAGATGCCAAGGTTATGCTGAGCAGCAGTTCCTGTTTTTATAAAAAAATCCCATCAGCCTCAATGGATGCAGATTAACACATGGCATTTTTACATCCCATCTCCATCCATCTTCTGGATCAATGTTCCTGGTACATGTATGTGGCCTTCTGTGAACCATGTTCCACTGATCTGCTTAGCTGGTATACCAAAAGTGGCAAAAATTCAGTTATATTTAGACTACCTAATCATGCACCATCTTTCCTTATATCCTGAAAATTACAGAGCAAGATACCTCATGCAGGACAAATTATTATAAATCAGATTATACAGCCTATACTAAAAACACAGGGCCTATGTTAAAAAATCTGTGCCTAATTTAAAAGACAATTTACACTTATTTCTTCATTTTCACTCTTGTTTTTCAGTCCCCAAGCCTTCAAATCTTTTCCAGTTACTTTCAAAATACATGTTTCATGTTCTTAAACTTCATTGGTGACAAGATGAAAATATTTTCTTTTAAATAGTGGCTCTCATTTTTGTATATACAGTAATGACACTGCTCTTCCATGACCTCAGAAATTACATTTGTAGCATATAGCCAGCTACATAACCTACCACCCGCAACAGAGGGACTCAGTTAACTGCGACAGGGAGTCCAACATGCTAAGCACTTGTCCTTCAGAAAAACTGAAGATAAAAAGAGAAACAAAAAAACAGTCAAAAAAATAATAACCAAAATCACTACCCCCTTTTCCTAAATCAAGGCATTTTCACTATCTTTAAATATTTCTCTACCCTGAGATATGCACCCCTGATCACTACAGACCCAGAGGTTTTAGGGAACATGGGTATACCAGTAAACTGAAAATCAGTCCATATCAGTTTTTGATTTTCGTGTGAAATGTTATGGTCAGTCTTTGGTCTGTTGGCTTGTTGTCTGTGGTCTTCTTAGGGATTTTTTTTTTTTAATCCATTGAAAACACAAGCAAGAGAATTCAATAGTAGTTACATTCTTAGGCAATTGGTATGTCTTTTAGGGGTGGCTCAGAGAATTATACCAGCTCTTTGAGTTGTGTAGTAACAACTTGATATGTATGAGGTAAACCACGGTGTCTAATGCTTTACAATAAATATTTCAGGGAAGAAAAGTCAGGGTACACCACATATATCACTTTATTGGAAGCAACCTACAAAAGCTTAAATCAACTGGATATGAGAAAGAGGTAGTCTGAACTGATTTGTTTATCTGGGGAATTCCTTTTAACAGGAAAGTACTAGCTTTCTTACCATTCTATATGCAATGTTAAACCAGTGGTAATATTGACTGACCTATGTCTGCTCCATACAAGATTCCAAACTAAGAAACTGTGACCATGAATTCCTGCAGAAACTGTATTTCGGCTTTTAAAGACCTCTTATGAGATGCTTTGCTGAGTCTTTTTAAGATAGGAGCAAAGCTTTGTCCCACCTTGATGAGCAGAGAATCTATCATCATGCATGTGTCCCCAACAGACATCTTTGTCAGTCCAGTTACATAGGGACATACTTCCATGGTACTGGCCTGATTTCCAAGACTGGTGCCAGGATATTTTTTGTTCCTGATGTTTGACAAGAGGAAATAAAATTCTCTAAGCTTGCTTTTAGTATGCTTGCCTTGTTTATGGCATCTGAGGTGAAGGGGTTTGTCCTTCAAAGGTTTAATCCTGAAGACTTTTGTTATGCACAGCTCAAGAGATTGAGTAAAGCTCATGTGAGTCAGAGATAAGCCACTCCCAGCTGGTGCCTCTGAACTCCACAATAATAAATGGAAGTTAACAAAACTGAGCCAAAGCAGACTTTGTGCAGAAATGTACATGTGCATGTACAATATGTCTGTTTCTACTTTTTTTTTCCAGAACTATCCCTCTCACTAAAGGACATGATTTAAAAGGAAGAAAAAGGAAGGGGAAAATCTGAGCTGCCAATTGCCGTTTCAGTAGAAATGAAAGTGAAGTTTGTATGAGTACAGCCTTCTGTTAAGCACTTGCATATTACAATGGCAGAAGTGACTCAAAAATACAATTACAAGGAGTGTGAAGGGAAAGAAATGGGGCTGGAAGAGAATCTCCATAACTTTGACTTGAGGTTCAATGTTTAACATTCAGGAGAAACCCAGTTCTCAACTTTTCTCTTCCTTGGATCAGCCTGCATCCTCTCACACTCCAGCTCCATGCACACATTCATTATACGCATTTTTTATCATGGTGAAACCTGCATCATCTTCACCTCCCTTCCATTTTACTGTCCTGTCCTTCAGTCTCCACTGCCTCGACTTCTTCTTTGGTTATATCTTGTATGTAACTTTCCCACATACTGGATGAAAAGCAGTGTATTGAAATTGTATGGTCTCTCTAGAGACTTGGGTTGGTTGGGCTGTGATTCTACCTCAGTTGCTGTGTCTTCTTTGTGATTTTCTATAAGAAGGTTATTTAAGTCAACTACAAGCTAAGTCTGTTTAATTGAGCCCACAATTAGCATATTTATAATGCTAAACAGTAAAGTATTCCTAGCACATTTTGTCTGGGCACATTTTATAAGGATTCTTTTTCCCTCATTTCTCATGTTTAACATAATAAAGAGAACTACACCGTACATTCCATCTCCTATATATGTACTCATGGTAATTTTCTGCTAAAAATCAAGGAAAGGAGGAGGGGTTCTCTCTCTCTCTTAACATAAATATAGATGTATTCATTTCCTGTCTTCTGAAACTAGAAACTTTCTCATTGTCCATTTAATCCTGCTAAAGTGTCTGCTCTTGTTGGTATCTAGCTGCAGTGAGAATCACAAGCTAATTATACCTTATCACCCACGGTGGAAAGAGAGCCCCCCTTTTTCAGAGATTAAGTTGTGCAGTTGGGAGAGACATTGCACAGATACCTGAGTCTTTCACAAGCATTGGGGAAGCAGTTGAAGACATTTTATGCTCTGTTTTTTCTCTGCTATTGTCTTGCACACATACAGGTGCAGGAGGAATACTGTACTGTTCTGATAATTGCCAGGAACACTCTCACACATAGACAGATGCAGTTGGTCTGATAGTGAAATAGCATTTGGTTTTAATTCAACTTAATTCAACTTTAATTTAATTGAACAAGAGCACTGAACATGTTTTCTCAAGAATACTCCACAAAGATGAGTTATTTCATGTCTGTAAGCCTTGGAGAAATACTTTAAGACAAAACTTAAATCACTGTTTGTTTTGAGTAGGTCCAATAGGGTCATGTAATAAAACATGCTCACCTCTGTCCCCCATGCAATGTAAAAACAATGGAAAACTGTAGGGTCTGAATCAGCCATCAAGCAGTTCCCACTTCATTCTCTAAATGGAGCAATAAGATTTATATTGCCATAGTAAAATAAACATTGCCGCAGTGTTGATGCTATCTGTCAGAGACAAACTCCACTCTCCAATACACTCCTACCCTTCCTGATAATACAAGTGAGAGCTGTATGTATAGTAGCTTAATATTCCCTTCCTTGCCTGCTACAATTTTTCAAAAGCCCTGGAAATCACTGGAAGGTTTTCCCATCAATTTCTAGCTGGCTTGGAATAAGACTTGCAGCATTCAGTATGTGAACCAAATTCAGTATACAAACACCAAAGCGCACAGTGGAGTGGCTATTTCTGACTAAGAGAATACTGATACAGCAGGAAGATGTGCATTTAGTCTACTTATGGTGCAAAAAATATGGTCACCTTCAATAACAGTGAGGTGTGTCACATGATCTCTCTTTGCCTCAGTTTTCCTTGTTTGATAGTCATCACCATCTTTTGTGATCATGTACTATGTCTCACGCAGGTGGAAAACTCTCTTCAGGCATGAACTATAATCAGCATTAGCCTGGTAAAGTCAAACAGGAAGAGAATCTGCTACAGTAAAAGATTTGCTCATATGCCATGACAATCAGTTCCTGTGCTGGGTGAGGTGGGAATGGCTCTGGAATCAGAGTCAGAGAAGACATTTGCTGAGGAATCATATATAAATACAGGCCTGGGGATCTTAATTATTGAGATGGTTCTATGAGAACCAGCTGCAGTCCTGGAGGAGTCACTGCATAGGAATACCGGTGTCGGTCCTTGACATCACCAGTGTGGATTTTGGAACAGAGTGGCCTTGAAATTATGTGTACTCCCAACCCTGTTTCCTTTACCTGCGTTTGGGTAATCCATTTAATGAAAGACTGGGTAAGGACACATCTTCACAAGGAGCCATGGAAAAATGGGCTGCGAAAGGCCAGCCCTGGATTATCACGGCAGCAAACTGTTTTGCAGTACATTTTATTTGATCCTCTTTGCACTGAGGGTAATGAGGAAAAGCAGGGCCATTAAGATGGTGAAGGGCCATGAGGGAAAGATCTGTGAGGACTGCCTTAAGTAGCTTGATTTTTCCAGCCTGGAGGAGACTGAAAGGAGACCTCATCACATTCTACAGCTTCCTCACAAGGGGAAGAGAGGGGCAGACACTGGTCTCTTATCTGTGGTGACCAGTGACAGGACCTGAGATTGTGTCAGGGGAGGTTTAAGTTCCATATCAAGCAAAAATTTTTTACCAAAAGGTGGTTGGATGCTGGAACAGGGTCCCCAGGGATGTGGCCACAGTGCTAAGCCTGACAGAGTCCAAGAAGCATTTGGACAATACTCTCAGGCACTTGAGCTACCCTGTGCAGCTGCCCTGTGCAGAACAAAGGAATTGTACTTGATGGTCCCTGTCAGCCCCTTCTAACTCAGGATATTCTGTGGTTCTGTGAAGTGTTTGTAGAAGTTTTTATAATCATTGTAATTGTCTTTACACGTTTCTAAGGAGCATGAATAAGGCTATGAAGAGGAAAAAACTCTGAGCCAAAGACAACTTGTAACTAGAACCAAGGATCATAGCTATTCAAGGAATCACAGGATGGGGAAAATATCAGGAGACTAGAGGGTACAAAGTTATAACCAAGATGATATTTTGATATACTCCTCACATCTCTCCTAATCTGGATTTTTTTACCTCCCCTTGGTTCTAATATCCTAAAGCATCTTCACACCTATAGCCACTTTTGGATGGCCTTTGACTGCAGCTGCCCTTGAGACAAGATCGTGGTCACAGAGATGGCAAAGGGCTCATAATCTGCCAGAAGATGACTTCTGCAGTGCTGGAAGAATCCTTTAACAGAAGGACAGAATATCATTGGTTGTCTGATACTGGGTTGATACCACGGTATATGATGCCACTGTCTAAGAAAAAGCAACTTTTTCATCAAATACTGAAAAAGGTGATTGGGACCACTATTGCTGAGCCTTGCTTTGCAGTGCTCAAACAAAACTCCTGGTCTAATAAACTGCAAAGAGGTCAATACAAACAATTTCTTTTGGGACTGACACCTTGAGTTTGTCAATTCATTTTTAAAAGCACTCAGTTTAATCTTCTTAAAAATTTGGCTTCCCAGACACCTTATGTTTTGCCAAGAACAACTTAACAGAAATTCTAGGTCTCCTGAGAAATAGCTGAAAATTATGTGATGGAGATCCTTGGGAAGGTCTTCCTCTGAGTTAAGTCAGGGGTAAACAACTTCAGCACAATCACTACTTTGGCATTGTCAATAAATGCTCTATATTTTCTCTTGATTGCATCAAAACTGGGATTGAGTTCAATGCTTGTCTGAGCCATTGTAATTTTCAAGTAAGGAGTTTCTTTAGGCAAAACACTAGAGAGAAAGAGAGAAAACATTATAGGAGATACTAGAACAGTGACCACAAAAAAAAAAATGGGCAAAAGCAGATTCTCATTTACAACAGTTGCCTTACACTGTAAAAGAAGGGAAATATCCATCAGATAAAGCAAAATCGAATTACTGGTATTTTCATTTGCTGCAAGTCAAAATGGTATGATGTACTTGATTCTCCAAACTCTGAAAAGGAAGGAACATCAACATAAGGAAGAGATTAAGGGCTTAGAAATCAATCCATTTGATAACATCGGTGGTCCTACAGGGGAAAAAAGTCAAATATGGCATAATTTGATATTATAGTAAAGATATGATGCATAATTTTGTCTGGTTTTATTTTCCCTGCCTTTTCCATCTCTTAGAATTCCTTTACCTCTTAAGCGTATAGCTTTGTGGGAACAGAAGGTGTACAGTAAATGTGAGGTAGGCTGATGAGCTGATGGTAAAAATAAGTAGGATGAAAAAAATAAGTAGGCTTTTTCTTTCAAATTTTGTTTACCTGAAAGGACATAATGAGGCTCTTTTAGCTCATTTTATTTAAAATCATTACCAGGACTGCACATGGTACATACTACCAAAAGTAGAAACACCAGGAGCAAAACAGTTTATTTAATCTGTAAGCAAAGTAAAGTATTAATTACTGGGAATATTGTAATGATGCACTATGCTGAACAGCATGGTTCTACATGAAGCACCAGAGAGAACACACAGATAAAACAGAGAAAAACACACATCACAGATTCAAATGGGGCATAGAGAAGACATCAATAGACAGCTAGTAAGACAAATAAATAACAACTGTAGGTAATATGTCAAGTGTCAAGATTAACATGTGTTGTGGTCTAGGAATGGTACTGCTCAATCCACTGCTTTCACTAAGACTGTTCAAAACCACACAACACTCTTGCTCACCCCTCCCCTCCCTCTTCCTATGGTGGTGGGACAGAGTTGAGAAATGGAGACAAAAAAAGGAAAAGGATTCAGATAGGAGAAATTCTGAAAGCAACCATGAGCAATAACAGCAAAAATATTAATATCAGAGAGTATAAGAAAAAAAAAGATTCACTTTAAAAAATCCCCAGTAATTTGGACAAGACAGTACAAGACAGGTCCGTCCTCCACTTCTTCTTGACAGGGAGAAACCCCTTCTACTCAGAAAAATCTCTTTTCCCCACAGCTGGCAATGACATGAAGTGATACAGAATAAACTCCAGGTCCTGGCCACCCCCTGTCCCAGCTATTGAAAAAAGTTATTCTCATTCTGCCCAGAACTAGAGCACCATGGATTTTTTGCTATCTACTTGGTTTTCTGTCTCTCTCTCTTTTTGGTATTTGTNGGGTTGGGTTTTTTTCCTTATTAAAACCTTTAATTTATTTTTCTGCTTCTATTTGCATGGATTTGTCATAGGGATTTAGGTAAACACTAGAGGAATGGTACATTACTGGATTCTACTCTTGTTCAGTCATAGTGACCAAAGAATTCTCAGCACTGCCCACATTGTATTGAGGTAGATTTACAGAGAAAGAACCTGTAGCTAAATGAATCAGGTAACTTGCTCAAACACCACTGAACGAGGAATTCAGGATTTTTGTTCTAAGCTAAGCTGCAATCCCTTGCAATGATGATAAAGCTGAATTCAAGCTTTTTGAAAAAGCCAACAGGGATACAGATTGTTTCAAGTTCTTCATTTAACTCCGTAAACTCCTTTCATGTTCTGTTCTTTTAATCAGAAAAGTTGTTCTATGTCATACTTGCACTTCGTGTAGAGTGTATGCAATACATGTATTTCTAGGCTACATGTATTTCACTAAACTACTGGCACCACGGAAGGGGAGAAGAAAGCACAAATGCAGAAACTGAAATAGTGAAAAAATGGCAGGGATTGCACATGAGCATACCAGTGGTGAACATTCTGTTTTTACGATGGAAGTTTGGCTCCCACGATCAACATAGATATTCTACGCTAGAGCGAGAAACGGCAAATGGAGAGGCCATTTTAGTTCCAGCAGATGGAATTAGTAATATAACAAAATAATACCCTATTTGTGCTTGTGATCCAGTCACCGGTTCATTGTTTTGACAGTATTTGCTGTAACATGCATTGGGAATTTTCTTGCAATCTTGGCAGACCTCACTGTGCAATTAACATTGCTTGCTTTTATAGACAGTTTTTAAACATTGCCATTTAAATACACCTCAGACTGCTTCAGCACCTGAGGTAGGCACCCTTCTTTCAGCAGTTAAGGGCTTGTGCCAGTAGGATTCACTTAAAACAACTTGAGAACACAGAACTTGCTAACAGTAAAAGTTGAAAGGCTGCACCTCCTCATATTTCATTCTTCACTAATGAATTTAGGCATCTGCAAAGAAAAACTTTTATTTTTAGCATTTGATTTTAGCTACCTGCAGGAGGAGAACAGCCACTGAGTCTGAGCTCTTATATATTCCTAAAAAGTATGAAATAGTGAAGAGATTTTCTAGACATTCCCATCCTGCAATATAATGGTCACCCAGGTGCTAGACACTTGCTTTTCTTAGAGGACATCAATAAAAATGTGTTTGTTAAAAACATTACCACATTCAAATTTCATACTTATCCTAGATATCCTAGGAACAGATTTTAGAGCAACCTGTGTAACACATAGAGTACTGATCAATGATAACTTTGCAACCAGGTAAATCAGTAATTTTCACGCTGAAATAATGTAATTCTGTAAAGTAATTCTGAATGAACTGCTGCTATCAGTCACATAGAGCATGCTGTGATCTAGTCTGCCTCTTGCAAAGGATTAGTGTTTGCAAATAATTCGTTTCTCTGTTATTTATTTTATGTCCAAGAGGCATTTCAATGCAGAGATTCTCAGACTACAATCCTTTCCTGTTCAATATTTCCACTGAAACATTGGTCTAAGGTCATGTTGAGCTGTTTGCATAAATATATTAAAAGGTTTTCAATTTAAAATTTGTAAGAATTGTGTTGGAAACCAGAAAAACACTGAGGCCTGGCAGCAGCCCAGTGGTTTAAAATACTTTGAGACAGCTGTTGCGGAGACACAAAGAAAGTCTATGGTCTCAAGTCTGAACAAAGCTTTTAGAAGAGTATTGTGTGTCACCCATTAGGAAAAGATAGCACTGCCATTACCAAAGGTACGTGGAAAAAGAAAAGAATATGTATGAAAATATTTTAGCTGTTTCTTTTGTAGTTATTTCCGTTGTAGCTATTAGTTCATTGTCTGATGCTAGAAATCAAGTTGTTGGTTTTCTTTTAACAGTACCTTTTTCCATGCTCCTAGGCCTTTTGCATCCCACCTGGTAGGCTATGTCTAAGAAGACGTCTTGGCAGGATTTCACATATTAGAGAATCCAAGTACACTGCAAGAAAGAAAGCTGGGACTGCAGACTCTAGCTCTATGATTACCTCCATAGATTGCTGGGGACCCTGGGAAATTTGGAACACTAAATCCACTAGGAATCCCAGTATAGCTCTTCTGAAGCAAAGAGACTTGTCTTTAATACATTCTCTATGTGGGAAAGATTCATGTATCTGAATTTTCACCCAGTCAACTCAGAATACCAAGAGTAGGAAAATGTGAAAATTTCTTCATTCTTTGAGAGACCAGTCTTAAGGGTCATTTCCAATGTAAAATATTCTGTGATTCTATGTTAAAATCCATATCTCTCCCTGCAAAGAACATGGTTTGTTAAAAACAGTTTTACTGCAATTTGCTTCAACTGAGAAATGCTTGTCCCTGTGTGCAATTTTCCACTACCTGGCGCGTTACGTGGCAGCACACAAGTGGCAATTGCCTCTGTGTGGTAAGTGGAGTTTGCTGACTTTGGCTGTGCTACAGCAACTTGCTCCTTCTGTGGGCCCATGTACAGGTAGTGGGATTAGGATAAAAGCTCCCCACGTGATGCCTATTTATTTTCCAGGCACATTGCACCACTGGGCTGGCAAGAACACAACAGAAAACCTGGGTGTACATAAAGAAAGGTAAACAGAAATAGAAAAACTATGTGAGAACAATGTAGCTCTGTTAAAATTCTACGAATTGTAGATTTTGGATTACATTAACTGCTGGACATTGGACAGAAGTTTAAGGGCATGGATTGTTTTTCATTTCTTATTGTGGGAGAAGGTTTCCCATTATTTTCTTGACTCTTAAACAGCAAGAGTAGAAAGAGACACACATTGCATTTTCTGAATGCAAGGAACTTGTATATCTGAAGTGAAACCTGATTTGTGTATTGAAAGAAGAAAATGAACATGTAAGCAATCCTTCCTTATTTCCTTCAAGATCAGTAGGAAATAAACCCAGTTTCAGTTTCAGAAAAAAAAAATGTGTTAAATAAACAGTTAAAAGCATTGAAATCTGTAAGAACCGTGTGAGAGGAGATAAAGAAAACCAGATTTTTTTTCCTTCTATTTAAGCACCTAGAGAAGTGATATCCGTTTACTGAATATTGACACAAGTGTTTGTTTAATGAAAAACTGAGACTAAGGCAGTTGTTTAGCTTTACAGGATTTTCTTCATAATTTCTCCACCCGTGTTATTGCAAATTTTCAGCCCAAGCTTTAGTTAAAAGGAAAGCTTCAACAACTTGAAATTAAAATGAAGAGTGGAATTTATTAGATTGCTCTTCAGAAGAATGAGGAATGATTAAAGGAAAAGCAAAAAAGAAAATGCTTGCTGATAAGACAAAACTGAAGAAGGAAGAAGATAAGGTCGATGGCCCCCAGGTTTGCCAGGGCAATTCCAAAAAGTAGAAACTGGCCTTTCTGCACTTATCCATGGATCTGCATCTTCCCAAAACTTAATCCAAGGTTGACATCAACAATAAATATGTCTTTCCAAAGAAACAGGAGAAAAGCCTTTGTCATTGCTCTAAGGACTGCGAGAAGCCCACCTGATCTGTGTAGTTCTGCTTCTAAGCCAAAGCCACAGTAAGTTCTCATAACTAACTGTAAGATCACATTGCAGTGCACCTCAAAGGTAGCAGGACAGCCATGACCAAAAATAAGAGTATCTAAAATTCTAAACAGATTTCAGAATGATCCATCCAGCCAAACCATAGCTCTATGCAAAATTCTGTTTCTGTGAAATATTCTGCTCTCCCCTGACTTGGATGATATTTACAACACATTTGAGCACCTCCTCAATGTCTGGGAGAGATGGAGACAGGAAAAGTGGGCACAGTGGTCACAGACCAGCCTGAACACTGGCACTTCTAGGTGTCCCTTCCCTCACATAAGTTAAACCCAACACACATGTGACAGATATCTTGGCTCCCTACTGCAAGTTCATTGATTAATACAGGGCAAAAATCCTTCAAATTACCCCCAGAAAACCATGAGAAAGAAAAATAATATCACAGGTAGCCTTGACAACAAGGACTGCCTGCTCTTTGAGAATCTGGTTGATGGCTTTAGCAAGTGAGAAGGTGAGGAATGCTGCAGAGTCTCTCAGGCTGCTTTTCACATCTGGTGAACATTAGGGAGGAAGAAACATGGGGGATGTACTCTTGAAGAAAATGGAAATAAATAAACCTGTGTACAGTGAGAAATAAATCATGAATCACAGTTGGAAATACTGTGCTCTTCTTGAGAAAAAAATGGATGTTTTTGACATTGTCCAAGCAAGTTGGAAAGAAACAAAATAACTTTAAATTAAATTGTTTCTAGGTTTCCAGCAGTTTCCATTGCGATTTCCTCTGAATTTCTCAACTCCTATTTCAGAGCTGCAGTTGCTGACAGCAACTCTAAGAATAACTACCTGCTTTCCAGTGAGTCTTTATAAGGAGGGCTTTTTCTAGGAAATGAGTAAGGATTTTTGCAAGCAAAGAAGGAAAGAATACATAAAAGGAGGAGAAAAGTTTGTTTAAGATGTATACATATTTCTTCCAAAGTATTCAACTGCTAAAGGACTGAGAGACTTGCTGTGACATTTGATCTTCCGATTATTCTTTACTCTACAATCCTGTATTTTAGAAAAGTGCAGTTTTAGGGAATTCTGTAAACCTATGTATATTTTACTTTCTTCTCAGAGAAAGAGGTAGCATTGATATCAGTGGTATTTCAAAACCAGTTAGCTTTTGGCTTTTGAAAAAACAAGTTTGAGAGTGTCAGGGATTCTAATCCACAAACTGAAATGAAACGAAATTCATTGAATCTTTGTGCTCTGTCAAAGACACACACATGCACACAAAGAGAGAGACATACAGGTGCTCTACCTTGCAGAAATACATATCATGGGACAAAAAGAAGCAAAAAAATGAAAGGTGACTTGATTCAATTCATATTATTGTCCATATTTAACACTAACTCTGGAACAAGAAAGCCTGTTAGATTTATTTCATGAAAATTGAGTCCAGTATAATACATCCTAAGTTTCAGGAAAGTTCACGTCTGGCTGGTACAGAATGTCAGAATGCAGGATGTGAGACTATATGTGAGTATATCCAGATTTTCAAAATTACATGAAAAAAATCCTTAAGAAACATGACCTGAACAAGAACAGGAAAAATAGTGACAAGTATGCAGCTACAAAGGCAATTAAGGTACCTGGCAAGTACAAGGAAAAAAAACCTGGAAAGAGGACAAGATTGTTATCTCAATGGGGTTATTGCTGTGACATTCCTCAAAAGGCAGACTTTCAGGTCAAAAAAGTGAACATTTCATTCTGGTTTGTGTGGATACCACTAAATGAAGCATTTCTACATTGACCTGCTTCCATGGAGCTGCTCCATGGCTGTTTTGGACAGTTTTGCCTTCTCAAGCACTTCAGAAATTTAAGAACCATAGATCACTTCTATGCCCACATCTGTGGAGGAGCTTTTGACTTTTTTCTTTGATAAGAAAGTTTGTTGGAGAAATAGAGCAGAGAGTTTTTGGATCCAAACACAGCCTATGAGAACAGAAGGACAAAGAGGATATAAACTTTGTACTTTCACTCAAAGTATATAAGATTACTTAGATGACGTTTTGAACTGCCTTATCTTGGTTTATCTCAGTACACTACAAATAAAGAAATTACATTTACATGTCAGAAATTGTAGAAAGATTTTATTTCTTTAATTTTGGCAACCAGTCCCTAAGTAAATGATCTCACAAAATGAGTTTTGATCATTTTTGAAAATGAGCTAATTGAATTAACTTTGGTTCAGCATTCCACATAACAGTATTGAAAGATACTAATATAAGAACAAAAAAGCTCCAGATGGGTAGAAGAGCGAAAAAGGAGCTGCAGGTTTTATCAGGGAAGGAGAAAATATCTCTGTGGAGCCAAACTAATACAAACTTTTGGTTTGTTCACTCCATAAAAAAATTATATGATTTCATAGGCACATGGTTAACAAAGTGGAAATATTCAGCACAACAATGATGTCTGATTAAGAGAGCTCTGACTGTGACATTGCTCAAATATAATTATTTATTTAAGTACATATATACTGTACCTCACAAGTGTTGTTGTGTACTAAGATCTAATAATCTTCTTGAAAATGCTGTGGAAAACCCCCCATACTTTGCCTTCAAGGGTGCTTGCTCTTCTCCACGGCTGCTAGAAGAAATGGTCACACTGGAAGGCTCTAAACCAAGAGGCCTTTACCATCCTCAGAGTTCTAGTTTATATAAATGAAGGAACATGCCTCATTGTGTCAAACAAAATGAATTTTTATTAGTCTGCACCTGTAGACAGACTGACAAAGTGCCCAACTCCTACACCTGTCTTGCTTTCTTCCAGTGGAACTGGTGTCAGGGTGTCAGCTGCTTAAAAAGACCAATATAAAATTAATAGGTAAGTGGGAATGATAACTTAGACAAAGTATTAAGGGGAGAGGGAAATAAATAGCAGAAGTGCCATAAGACACCAGAGAAATGCACACAGGCATATAATTTCATTATTATGTATAATCTTTCATGTTATGCTTTATCATACTCTTTCAATGGAAAACAATTGTCAAACTTGTTACTATTTCCATAAAAAAAAAATCTCCTTTTGGTGTCAAATATGGTGTCAAATAATGATAGCAGTTGAGGTCATCATGCCTGAGATGATCCTTGTGGATCTTTTTTAACGTGGAACAATCTGTGGTTCTTTGATTCTGTAAACTGAAATTGGATTACAACGTCCTGTGCTTGGTTTTGTGATCTTTGACTTGCCAGCTTCTCTTTTGTTTAAGCTGGCCTCTGCAATGGGAGACACCTTCCACCCTGAAAGAGTGTGCAGCCATTTAGATTCTGCCCAACTTACTTTGTCTTGAAAGAATTCATCCCACTGAGGGATTGCCTCTCCCTCAGCAGTCTGCTGTATTATGTTTCAAGTGGCTCATGCTCTAAGTGGTACATCCAGCAGTCCAGGTCAGAGCAAGTGGGATATTCCAGTTTTTAAGTATTTTCTTAAAGAAAGACCCATAATGCTAGTGGGTGCAGAGTGTTATAGCATTGTTAACAAGGGTCCTTCTTACAGCCGGTGGTTATCTGCAGTGGTTCACTACAGCACACAAAACCAAGACAGCTCTGATAATTACCATTGTCTCGCAATTAACTCAGTCACTGTGGTTTAATTAGTAAATGAGAATAAACCTCAATTGCAATTGTTCTGTTGGCTTAATGATCCAAAGAAAATGTAAAAATAGGATTTTTTGTAAGTATTTTCATAGGCTACTGTTATCACTGATAAAAGGTCCTTTTCCAGCTTGTGACTCTTAAGGCAGCTTTAAGTTGCCTTTTGTGTGCATGTGTGTGTGTGTGTAATAACCATGAACATTATTAATTTTAACAAAATTAATAAATTAATAATTTTAATAAAATTATTAATCAATTAATTATTTTAATAAAATTATTTATTAATTAATTATTTTAATAAAATTAATAAAAATCCCCAGCACCCACAGTTTGTCTTCTTGGGAAAGGATTTTGTGCAATATTCTTGCTCCTGAGCACCCTCGTGCTTGATTCTTCCAAGTACTCTAATACTGGAGTCCCTTTTGGTTTTTACTAAAATAGTGTGTTGTGTCCTAGCAAAGAATGGTTTACAGACAAAAAGTAGCATATTTTATTGGATGCACAAATATAGCTGAGGAAGAATAGGAACTATAGAGAAGTTCTTTGGCACATACACATTGCTCAAGGTGCCTATCTTGATAAATCAGATACAACATGATCCTTCTACTTGGAAATACGATTCTGAATGCACAATCATAACAGGTGTCAATTTATTCAGCTATATCAACTTCCCTCAATAGTGCTTGGACTGACTCTGACTGTGTCATTGCTGCTTTGGTGCTTATTCTTACAGGAAATTTTGTTTAGAACTCTCATTTCCATACTACTGTACTGGCACATAAATTGTGTTTTATTTATATGCACACTCAAACCTTTTTCTGAGCATCTCACCAACACTTACCTTACAGCATTCTGGAGATTCGGGAAAGTAATTTTTGTATTCTCCTAATCACATAAGTAAAGACTGAGATAGAGGACATGTTCCCAAGTCACCACATAAAACCATAGCAAAGCCAAAAACAAAATGTGTTTTCTCCTGGCTGACCCTGCAATGCCTAGAGACATGTTATTAAAGCTGCTTGGCGATCAAAGGTATGACTACAGCCAGGATAGAAACATTAGATAGACTCATTTAATGTAGTTAAGAGATCTAGGAACACTGGTATAAACTTCAACAAAGGCAGAGCAAGTCAGCTATAGACTGTGAGTGGTTATTTATGCTGCTAGCGTGCACTGATGTTGCTGGTGCTGTACAATCAATGTTGCCTAAAGAAAAACAAGTAAAGCTAGGTCTTTAGGGGCTGAAATTGTCCTTCTGACTGCAGTTATAAATAGCTGCAATCTGCTGCCACATGTTTGATGTGGACCTTACAAACTGAGCTTGAGTCCAGCTCCCCCTCAGGAGTAATACCTTTTCCATCCACCTCTCACAGGAAGAGGAATTAATCCATCAAGTAACTTCTTCAAACACTGTTGCTCTTTCAAGCCCTGCTGTTCCTGTCACCTCCTAATCAGCATTATAACATCCAACTATTTCATTATGTATTAGCTGTGAAGAAATGTTACTCGGTATCAGAGCAACTCCATGGCAAATCCACTTAGGGGACATGTCATACAGCATGAGAATGCACTAACTGTTTGCAGTTTCTCTTGGTAGCGTTGCATGTAAAATTAGTTGTAAAGAACTGCTTAGAAGGACCAATTCAGAAATTTTCTTTTAAAATTTATGGAGAGAGCCTTGGACAGGACAGAAAGTCACACTCAGTAGTTGCAAGCAGAAAAGAGTCAGACTGACCAGAACAGAATACACTGGGCTTGCTTTCCTCTTCGACAGTGTTCCTTCAGATTTTCACCACACATCTTCACATCAAGGTTTCTCTGGAGCTGCAGCTGAGTTGTGGAGCCAGGAATACATTCTAGGCAAGAGGCTGCAGGCTTCCTCCTGTAAGCATTGAAAGTACCGCTGACAACATAATTTAGGTTTCAGCACATATTCTTCTGTTGCTTGCACTTCACTTTTCATCAGGAAGCATAAACCAAGGAAGTGGATGGGTGTTAGATATATTTCCTTTCACATTGCCCTCATCTACAATATCAAACCCTTTAATGGATAGCCGCAGAGCTGGATGGGTTTGCCTTTGAACTAACTGCTGGCATGCCAGAGGATCTGTTAGATGTTCAGGTGATTTAGAGCCTTTCTGGAGATTGCTCATGCAGCTCCTAACTGGAATAGAAACATTTGACCTATGTGGCTCTTCAGGTGTTCCTGGTATGTAGATATGGAGAAGGGAAAAGAAAAGGAAGAGAGGAAGAAATACTGTGCTAGTGTCAGAATGAGGCTGAGATCAGCAGTCATGTAAATTTTCGTTTTACTCACCCAGTTATCTTGCACATTTTTATCTGTTCTGATAATGTAAAGGGTGGGAGTCACTATTAGTATATAGAATCTAAAGAAACCCTTAAGTCAAATCAAGTTTGCTAATGTTAGCAAAACTCTGGCTAAGTGACTTGAGGACAGAGAAAAATGTTCTATAAAGCAGTTTCTTCCTGATTTCAGAGCTTTGAACCAAAGGCACTGTACCTCCAATGTAGCACTCTCAGCAGTGGCTTAAAACAGGCCCAGAAAACACAGTATGGGCATTCAGAACTGCAGCTAATAATTCACAGGGAAAGAGGCTTCTATAGCAGGAGTAAGTTTAGAGGCAATTTAGTTCGTGCCAATTTACTTAGAGATAAAAATTTCATCCATGAGACACAGAGCATAAATCACAGAACAACAGAAACATACAATGGTTTGTGGTGGAAGACATCTTAAAGATCACTTAGTTCCAACCTCCTTACTACAGGCAGAAAAACATTCCATTAGACCAGGTAGCTTAGAGCTCCATCCAACCTTGTCCTGAACACTTCCCTTATGATAAATGACAGCAGAAAGAACAGGGTAGAAACTTACTCTTTCTTACCAGAATACTTTGCTCTAGGCTTCTTTTGTTATTATTCCTTGTCTAGTGTAGAATACAGATGTATTAAAGGCAAATGTGCAATTGATTCAAGTGTCCCATTTTCTAGGGAGAATTTTAAGTATAATTTTGAAATATGTTGATGACTTTATGATACTATGTACCATGATATTCAAAATATCATTAAACTCGTAGTCACAGAGATCTGTGAAGAAAGAACAGTAATCTTCTGCAAAAGATGGTGATTGTGACTGTTCCTTGAGTAATTATTCATTTAGGAGCAAATTGCTATGCACTTAGGCATCAATTAAATTGATGCTCACTAACTGGAACTTGATTGAGAACATTGAGTAGTTCAGACTATCATTATGCCTTCTTCAATCGTGAAGGTTTTTATTCACACATGGCAAAGTTATATTCCTTAGGGAGAGTGACATCATTCAAATATTTGATATGATGTAGAAGTAATTTCCTTTCTTTCTTAGTTACCTATTAATTATCTTAGAATGAATCTCCATCTCTTGTTCTTGATATTGAGCAAAGGCATCCAATAACCCTTCTGGTAGAAATGCTGTTACAATGGGAAGCAATACCTCAGCTTTATAAAAATGTCAGATCATATGAAAGCAACTTTCATGGTGTATTGGTTCCCAAACCTGCATAAATGGCACTGCTGAGTCCCACACTGGATGACCCCAGGCCCAGCTATGGTAATTCTTCATTTCATCACAGAAGTGACAGTATGGTTTTGTTCAGTAGTTGGTGGAGAGCCTTTAAGAAAAGGCTTGAGTGATTGTTGACAACTCCAGACACTGCCAGAAAATATGTTGGGGTGCAGATCGAGTGCTCACAAGGCTGGTACTTAAGCTCAGATACCTGAGGCCTTTAAGTGTGATCTTCATTCAGATGTCTACTTTTGGCTATGGAGATGTGCTTATGTCTGCTACTCCTTCAGCAGACTTTTTCTCATAAGGGGGAAGAGAAGGAGAAACAATTTCTGTCCAGAAGCAGTGCTCTAGCCATCAGCCTTCCATCTCATCCCTACATGCCCAAGAGAAGGGAAGGGCAAGAACAGGAAAGGCAGCTGAATAAGCTTCAGTCACATTCAGCCAAGACAGGCTTCTGCCAGTCCCTAAGGTAGGGCGCACCTGCTTCTCCACTGCCTTGTCACACTTTCCTGTCTATCTCAGCCCAGCCTCTAAGTCCTTTGCGGCATTCCTGAGGCAAAGAAGGTGGTCTTTTCCCTCTCATTTCTAAGACTTGCCAACAAAGTTGTCTGCCTGCACAACCAGGAAGTCAGCTGAGCCACTTGTCCCTACTAGTGTTTGTTTTCCCCACCTCTTCTTCACATTTCTCCTTGGAGTGCAAGCTCCTTGGGTTGCATGGAGCCTGCCGACATTTTTTGAAAGATGTTTCTCACTACACAGCATTAAGAACAGCCAAAGCAATTAGACTGAAAGATGGACTAACTATTCTCTTTATCTCTGCTTATTCTTGCTTTGTTTCTATTTATTTATTATTCATTTCCACTGGAATTTTATAGCTTCCAGCTGGCTCCCAGACTGAGAATCAACAGCAGACTGAGAATCAACAAACATCCATGGGGAGTTTCCAGTCACACTTCCCTGAGCATGTATCTCACACTGTACTTCAAGAAATTTTTGAACAAGATTTGTTTCAGTGCATAGATCACAGATAGACTTGGGGAGGCACATGGCTACCAAATCTCTCTCTCCCAGTACCCTTAGTAACAGATCTGAGTTTGTTCCAAACAGTAGCTAAACTTTGTGTTAATACTTTTAAGGCCCCTCCCTTTATATGGAACTGGGAATATGGTGGTAGCCCTCCTTCATGGAGGCAACCTCACTTGCAAATGAGTATCATGCTATTTCTGTGCAAATGGATATAATGATATTATTATAATCGATCACTAGTAAAAGGCCTCAGTAGAAAAGCCTGACCCTTCCTTAAGCTTCACTCCAACAGCAAAGCTGCTCTTCAAAGCTTACACTAGAAACGATAGGAATTTCCCGTGTCTAAGCTGTGCAAGAATTTTACAAGCAGAGAGTTACATAATTCAGCACCCATCAACAGGGCAATAAGATAGGTTTGAAGTATGGTTCTGACTAAGTAACATTAGACAGTAATTTTTGTCCAAAAATTGAGACTGGAAATTTAATCAGTTTCCCACTGGAACCAATCACAGAAAACACACTCACAAGTTATTAGGACAATTTTGTCAAGAATGCATCATATAAATTGTCACACATATTCTGGATTTAACAATGAGACCATAAGGGTAGGACCTATGCTGTATAAAAGAGCCATATAAAGAGCTGTATAAGATGATGCCGTCTTCATTGGCAGAAGTATATATAGCTTATCTGAGTTCAATTTGTGACTTTAAACTCGGCAGAGTTTGTGAAAACCCAGGTGCTTTAACTATTCCAGGTTATATTTAGGTATTAAGAAAAAAAAAAGTGAACTGACTTTTAAACCGTCTGCACAAAGAACCTCCAACTGCAGTCAATTAGTGCCACATATAATTTAAAAGCACATCCTGACCACACATGAACATAAAAATTGCAGTTGGCCAGATTGCAAGCTATCACATGAGCTTTATACCAGTTGAGAGCCCACCCTGATATTTCAAGAGATTTTGCAGCAATGATTGTCTTCAGGTGGATCTCAACCCATCATCCAAAGAACCTATTTGTCCATTTTTCAGTTGTGGCTTTGTTTCTAGGCAGTTTAAATGTTTCAGATATTGAACACCCCTGAATATAAACTGATAAAAGTGTTTTCATGCACATAGTGTGGATGTTGTCATTCAATGAGTTGAAAAGAATATCATTAAGAAGAAAAAGAAAGGATTTTTGCTTGATCTAAAAGCACTATGGCATGCTCACGTGCCAATTCTTCGTTGGGCATTTCAGAAACACAGGCAATTATGACCCTTTCGAGAAATTACTACACCTGTCATCAGAGAAACAGGAACACCACAGATCTCTTCCTAAAACAAATATGTATGTGTGCATGCCATTTTGTTGTTTATCTGGAGAACAGAAACATGGATAAAATTGAGAGACAATATTTCAGTGGCCATCTTTGGAAAACAGTTTCTAAAAACAAAGCGAGATATAAAGTTCCGAAAACATATTCCAAAATGGATGGTCCAGGTAGACAGATTCTGCTTTTTTCCCCCACTTCAGTAGAAACTTCCGAGATAGAAAAATCTCAACTACCCAAATCAGGTTTTGAAAGTCATAGCTTCTCCTACATTTCAAAGTCCTTTTCAGCTAAATGTACAGGATATAAGAGAAAGGAACTATCACTATCACTGCTTCTCCATCTTCATGTAGACATTCACCTGTACCACATCAACCAAAGACAGCATAGAGAATGTCTGTCTACCCTGCAGAGATGCTTAGAGAACTCCTAGCAGGTTTTCTCTCATAATACTCTAAGAAAAAAACCAGAAGGAAGGGGCACTATGTGTCACACTGTACAATCTTTTCTTCAAATTCTAAACATAAACCATATGTGTCTTGTGTTGCTTCCTCTTCCTTTGCATTCTTTACAGATGTTGCATTTCTAGAAATACTCCTCTCAAAATAGTCACTCTGTTTTGATTTTTTTTCAGAAATATGTTTTTAATTTTTATCTCATATTTTTTAGAGTTTAAAGGGAAACATTAAAGATGATCTAACATAATGACTGTGTGTTTTGTAAACATACAAAGAGAAATTTGGAAGTATTGGCAAATGACAGTGAAGGCTAAAACACAAACAAAAGTAATTTTAAAACCAGTATAAAAATATAGTTATCAGCTTAACAGAAAATCAGCCAGGTTTAAACCCAAATTCTCTTCAAAGATTGTAAATATTTTAGTATTATTATCATACTATCCTCCTACTGATATCCTCCACATGTACAGCAGAAGTATATTTCCAAACATTTTCAGTCATATTAAATGATCTGACTCCTGAAGTAAGGTGAAAGTCGAAGGAAATGGGATTATTGGAAGAGCTGTGGAAATGGTCATGTCAATGAATTATTTGAATCCGGACTACAGTGAAAGACATGGACTGTTTGGGGAGCTCCCACTCAAGAATACCAAGACAGGCTGAGTTAGAAAAACGCTGTACTAAGAATGGATATGAGGATGAGAATTCTGATCTGTGTAGGTCATATGTTTCAAAAACTAGTATTCTTAATTGACCCAAAATTAAAGCTTTCCAAAGCCTTTGTGAAATGTAGTGCTCAAGAAAACTGCATTTTCAAATAGAAAATATTGAGTGTTTAATTTAGATCCTTTGCCTCTTTTTCTTTTATTACAAAGTACTGATAAGACTGGCACTTCAAAATTCTTTCTGATGAACATTAAATCATAAATGAGGGGTAAAAATAATGGTGCTTTTAAAAAATCCAGCTTTTTTGGGAAAAGATTAATATCCTGTTGGGAATACAGTCTGTAATCCATTTATGGAATGGAAGCAAGGAACAGAAAAGGTAAATGGCTGCTCAAGGTCACAGAGAATGTTTTCTGAATCCAAAACTCCAAACAATACAGTACCTCAGTTACAAGAACAAACATCCTCCCACTACACCCAAAACTAATGAAGGAGCTGGAGGCAGAAAGCACACATAATTTTTCTCAAAAGCTGCCAACTAATATAAGAATTATCACTTGCTGTTAAAATGTTTCAGATTTCTCTTTAAGATAGGTATTACTTACGCTCCACAGGAGAATTTATTGCTAACAAGGTCAGCACCAAAACCGCACACCATCAAAATGCCTTTGTGAGTGTAAGGAGAAATTCTGCCATATATATTTCCTGAGGGTACAATGACACAAAGGTAGAACTTGACCTCAGCAGTGATGATAGATAAGAAACTTGAAATACAAATGTGTTCTTACCAGGCTTTCTAATGCCTTGCTGAGATGGTCTGATCTTAAAGTACACTGACTTCTTAGGATGAGAAGTACAAAGTGTCCCAGATACAGATATCCTTAACTCATCACCCGTCTGCCTCTTAAGGCAAAGTGTAGTGAGATTTTTCCTGAGAAGATTCAGCCAGTTAAGCTGGAGTAAGACACAATTTTCTTCTGTCTCACATGAACATGGTGGATTTCACACAGCACAGGGTGCTGAAGGCAAACCTCCAGCTAAGGGCTGCACCTTGCTTCTGTGTGGGCTGCACATGATTTCCCTCTCTGGGATGAACAAAAGGGACTTGCCAAACAGCCACTGCTACAGGTGAACCTGCACTGTAGACGGTGTAAAGTCAAAGCAGCCATCTGTAGGCAGAATGTGGAAAACCCAGGACCCTAGGTCGTACCCATAGCACCACACTAACTGTTTCCAGGCGATTGACCAGAGTCTGGACCAGTGACTCAAGGGAACTCAGACCAGGAGTTTGTTAATTAACTTCCCAGACTCCCAGTGTTAGTCCTCTTCTCTCTGTTCCCTGACCATGGAGTCCTCTCTCCCTCATCTATTTCAAAACATGCATATTTAGTTACTGCTAGTTTTCAAAGGCAAAGGAGAAACATTACTAACAAAGCCTCATTCCTAGAAGTTTGTTTGCTAAGTGACAAAACTTCCTTCCTCATCCCTAAGAACCATCTTTCTTTCAAAGGGTGAAAAAGATGTACCCTGCTCATCCACAGGAGATATGTGAAGTCTTGTCAGCATGGATTAGGGCAATAGTATTGACATATTGAAAGTAGAGTCCCTAGGACTGCCATTGAAACCTCTGTTTTACATCTTATCCATGTATTTGGTCAACAGGTAAGTACGACTTTGTCAGTTTTAGGTGTACTATACCGTAATAATTTTAATTGACTACCAGGTGCAAGAGATCTAACTATAGCTACTCTTTGTTCGTCTTTCAACTTCCTGTATAAAATACTATATTCACAAACCCCACTGAGGGCCTGTGAAAAAACATATGATTTACAGTAACAGTACCATCCACTATTTTTTTTCCCCAGCCAGATCACCATGAGAGTAGTCCACAATAATTTTCTTAACTTATGGAAGTCCACTTTCATTCCAAATATTGCAGTTCAAACTCAATCAGACCTCCCACAGAAATCCCAACTCAGCCAGATCTCCCACTGAAATCATGGTCTGGAATTTCAGAGAGTTTGGTCAAAATTTACAAAATCATTAATGGTTAATATCTGAATTAATGAGGGAGGGAGGCAGAGGGTATTTTGAATTGCCCCTTATGTTACATCTCTTCCAAAATGTCTACCTGTTTGAAACACATATGGCTTTTATGTTTCTGTGTGCTAGAAGATCTGTTCAACAGCTGGGATTGTGAAACTGGGTTAATGTAATCAGCTACAAAAAAAGATGCTGGACTCATTGTGGAAATTTACTTTAGATTAAAAGAAAAGGAATGGCCTTTAAAAGGACATTCTGAGGGGCATGGGGGAGGGAAGTAGAAGACTCTTTTTGTATGCAGGAAAATCTGATTCTATTTTCTTTAATTTCCATGAACAACATATCATTTAAGCTTTTTTATCTCTTGTCAGCTCTGTAGAAGACCAAAGCAAGGAAAGAAATCCAGGCCAGCCGGCAGAACATAATTTTGATTGCAGAAATCTGATTAAAAGCAGAAAAATTAAAAGGTTCTGAAAACAGAGAGAACCACAAAGACTAAAACAAAAGCACAAAACATTTTGCCAAGTCTTGGCAGTGAATTAAGCTGAGATTCTTAGTTCAGGATCAGCAGACAGTCAAGGTTTTAAAAGTGGAGAAAACAATAGAATTTGATATTTGTTGAAGATAAGGACCAGATATACAGAAAGACAAGAAACCATGTTAAAAGTGGACTGACATGCATTTCTGTCATGAGAAAGTGGCAACAAATAACGTAAGTGTTGTGAGATTACATTAGGTTTTGGATTGAAATAAGAGAACAACTGCTGTTTTATACTGATTTTTTACCGGTTTGACAATCTGAGAATCTGAACAAGCAGGGCTCAGACAGGAATATGGGAGCTGGGATTCTCTCTGTCTCAGCTCAAAGCTTCAAGGGCATCAGAGGCTCTGGCTGCCAGACAGATGCAGCCCTGGCAGGTCAGGGGCAGTTGGAGACTTAATTTTTATGCCTTTCTTGCCTTCCTTGCTCCAGTGGCACTTGCTGTTTATCACCAATTCATACAATCTCGTGTTTATGGCTGTGAAAAGTACACCCCAAGCTATCCTAGATTAGAAAGAAATAGCTAAGTTGAAGCAGTAGAGGACAACATGGGGCTGTCTTTCTGAAACGTCTTGCTCTCATGGCAATTCCAGACAGCCACTGTCAGCCCTCCAAGTGCTTTGCAAAACAAAGCAAAATCTATTGCTTTGGCAAAATCATGTTGCTAGCAGCACTATTGTTAATTTCAGCCATGAAGCTAAAGTCACTGTAAGGCACGGGTTCTCACCATTCTACCAGCAACAGAGTAACACAGAGCAAAAAAGCAAAGCCATATCTGCTTCCACTCATAAAGGCGAAGTGACGTGAGTTGTTCTCTGAAATTTGTAATGGAAATCACCCTGATTTTGCAAACCAAAATTTGTCAAAATTGCAGAGGAAGCACTGCACTTCAGTTGCCAAAGAAGGGTGGTTGGTTTTTTGGGATTGTTTGTTTGTTTGTTTGTGTNGGGGCTGGGGGTTTGTTTGTTTGTTTGTTTGTTCTTTGATTGGTTGGTTGGCTGACGGTGTGTGTGTGTGTGTACCTGACATTCACACATGTGTAGAGTGGAGGATTTCTGGCTTGGTGCCACCATTTGCTGTTTACCTGTACAGGGCCTCACACTAGACAATGGGCAGGAGAAAAGGAAACAATGTCTTTCTAAAGAACTAAATACCTTGGTGAAGCTGAGCCAATGCAAGTAGCACATTTCACTAACTCTGATAATCAAGTTCAAAATGCTGAGTTATCAGCTACTGAATTTACTCTCCCTTGGCCTTTACCCAGAAGAAAAGACCAGGTATTTCTCGACCCACATTCATTAAAACAATTGCTTCCAAGTCCAAGGAAGCCTATATGACTAAGTTGTTGCTGCAATTGCACTGCTTTCAGCTTAGGTCCCCAGTGCTATGACACAACCTCTAAACACACAGCAGACATTAGCATTAATGCAAGTCTGGAACTTGGTGGTTTGCTTCTGAACAGTGACCAGCTGTGCTGATGCAAAATACCAGTACGGAAGTTTGAAGAGACTGGGATAAGGTAAGGGACAACCTTACAGCTCTAACACACACATGCCTGCTAAAAAGTAAAGGATTCAGCTTCTTTGTTGTCAACAAAGGTTTGATAGAACCCAGCTTAGCTGGTCAGACAAAGAGTGACCATGTGCACACAAGATAAAATGCACATGTGGTAGCAGATGGGGATCAGCTCCCTTGTAAAATTCTGAGTAAGCTTTCCTTAAAAAAACCAACATTTTCCCCTCACATAAATATTACAGTCTGTCTGTGCTTAGCAATACAATATTAATATTGAATTACACTTTTCTTCATGTATCAGATAAAATGAATCCTGACATAAGGCTTTTGCAGACAAGTTTCCTTTTTCATAGTTACTGAAATGCGTTTTACAAGTTTTAGACCTCACCCACCCCAAAACGTGTCTCACAGGTAGTGAAATGGGTTGTGTTTTTTCACACTAATTGCACATAATAAAAGAGAGGCAAATGTGATCTCACAGGACACTGTAAACGCACAGTTATTATAAGCACCTGTGCAGAAATTCGCTGGGGGAGCTGCTCAACCGGCTAGCTCGCTCCCTGGCTTCTACAAGTGAGAGGTTTGCTGGCTCTGAACCTCAGGCTGAAGCGTGGCCGGCGGCGTGGAAGAAAGAGCGGCTCTCGCTTGGTTTTAGATGGTTTTATTCCTCCAGGATACCTCTCATGGGCAGATGGTCAGTGCAGGGAGGCAGAGGGTCCCGGAGCCCAGGTGAAAGAGAGCAGCAGCCCCTCTGTGCACACCTTAAGAACAGGGGCCGTCTCTGGGGCAAAAAGAACTTGGAACCAATGGCAGGGGAGGGAGTGGGTGTGACCCAGTAAGGAGCATTTAGAAGACAATGGAAGAAGGC
Organism: Cyanoderma ruficeps; assembly: GCA_008694505.1. Classification (NCBI taxonomy): domain Eukaryota; kingdom Metazoa; phylum Chordata; class Aves; order Passeriformes; family Timaliidae; genus Cyanoderma; species Cyanoderma ruficeps. The sequence continues at coordinate 1,258,539 of VZDJ01000026.1, read as the reverse complement.
GGCACCCAGGTACCTGGTCAAATCCTAGGGCTTTTCCCCCAGAATCTTCTAGCTCTTACAAGGTGATTGACACAAGGGAAACACAAGTGACACACCACCAGGGGTTTAGGATAGGGGGGTAGGGACAAACCATTACAAACATGTATCAAAATATACAAAACATTGGAAAACCCAAATCACCCACCGCTACATACCTACTCCCTTGAAATGCCTGCTACTCAGTAGAAAGGCTCTGCTGTTTTTCTTGAGTGTTGTGCCAATACAGATAATCTGGAGTGTTTCCAGGAAGGGGTCTAGAAGATACTGTCTAAAGCACAGAAACACACACGAGGATGATTTTCCCACCTTTGACACAATCAAGAGAGCCCCAGTAACCCAAGCCTGTAGTGGGTGGTGACTGACATACTGTGGCTAGGGAAACAGTTCTAGGGTTTGATGCCAACTGTTCTTTACTCAGACACTGCATCTCCAGCCCTGAGGGGCTGATTTTAAGGTTGGAGGGATCATTGTTGCCTCCAGTAAAACCCATTGCAAATTGCATGCATCGTAGGCATACTCTGTATCAAGGTACCGATCTTTAGACAGGATCCTAATCCACTGGGCTTTTATGATGAATAGGCAGCCTTGTCTAATGCTGTCACAACTGGCAAAATACAGTTTGCCATGCATGACGTGCAGTTAGAGTGGCATTTTGTTCATGTGACAAATGTTTTAAGGTCTGATTTTTCCAGTCCTACGAAAAGCGACAAATGCTCATTCAGCAGCTTGAAGTAAATTAAAAATTTGTTACTTCTTGCCAATATGTGAAAAGGAGCTGTGTGGAAAAGGAAGAAACTGAGAAGTGAAATTTTTTAAAACTGACTGTTAACTAATTAAGTAATGATTGTGAAATTTAGTGATGTTATTAAAACTAACTAGACTCAAGGGTGACCTAAAGTATTCATACCACTTTTTTTGATATCGAGAAAATGGTGAAGTAGAATTGATCTATGTTTATAATTTTAATTTTATTTCAGATTTGATACTATTTACAGTTTAACACTGTGACAAGTAGAACTGTACCGTGCTGCTTGTGCTTTTTCTTTCCAGTGAAATAACATCAAGCAAAACTGTGATTTTCTACACCAAAATGCATCAAAATTATAACCACCTCTCTTTAAATTATTTTCATTAAAGATTACTTTCCATTTCACTGCTGAGGTTAAAGATTTACCTGATAATATGTAACAGCAGTATATACTGAGGATTTGTTGGATACTTCAGTTTAAACAGTTCATGAAGTTGAAAGCATAACACAATTTTCCCTTTCATTTAAAGGATAAAATTAACCCACTTCCATTCAGTAGGTGGGTATAGACTTTGACTGATTTAGGCTAATACCTAAGTCAGCCTTTATTCACAAATCGTACTGGTTTTATTCAGGAAAGAACCACCATAAAAATATGGACACTCATGATTAGAATCAGGACATTGATGTCATTTATTCATGTGACAACACCAGCAAAATGAGCTCCTATGTCCCATGTTTTCCTCCCATTCACAAATAGCTTTTCAAGGCAATTACAAGACAGACACCTTTTCTTTCCCCCTAAGCTGTCCTTCTTCTAATTAAACTGGGCCTTAAGGGCTGAGGAAAAAGAAAAGGGAGAAAAATAATCTTTCTTGGTGTTCCTGTCTGCAAGGTAGAACATGTTTTCAGAATTTAAGATATAGGAAAATCACGATGGATTTACTCCAGTTGCTTGACTTATAGAAGAAATATCCATCCCCAAAATAGCTTTCATAGTTGTTACTTGCCAATTGACACAAATTAAGAACAGGTAATTTTTCATTCAATTTCTTTTTTTCTCAGGTCTTTAATATCATATTTCTCTTGCAGCTTCCACATCTTATTCTCCACCTCCCTCACTTCCTTGCGTGCTGCTACAAAATGAAGCATTCTTTCTTCTTCAGAGCTGAGATGCTCTATTCAGAACTTGAATAGGACTAATGGAAAGCAATGTTTTCTAATATAACTGAATGAAGAAAGCTTTGGAAAGCTTTTTCAGCATGTGTCCTTATATTTGTTTTAATGTACCTCCATGTGATTCATAGGCAATGTTTAGTTAATTCTGTAGAAAAGTAAAAATTGGCTTTCTGTAACATTCTATTTACTAAAAATAATTAAAAAAAAGAGTTTACTTGGTTCAAAATATTCACTTATCACAACAACTTACAGCAAGTATGGAAAAGGAAAGTATTTGATGGATCTATGAAAAACAGGGGAGTTAAGGCAGACTGAGGTGAAATTAGCCTACCTCAAAGAGGATTTGTTTTTAAAAACGGGTACCAGGACAGGAAACAAAACTTTTGTTACATCTTTCCTGGTATATAAATTTTAAAAAATACACCTCATCACTTTGTGTCCTGGTTTAGGACAGACTAGGGGGAGAACCTCCAAAAGGAGCCCCCTAGAAAACAAACCTCCACCACCCCTCCCCCAACCCAGGGTTTGGGAAGGAATTCCTCGGAGGAAAATGGAAAAAACCTGTTTATTGACCAATAGACAAAAGAAAAACAAACAGTCCCCAACACAAGGGAAAAGAAACAGTACTCAGGCAGTTGCTGCGCAAGGAAGACACAAAGCTTCCCTCACAGGCTTCGGAGATTCCCGGATGTTCCCAGGTCAGGTCCCGAGCCGGTCCAATGATCTTCGGCGGGGGCGGGGGAAGAGAGAGGGAGAGGAAAAAGAAAAAAAAACTAGCAAAGCAGCCAAAGCTTGCGGCCGGGCAGCGAGCAAGCTGGCAACGGAGCGGCGAGCGAGCAGAGCCGAGCAAGCTAGCAGAGCAAAGCCAGCAGAGCAAGCCCTGCTCCCGCCCCAAACCAGCCCCACCCGGGGGGGCAGCTGGTAGACATAACAAACAGGAAGGACAAAACTACACGATTTGGGATAGAGGGCACCGTCAACCCAGGACCCTTTGATGGTTACTTTATCTCATATGCCAGAAAGCCTTTCTCTTCATTGTTCTTGTCCTGGCAGTCAGAGAAGTATGTGGACTGTCAGAGGGCGTAGATTTACAGAGCAAGGAACACATGATGGGGAGTTGAGATCAGCTAATATAATAGAGAGCATAAAAGCACCATTACAATCACTCGCATGTCACTTAATATTTTTTAGCAGCAAATGCACATCTCTGTACTCAAGCATCTTCTATTGGACATTAACCAGGTTTTCAACATGGAGCTAGAACAAAGAGCAGCACACATATTAGAACTTGCACTATGGGACCTCTGAAAGTCACATATGTACTGTTGAGCAGCAGCTTGTAAAGGAACAGCCCAACTCATTTTTCTCTATTGCCTGACAATTTAAAGAACCCCATATAAATAAGACTGTGAATCTTCAGTGGCAGTGAACATCCCATGTGTGCTCTAGGACAGAGGAACATTGCGGGCTGATTTCTGTTGATGGACAACTTCAAAAGTTATTATGAAAATGTATGTATGCATTAAAATAAATTAATCAAATTAATGATCAGTTATTTTCTGAATTGTTGCTAAAAATATAGGATTAGAGGGGGAATGTTGTGAACTTTCAAAAACAATAGCAAAAAGAAATTAAAACTGAATTTTGGCAGATTTAGTAAACCCCTGAGGAAAGGCTTAAAGGTTTTGGGACTGTTTAGGAATGAATAGTACAGATCTTCACAGGCCATTAAGTTAACATAAGCCATAAAGTCAAGAAGCCTATGGCAGCTTCATAAGAATGACCGGGCATTGCTTGTATTATGCCATGCTTGCATTATGGCCTATTAATAGTCAACTAGTTACAGCATAATATGACAAGTATGCTTTTACTCCAGATCAAGCTGCCAGTTTCTTTCATTTTATTTTCCTCATTACAACTGATGAAGAAATAAGAGAGGAATTACAATGCAAAAGGACAAGCTAAGTACAATTGCCATGTCTGCTCCATGCTGGGCTGAAATTCCTCAGTGGACTGTCTTGCATCATATAAGGTATTTGCATGCCCCTGGAGTGTCATTTATTCTTTATTCCTTTATGTAAATTGATGCAGTTATTTGTTTTGTGAGCAGCATGGTGTTAGTTTTTAGAGCTGATTGCAGAGTTAATAGTGTTATGCTTAGAAATACATTATCTCAACGGAAATATTTTGCGGCTATGTTGTCAGCTAAAATACTTACATTTTAGGAGATGGGGACTGGAAAAGCCAGTCCTTTATGACAATGTGTAGGGCTGGGTCGATTTTGTTGTAGAAAAGATCTTAGTTGGAACTATTTATATTAGCATTCATCTTTTGTTGAGCACCTCCCTCGTAAAATTGGCCCATCTCTGCATATTAATAAAGCTTTTTGTTTCTCTGTGCTCCTCATTAAGAGAGAAGCGACTGATTATGCCCATGAGTAGTATTACTGCTATTCAGCTCCCACCTCTCCTATTACGTATTCCCAGGCCACTACGTCTGTGGTTAAGCAACATAACCATAAATTTTCCAGGGGAAAGATTACGGCACAAACAGACTCCTGGAGAGAAAAAATAGCTAATGCCTATGTTTACACACAGTATCCTGCAGCTCCTTCCTTATTCAGGGGACATCACCAGCTGCTGAAAACATGTTTGTCTTGGGGCCTGAAAAGAATCTGCAAAGCAAGTGCCATGGCACCTTTTTGGCACAGGTAGTGCTGGGAAACAACGTAAGACTAACATAGATCAATAGATTTGACTGTACTGAACAGAACTGGTAAAAAACTTACAATTACTTAGTCAGGTATTTGTGCAACCTGCGGATGGAACTGAATGCTAAAAATGCTCATAAAACAGCTCAGTCTACCTTGTCTGCCTCCTACATAAGCTTCAGTGTGGGTTCTTTCTCAGTCACAAAATAAGAGATTAATTTTTCCTGTATGTGCTTTCACAATAACTTCCCATCTGTCCAGTGGCACACGCTGTCCCGTGCCCAAAGTAGGCTTAAAGAGACCTGGCAAAACCCCACATTAATTCAGTTTCCATTCTCTTAAGATCCAGACAAACATCTCTGCAGCACACGACTTCACAAGCTCCCTTTCAGCCCTTCTGAGCTCTGCTCCACTGAGTACTTAGATGTCCTCTGTGGACAATCTTCATGTCACCTGTGTGTCGTAAGCTATTGGTGTGGAGAGGGAGCAGAGGGGTGCTTGGCCTTTTGTGCTCCTGAGAAATTGAAAACCCTTTAAATCTTTGATGTCTTACAGGATTACAGAAAATAACTGCAAAAAGGCATAATAAGGAACACATGTCAATGAGGCAATGTTTTCTAGTTGTAGGACGTATTAGGCAAGTAATGTGAAAATGAAAGTGTGCATTTGTACCCAACATCATAAAAATAAAAATACAAAAATATAAAAATTATAAATAGGATTTTTATATTTATAATTTTTTAAAGTTATAGTTATCCAGTCTATCAAGTAATAGATAAAAATACACAATTAATGTGACTGATAAAAGATAAAACCTTTCCCCATCCCCTTCATTCAGGGGTAATAATTCTTTTAATAATTTTTTTTAAATGTTGAAGATTACTTCTGAGAGGTAAGGAGAGAACAAGGTAAGGAGCAGTTATTTCCTTTCTCTAAACACATTGCCAAACAAAGAACTGAGCTCCAAAATTTCCAGATGGGTTTTCCCTGTGATGGAAAGAGTCTGTGTGTGTTTGGCATTCCTCCTGAGTAGGCTCACCAGTAAGCCAGTTCTTTGCAGACTAGGGTGTATGAGCAGCTACTTCTGCTACAGTGGCATCCAGGACAGTGGATGGACTCATGTAAAATTTCTGTTGTGGACAGTCCTTCATTTTCTTGAGACAACACACGGTTTTGCAGCTTAGCTGTGCTGCCTGTAAATCTATGTCTCTTTGTATTGTCATCTACTTAACACAATTGAAGCGTAAGACTCCCTATATTTCAGCTTATCAGTGCCTCAAATGTATGGTTTTCTTGTGCTTATAAGCTAAAAAGTAGTCTGCCAAGTGTAGAAGAGCTCACATGACACTCTTGCTGACGTGAACAGCAGAATGGAAGTGACTGAGAAGTTGACTAGTTAGATTGACCATATCAAACAGTGACAAATTCTGTTTATCTGCGATTGCCCTTGTCCCCTGTCACACTACTGATTTCATAATGGAAGCCTACTATATTAAAAAAATGTTAAAAGGAAAGCAAAAATGTCAAAGCCACCACGCTGGATGAATGCCAATGCACAGAGTAATACACATGCAAAACCAGTTTATTCAGAATTTCTTTCGGCTCAGTGTGGAGGCCCCATGGCACTGATGAGATCTCTGTGCAGTTGCATACACTGTACTTCACTGACTGAGATTTCCTGTGTCTATGCTATTAACAGTAAGTAGCTGGTAAATGCTTAAATCATGGCACAGGGAGATGATACAGAACAGTACTCTGGGGTATTATAAATCTCTAAAACTGATTCTTAAACTAGTTAAGATGTAGTCTAAGGTTGCTTATTCAGGCTTTATTTGACTTACCAGCTATGATACCATTTGTATTTGAAGAGAAACAGCTACATTTTCAGCTACTAAAGCTAACTTGGGGACTTCTATATAAGAAAACGGTTGAATCAATGCAGATACAGTCTCTTTCATATTCATTAACCGTCCCAGCTGAAAAATGTTCCAAAGCAAATAAATGAAGCAAAACCCAAGCAATAATAGAAGTATAACATTTCAGTGAATGGAAAATTTTCTGTTTCTGGAGCCAGTAAGACCCTTTCCCACCCAAGTGACAGAAAACTTTTTATCCCATCATGCAAATGACTAATAGCTTCCTAAAGATCTTCTGAAGAACAACACTACTCCCTGTGTCTTAAAGTTGCATACCACTACCCCTCAGAGAGGGCTATAAAAATCCAGGCCAAGAAGAGGAATATTTTCCTGCTGCTGTTTTGATTTTTGCCTGCTGGAAACTGGGAGACACCAAACAAAGTCTCATATATGCCAGAGGTGCACTACTCCACTCCCTCACTACTGGGGACCATGAGTCCCAGGGGATGATTTGCAGGATGATTTGCAGGATGGTTTGCAGAACTGCATCTGAGGGAGACAAAAAGGGACTGGACTTTGCATGTTTTGGGTGGCTGGTAGTATGATCACCCTGGAGATTCCAAGGAGCTTTTTTGTCCAAGCAAGAGAGTCGTAACAAGCTTAAATTAAGAAACAATAGACCAATTAATGTTATTGTTGTCTCCAGCCTAATGCACATTAGCCAAAACGAATCATGATATCAAAAGGAGAAGCAAGTGCAAAATTATGCCTGGGCACATGCTTGGAAATCACACCATTATCCACCAAGAGAAATGCAGACACTAGGAAAGTGCTGAGGAAAGAAATCCTCTTTATTACTGTACTTCAATCTCATTATTACTACTTTTGCCTGTGCTGAAAGGTGATGAGGGAGGTGAGTAGCCTCAGAAGATCAGAGGTCCCTGGGCAAAGCCCTGTATGTAGCCAGCCAACAGCTTCTCAAAGCTTTAAATGCGGAACTGACATCAGGCACAAGCAACCTGAATCTATCTTTCCATAAAATATGCTGAACTAATGCAAACTTTCCACAGGCCTTTTCCTAACCTAGACAATGATTCAGTACTGCAATGATTCAGCTGCATCATTCCTCCTTACCATAGGACAGAACCCAAATAAAGAGAGTGAGGATCACTTTAGTTTTCCTTCTAATTACGCATCTCATCGAACACTGAACACAATAGTCATGCTGCCAAATCTACTTCCTACAAACAGCTTCCGAGAATAAACACATCCAATTCCCAAAGGAATTAAAATTTTCAGTAATTTTTTTGTGTATTTTATTATGCAGAACAGAAATCCTAAATAGGATGGAAAGATGGTGCCCCTAGCTGCAGGTGTGTTGGCATGTTGGAGATCTCAGAGAGCGTGGTTTTCACTTCCACACAGGGCCCAACAGGAATTATATGAAACATACTAACAAAGCCAAATGACATCTTTACTGAACATTTTAATTCAGTATTTTTATTTTAATGAGGCACAGAGGACAAATCTGATATGTTATTCAGTTTACAATGCAAGATACAATAGAAGACAGATACTTAACCTTGAAACTCAGATAAGCAATAGCAAACAGCATGTAAATAGCTGGAAACTCAAGATTTCTAATAAAGAGAAATAAACAGTCATTCTGCATATTTTGTATGTGTTTCACATAATACACAGAAGAGCATTATAAAAGAAATTGGAATAATTAATTATACCTTTGTTTATACAAGCAATGTGAGACAGAAATCTACTTTCCATGACAGTCCAATTGTGTGAGCTGGCTTGTGAGCTATTGAGAAGCTTGTGGGCTGCTAATAAGTTATATAGAAACTGTTTTCCAGTAACATCTGTGGCAGTTCCTAAATAGAAAATAAACAGAAGTGAATTTAGGTGTGCAGGTAATTGGGAGAAAAAGAATGGTTACAATAACTGGATTTGAACTGAAAAGGAATGCTTCTCATCTTTTGACTAAAGCATTTTAAAATCTCTGTTACTATGTAATTACAGAGCCACTGTAATGAAGCCCAGTGAATAGAAATTCCAATGGCGTATTGCACAACTATTTCTCTTCTCTGTTAACTTCTGGAATGACAGAAATGACATCTCACTCCTTTGCTGTCAGATCTGAGATGACACAAGTCATCATCTCAACAAGGAATTCATCATGGGCAGTTGAGAACTCCTGCTACCTAAAAAGCCAATATCATATGTTGGCCCCTTCAGTAATGAGACAAATCTGCTCTGGGTAAATGAGTGTGGAGAGGAAGAAAATACAAGTGTAAAGAAAAGACTGTAAGAAAATTATTTCCTGCCGTGGGACTTAGAGTCACCATGACAAGAAATGGATCCTCAGGTTACACCTTGACCTTCTAGGGACACCAATGTCCATAGGAGTCAGTACCCCAGGCAGAATATCAATGATTAGCAATGTGATGTTGATGCAGAACGACACACAGGGTTCTTCCTTGTCTGCTGACACGCAAAGGATGTCCCTTCATCACCTGTCAAAAAGTTATCATCCATGAATTCCAGCAACTTCAAAGATTGATTGTGTCCTCTTGGGCCGACTCTCCAGCAGTTAACAGGGTGGCTGAAGTCCTCCATGAGGACCAAGACCTGTGAGTGTGAGGCTTCTTGCAGATGTTTCTGAAGGCTTCATCTACCTACACTTCCTGATTAGGTGATCTGCAGCAGACACCCAGCACAACACAGCTCATATGCTGGTATGCTCGCTAACCTTCAATCACAAGCTCTCAGCTGGCTCACTGCCCACGTGCTGTCCATCTGACAAGGCAAACCTCCATTCTTTCCCACCACTCTCTCACAGAAAGGGCTTAAACAAACTCCTTATCTGGCTTGTCCCTCAAAAAGCCCATGTTCATAGATGGCAATGATCCTGTCATGTGGACATCCCACCACAACTCTGTGATTCTTGTAAAACCATAAACCATTAGAGGAAGACAGTTCTCTAATTCCACTGTGTTCCCCAGCCTGTGGAGGGACAGACACTCCTGACAAGCAGTCTGTCATGCTGGTTTCCTACAAAGGATGTGGTATCTTTGCCTTGCTATGGTGTTTACTCTGAATATGCTGGTATTCTGTTTAGACTGAAAGCCCTAACAGGCAAAAGCCTTGCTGATACAACACAGGCTGTGCAGTCATTCAAATGAGATTATTCACATTTTCCATTTCAGTAATGGAATATTACTGTGGACTTCTCTAGCAAACAGAAGTATATATGCACACATCTATAAAAACAAAAAAATCACATACTACCAAGAAATGTCAATTCATAATAATGACAGGCAGCACACTAACAAAGAGCTAAGTTAACTGCCTCTAGTAAGACTCAGTATGTCTGCCTGAACAATAATTTACTGCTGCTTTAGTGGGTGTTTGTGAGAAATGCAATGTCATTGACTCACCACATGTAATAATTTTGGGTATTTATTATAGTTTCATGTTATGAGAATGGCTGCTCTGAAATAACCAACTGATGTATTTTACAAATCCCCAATGAAACTAATGGTGCACACAAGAAATAAATCTCCTTTTGTATTTGTATGGGGGATCATTTAATTTGGTTTGTTCTTTTGCTTTCTCAGGATGGCTGAACACCTGCATACCTACAGAAACTAGTGGAAGGATTCCCTATTTTACTCTGCTTACACATGCATCTTTTGCTTTATGTATTAGACTCTCTTTTTCTCAATGATGAGCTTTCCCTCTTCTATCTTTCCAATTCTGTTCTGCATTAGATGGCAGAGGAGGAAGAAAATTGCTATATGGGGCTCCACTCTCTGCTGGAGTTAGCAGAGACAGGCATGACAAGCATGACCGAATCATTTTCTGTAATGGGTATTCCCTCACTTGATCCACCAGGGGCTGATACAACTGAACACAGTTAGGGTAACATGGTCATTAAATTGCCTGATTCCACCTTCAATTTGGGTACCTTCACGTCTAGAGCCTGATGATGCAATTGCTTTGCACCTGCACCTATTTTCTTTGGCAGCTTGCCAGCACACACCAGAAAAGATAACAATTCAGCCACTAAAATATGTACCTGAAAGAAACACAAAACAATTAGAAAAGGGTCACAATAGACAGAATGATAAGACAGAAATGGAGTGACATCAGGCTGGTGTTCAGTCACCAGTGGGATTGCACAGGGCTCTATCCTTGGCCCAGTTCTCTTCAACATCTTCACAAATGACTTGCATACAGGACTCGAAGGAATAGTGTTTGCTGGCATTGGGAGGAGCTGTTGGCTCCCTTGAGGGTAGGAAGGCCCTTAAGAGAGACTTCAACAAACTAGAGAAAGGGCAATCATCAACTATATGAAGTTTAAGAGGGAAGAGCACCAGATTCTGTACCTGGAATGGGGCAACCCTGGATGTATAGAAAGACAGGGGAATGAGATGCTGGGCCTGGGGTCCTGGTCAGTGGCAAGGTGAACAAGAGCCAGCAGTGCCCTGGAAGCCAGGAGGCCAACCCTATCCTGGGGTACATCAGGCACAGCATCACCAGCCGGGCAAGGGAGAGGATTATCCTGCTCTGCTCTGAGCTGGGGCAGCCTCACCTCGAGGGCTAGGGGCAGGTCTGGGTGTCACAGAATGAGAAAGATATGAAACTGTTAGAGCGTCCAAAGGAAGGTGGTGAGGATGGTGAAGAGCCTTGAGGGGAAGCTGTGTGAGGAGTGGCTGAGGTCACTTGGTCTGTTCTGCCTGGAGTAGACTGAGGGGAGATCTCATTGCAGTTACAGCTTCCTTGTGAGGGGCAGAGGAGGGGCAGACACTGATCTCGTAACTTTCATGACCAGTGACAGGACCTGAGGAAATGGCCTGAAGCTGTGTCAGGGGAGGTTTAGGTTGGATATCAGGCAAAGGCTCTTCCCCTAGAGGGTGCTTGGGCTCCCTAAGGAAGTGGTCACAGCTCCAGCCTGAGAGAGTTCACAGAGCATTTGGACAGTGCTCTCAGGCACATGTTGTGATTGTTGGGGCTGTCCTGTGCTGAGCCAGGAGCTGGATTTTGATGATCCTGATGGGCCACTTCCTGTCAGATTATCCTTTTTTCTGACCTAGAGGTAGGGCTCTTGAGAGGCATTTTAAAGACTTTTATTCCACCTTCAGTCTCATGCAAAGGGTGAGACGTTACAGATGTTACAATTTACGCCATCAAAATCAGAATTCAAATTATTTCCTAATTACACTACTTTACAAGCGTTTTTTGGCCTATCAGCTTTTGCCACACAATTCTGCTAATGCTTCTAAGCTAATTATCTAAAAATGCCCCATGTGGGTCTTATCACAATAGATTTGTCGTAGTTTTATTTCTCTAAAATATGTAATTGATTTGCAAGGTCATAATTTAAAACTTATTTCTAGTTCAATTTCTCTCTCAACAATGTCTGTCCTATTCCATGGCCTTTCTAAGTCAGCATATTTTATCTCAGAGTTTGCATATAGATGCATATAGAGACTTCTGTCAAGCTTTGAGAATTCTCTACAAATCCATTTCCCACAATTTCCAACTCAGCAAATTCTATGATATGGTGAGTCTATGATTCTATGACTATTTCTGTTGTACTTCCAGAATGCGAGGAGCAGATTTTTACTAATTTCACTAGCCATATACACTAACTTCAAAAAGTAGAAACAGAAAAATCCAGGCTCTTGTAAATTGCAGTTTTGCTCAGGAAGAGTATTTATTACAAGAACTAGAACTCAGAAGGTTTAAGTATTCGTGGATTTAAACAAAAACATCTGCTGCTGTTCTATCTAGCCTAACACATCTTATGAATATAACTCACCCATTTCAAGGGCTATGTAGGTCTTAGAAATTTCAGCAAATTTGTCAACCTCGTACCAAATCTGGCAAATAAAAAATCTAGAGGATAAAAATTATCTAAAGAAATAGAAAAACATTTCCCTTTTACTTTCTGGATTCCACTTTAGGGACATAGAAAGCTTCTACTTCTAAAGAATGTTGGAAAACCTTTTCATATTGAAAATGAAATTATGATTAGACTGAAGACATGGCTGTCTGTTTCAGGAAACAGTTTGATAATGTATTTGTTGTTATAGCCAATAAATAGCTTGATGAAACCACCACAAAGATGGTAAAAAGAAAGGAGAAATATCAAAAGACTATTGGTTCATAGTTTGCACAAAAAGGAAATCTTCATAATCTCTGCTTCTAGCTGTGTACAAATGAGCATGTCAAAAGTGGGTGTGTTAGTTGTATTGTAACACCTTTTGACTTTATGTTAGGAAAAAACAAAGATACTCAGATTGCTGTGGTTGTCAAGAAAAGTTAGAAGAGAAACACAAAGTATGGTATTACGTTCATTCATTATTAGTCTCGTTATCTGAATGTTCTTCTATATATCTTTGGTTTTCCAGGACCATCACCAAATGAGGTTGGCTATACTTAGCCAACGCAGGGACGATTTGGCCCTGAAATAATGCAGTAGGAGAGATGTGGACAAAAAAAACCAAACCAACCCTGTATTAGCAAGAGGAAATATAAAATATAAGAATTCTGGAAAATAAGATATTGTTATAATATATATAATAATAATATATAATANNATATATAATAATAATATATAATATATATGACAATAATAAGCTAAAGAAGCCTGTCCCCAGACCTGCTGACACCAGCTATAATGTAACACCAGTATGCATGTCAGTAAAAGGCAGTTCTTCTGGCACAGTTCAAACTATGAAATATGTCTAGTCATTCAGAATTCCTATATGAAGCATATTAAGATTATCTTGTTATTACTGTCTAGAAAACTTGAAGTTATTTAGTTCTTAGGTTTTTTTCTCTTATATAAGACTGTTTGGTTCTCATGAATTAAAAAGAAAGGAAAGACAAATTATTCAATCAAAAGCATGGAGCATAGGATTAGGATTCCCTAAATCCTATATTCTCTGTATCAGGTTAATTTCCTTTCATGGTAAGTGTAACAAAGGTTTCTCCATCATCCTTTCATTGCCTTTATCTCCTTGTCTGCTAATCCAATCCTTCATCTATGGCAGTGGAAATCTTTGAGGAGACTGTGTGAATTCGTTGAACTGTCTCAAAAGTCAAATTTTGATTCTTACAGAAGTCCCAGTATAGACGCCTAAAAAGCATCCTGTCTAGAAGACACAAACTATTCTTTGGAAAATTTAGTTATTCCATTTTCGTCTGAAGAGGATTTGGAAGAAAAACAACAAATAAGTGTTATTGACAATGCTTGATAAGCTCACTATATAATCACCCTAATTGTATATACACGTAGATAAGGAGGTCAGAGAATTGAAAATTGCCTTCTGAAAACATGTTCTGGAACAACTCAAAGCAACCTGCAGAAAATTTAGTTTTAATGTGAGATTCTGTCCAGTGACCAATGGCATGTTAAATTCTCACATATCCACAAGGATATGCCCAAGGCATGCTCCCTTCTGGATTTACATGGGGTAGACCCTGTGTGCTGACACTACAGGAAGTCCACTCACAGAATAAAATTGATATAGCTGACAACAAGGAAATCTTTGTCTCTTTATAATATTCCATCTCATGGAAAAGCAAGAAGGTTTTTTCCTGATTATTTTTGACAAAGGGAAGAATCCTACTGCCTTTATCTCCAGCATGATATCTGGAATAGGACTACAGGATAAAACTTCTGGGTAGTGTTGCAAAAACCATAGTTATTTCAGTACATTTTCAGTATTTTCCATAAACGTAAGTAATTATTTTGACTCCTATCATCACCGGGTGTTTTCACATACTGGGCTTCAGTACACTTCTCTGACCTCTTAGTTGCTTTCTACAGTCCCTGAGTACCAAAGCCCTTTCTGGTTTTTTTCTCTAGTCTTTCCAATGAATTTGTAGGCTTATGCTTATTATTGTCAAAAAGGCATGAGAATGTCTCTCTCCTCTTTTTCTCACTTTCTAAATGTTTCCTTTGTACTCTAAAACACTCAGAACATTTTTTTATCCAGCTGAAATTTCTGCTTCACTGAAACCTTGAAAATATTTCATACTTTTAAGAAATTCAGATGTGTGCATGTATCATTGAAGAAACCTTTTCTTATAGCAAATACCCAGGCAAAAATTTCAACAGGCAATTGATCGTATTTTGGTAACACGTTGAACACAGAATGACATGAACAGTGAGATATGAAAAATACTTATTGTGTATAAACTTCTCTGTTAAGCCTAGGCAATTACGGTTTGTGCAACATAAATTCTCTTTCCACGCTTGTCCATTACTTGGGATACAATTATTTACAGAACCTGGACAAGGCTTCATCCTGCTTTGCACATGATTACCAAGGTGCTTGGGAGAGATTGCAGTTAACCTCATTCTCCTTCCAGTGAGCTTATCACAAGGCTCCCAGCATCACTTGAGACTGACTCCCAGCACTTCGAAAGACTTTAAAGAGGAAAAAAATCACAAGTTATAACCTGGATGCAACTTTCTCACATAGTTGCACAAATTTGACAGCACAAGCTTACCTAGCTTACCTGTGTGGCTTGTCCTGGGCAGAATAGTCTTTCTGAGGGCTAGTTAAACTGCTCATGTCCCTCTGTAGTCCTATGCCAGAGTCCTGAAGACTCATGGCATTCAAGGAAAGCCTCTCATTACTAGCAGAGAAATAACCCATCTATTTGTCTGTACATGAAAATTAGTTAATTTGCTAAGTGGTACTGGGAGGTAAAATCATGTAATGTTTCAAGAACTGACAAATGTCCACATTCATGCCATTGCAAGTAACTATGCTTACCATACCAGGGCAACTCTTTTTCTCTTTGGGAAAACAAAATGACAAACAACCTCTCACCGAGTCTGGATTTAATCCTTTAGTCTGGACTACTGCAATGAGAAACAGCAGCTTCTTACCAGCAGATATCTGAATTTAAGCATCATTTGCAGTGAACCACACTGTGGAAAAACTGGTGATCCTCCACTTCAATAAACATATTGCTAACTTCAAACCTGCTGCAGAGAGCACTAACACTTGGATTAGGACTGTCTTGTCCTAGTGCCTATTTTAACAACAGAAAAAAAGACCAGAAGTTGTTACCTGTTCAAATATGTGCAGCTACTGATATCCTAGATGACAATCAAAATAAATAATATGATATCAAACTTTAACAATAATTTGATATACTCATGAAGGAAAACAAGAAACTTTCATGGGTAATAACAGCAATGTAACTATGATAACACACAGCAGAGATGTGACCAGAGCAATGATGTCATATTGCAGGTTCTTTGTCACATGGGGGTTTGCCACACTGACACTATTGGCACTGGAGATTTCCTAGTTCCTTACCCATTTTACACTTTCTATTGCAGAATATGCAGTAAATCTTTGAGTTCTATGAAAAGCTTCAACTGCACAGAGAAGCAAAAACATCTCAGAGATCTATCATTTAATTTATAACAGCAAGTAGAGATGGTTGCTCTCACATTTTTAAGAGAAAATGCAGAGCCATTGCCAGAATCTACAGTAACCTACATTCAGAGTTTTGAGCAGCCTGTCATAGAAGTGATATTGTGATGTACAGTTTCATATGGACTTGCTGGACAAAAATTCAAAAGCATAATAATTAAAAAGAAGTAAAAATCCTTTCAGTCACAGTTTTCAAGTTATCAATAATTACACTGTGGGGGTACTTTTAGAAGACAAGAACCTCCAGCTGGCATATCAGGCTAATGTTTTTGCCTTTATCTGAAACTTATGATCCTTAGTTACCGAAATAAACAAGAAAGAGAACTTGGACAGAAAATAGAAAAATAAATGTATGGGTCCAAAAATCACTGATAAACCTTCAAAGATTCAGGAACACTTGACAGATATGATGAGAAAGGAAAATCTGAATATTTTATCTTTAAGTTCTTAAACTAGATTTTGTAATGCACAGCCCAATTATGCTAAACTTTTAGGTAAATTCTTTTTTAAAATACCATTATTTGGGACTTGCTTGTCCTTTTCAACATAGTCTTTGTACTCTCAGACTGTGTTTATACTGTGGAGGCCAAAACTCCCATACCAACAATGAAGATGTCATCTATTGTCATGAAGTAAGTCAGCAGTTTCAGACTTCTGAATCTTGGCAACAAGGCTAATCAGTCACAGCAATCCAAGGGAAAATAATCCAAGGGCAAAAATTTTAGAAAAAATAGCACTTCCAATGAAAAAAATATAGAAATACAAAAGTCAGTGCCCTTCCATGAGAACTTCAGAACTATTCAGTAGTGTTGTTTTATGGGGAAGCCTTAGAAAGCAATGTTAGATCTATCTCTACCATGAAATTAATTTGACATTATGAATCTTACAGATTGTTTGACCTATCCATTTTGAAAGATCTCATCAAAAGAAAAGCTTTTAAAGGATTTACATTTACCATAGATGGTACTTCCTTTGGATAGCTAACAATGAGCCTGACCAGAATGCTTGAGTTTGAATACTACATATTCTCCTTTGCATCTAAAGCTAAACCCTCTTTTATCTTTCGAAGTAAAGCTGCAACACAATTCAGCTTTTCATGCAAGCGACATACTCTTAAAAACTCCTCTTCATTTTTCAATGCAAGTGCCCATACTTAGTTTACCCCTAAATTTGTGCCCCAAGAAGAACTGATTGACCAAGAAAAGAAGAAAGTCTCAGCTGTCAAACAATAATGTCCTACTCAGTGGAGTCTCTGTGGGTCTAGAGAGGGTTAAAGTCAGAAGAGCAAAGGTTTTGAATTAGTGATGGTTGCAAAAGGAGAACCGTGAAACTCTTTGGGGAGAATTACAGCTTAATCATAACCTCTCCTGTGCAGCAGTGATACAGGTGAGTTCATTTCACAGCCACACAACTTCCTGTGAGATCTGATGTCTCCCAGCTGCACTACACCACAGTATATCCAGCACCAGATCTCATGCAGGGAATGAAATTAACTTATATGTCTGTCACTAGCCAGAACTGTATGCACATCATCTCACACTGCTTCAATTCCAATTTTCTAGAGTGATTACTCCTCTTAAAGGATATCAGAATAATTTCTCAGTATCAGTCTCACCCACCACAAGAATATTATCAGAGCACCTCTCTTATGAGGAGAGGGATTGTGCAGCTTGGAAAAGACTTCGGGATGACTTCATTGCAACCTTTCAGTACCTAAAGAGAACCTACAAGAAAGATGGAGAGAAACTATTTACAAGAGCATACAGTGATAGGACAAGGGCAAATGGCTTCAAACTGAAAGAGGACAGGTTTAGATTACATATTAGGAAGAAATTCTTTACTATAAGGGTGATGAGCCACTGAAACAGTTTTCCCAGGGAAGCTGTGGATGGCACATCCCTGGTAGTGTTCAAGGCCAGGCTGGATGCAACTTGGCCTAGTGGAAGGTGTCTCTGCTCCCTGCCCCCGGCATGGGATTTGGAACAAGATTATCCTTAAGTACCCTTCCAGCTCAAGCCATTCTTTGATTCTATGATAACACACTGGAGAAGCAAGACTAGGAGAAACTCCTAGAGCTACCTCTCTTCAATAAAGTGGTGGCCACAGTCTGGGATAGCAGACATTTAGTTCAGAAAAGCTTATAGAAAATCCAAACCTTTCACTTTTGGTACATGGTATTGATCAAAACCTGTATCAACCTAATGATACCAGAGATCACACACAAAGAAGCACCATGTGTTGCTCATAAACAGTTTCCCTCGCCTTGCTTTCTGAATCTGTGTTCTACAGCTGTTGTAAAAAGGTCAAACAGGCAGAGAGAGAAGAGTTGGAATAGACTTTTGCTGCTCTAGAAGAATCATCGACAACCGACCTCCCAGCAGTGTGTATACTTGACAGTGCTGTTGCAGAGAGGTAGTGTAGACTGCAGTGTCCAAATGCAGTGGACTATCTGCTGTCTCCCAAGCCTGGTGAGCATCTCCATTGAAGGAAGAAATACTGGTAACACAAAACAACCAGGTATCTTGCAGAAGGATGAAGAAAACTTGTACTGGTGTTTCCTGATAAACAGAAGAATAAATTTTTGAAAACCCCTTCAAGAAACATGGCAATGAATAATAGCCAGATAGCAACTCAAAGATATTTTCAGAAATAAAATGCTATTAGTTATCTTGTGATTTGGGGCTTTTGTGTGAGACGACTCTCCATTACCCTGCTTACTAGACTCTGTTTTGCTATGAAAAAAAAAATACACTTCAGTGAAGACTACAGCACAATCTAGTGTACAAGTCTGGCCTAAAATTGTGGGCTTGGCTCACAAATTCACATGAGAGAAATTAGTATTTATAAATAGTTTTGTTTCAAGATATTGTCCATATCAAGACAGCATCATACACCTTCAAGAAAGAGCAGTGCTTCAAGCCTTTGAGCAAATCAGAATAATTTATTTTCACTTTTTTTTCTAAAGCATTCTTGGAATTCAAAAGCCCAGTTCTTGAAATAAACTATATTATGTATACACTTTTCTAGTTTCTCTTTGCAAGCCTTTCTTCTCAGCCGGGTTGGACCATATATTTCCCATATAGTTGATTAACATTATATTTTCTCTGTTAGGTTGGTATAACATGTAGGAAATTTCTGAGAGAGTCCAGTAAAAATTTTGCTGAGGAAATAACACTGAGGTTCACATATGAACTTGCTATTCAATTTTAGAAAATAAAATTAATTCTACATCCTTTTCCAGCTAAGGAAAAAACCCCAAGACCTGGGTTTCTCACTTTTACTCTCACCTTAGATTACAAATAACTTGCTCACAGCTGTCTTAGTTTGTGATGAGGCACACATCTGCAAGCAGACTTTGCACATCATCTGTTCCTCCCAGAAAACACAGCTCCTATGGTATATGTTTCTCATACTAAACCTAAAATCATGGCTGGAAATCTACAGACACACTAGAAAACAGGTTCTTTGCAACAATGCTGTGAGTAGAAAGAGATAGTAGGAGCAGAATAAAATTTCAATTGGGATACGGTAGGCAAGCATGAATGTAAGCAGAGAAGTAATTCCTATCATTCTTGATAAACCTTAGCATGTCTGACTGATTGCTTGTTTCAAACACAAGTGTCTACGTTAAGCACAAAATTCTAGTAGAAATTAGCCATTTTCACCTAAAAAAGGTTTAAACTGAGTTCTTGGCCCTCTTCCTCTTTGACAAGGCTCTGACAGTTATTTGGCAAAGCTGTGAGAGCAAATGCCAAGTGTCACCAGTCTGTAGATGTGCTATGCATGTAGCAGTAAAGTCATGGAAATTGCATTTGTAAATAAGAAACAGTCGCAGATTATTTGTGTTTGTGTATGAATTTCTGACCATGAGAAGATATACATGCACCTTAAATAAATGTAGCAACTATAACCTTACCCTTGCTTCTAATATGTCTAGAAGATCCTAGATATCTAAGACAAAGCAGGAAAATTTTCTAGGAAATTACTATTAATTTAAACACTTCCAAGGTCAGTTCTGTTCAATGGAATTCAACTCACACATTATACCGTGGCTATCTCTCATCTTGACCAACATCTCAAAATTTGATATATATAATTTATAAATAGTTGGAAAACAGATAATGATGCTCTTGACATTGCTTTTTGGTTTGGTTTTTTTTTTTTTTTTTGGTNTTGGTTTTTTTTTTTTTTTTGGTATGAGGCACCAACTCTTTTTCCTGATAACTAAAAACTTTTTACTAAAAAATGGGTAAAATTAAGATACATTTATTCCAGACTTAAATTTTTTGGTTTTTGGGCCTCCAGCTGCATTTATTGATTCCCTTCATTTCCCAGCCTTAATGCCTTGGATCTATGTGTGGAGGGCAGTAAATAGTTTCTTAGACAGCACAAAGTCAGTGAAATATGCTGATGTCCAAATTCAGGGCTGTGAGCAAAAACACAGCCCAGAAAACCCTTTGCTCACATTTCAGTTGTAAGCAGAGGTAGCTGTAGAGATTCTGGGTTGAGACAGTTCTTGTTTCTGCCTTTTTTTTTTTTTTTCCCAGTGGTAAAACACAGGGTCCATGACATAGGACAAATGATAAAGAAGAGCATCTTCCATGAGCAAATCTTGATGTGACCAGTTTCCAGTGATCCAGCATCTGAAACAAATTACATCCTCCCAAACTGAAGACCCCTATCTCCACTTAAATTGACAGATTTTGGATATTAAGGAGGCACAAAGTTGTCAGGTATTCTGCCTTCACTTTACTCTATTGTTTATCTCATTTTTAGTTTATCTCATTGTTTATCTCATTTTTCATTCATTTCAGATGAATGAAAATCTCTGATTTTTCATTCATCTGAAATGCATGAAATACAGATCTCTGAAAAGATAAACAGGGAAGCAGGGTGACATCCATAGTGAAATACATTAACTATTGTGATAATATTTAAAAGCTCATTTGCAAAGAGATTTCCAAAACCTTAACTTCTCTGGAAGATATCAGCATCTGATGTCTCAAAAAAATTGAGAGAAAGAGCCAGTAGTGTTTTTCATTCCTAAGCTTCTTCCACAGCTTTGTGTGGTTTTTTATCCACTTCTGTATTTTCAGAAATCAGTTTCCACTCCTCCACTTTATAGTATCTGCCACGGCTGTGAGCTTATCTGCTGCTCCCACAAGGGGTGTTTTTCCAGAACTGTCTGAATCTCCCCAATTCAAATCCTGGCACCAAGTCGTTCTCATATACTTTAAAAACTAAGCATCTAGCAGGTAGATGTCACAGCTTTATAGCTGGATGTTAGCTAAACGCAAAAGACAAGCAGCTTTTAGATTTGCCACATGGCTTCTCACTTTCCCTCTCTTGTTCCTTTTTCGTGTCTTGCAGTAAAGTTTGATTCATCAAAGCACTGAAATTTGCCATAGGCTTTAAGATGTGGTGGTAACCTTCACCCAAGTAGATTCTTCCCCACCACAAACACACATGTGTGTGAGCACACAACAAAACACATTTTGCTGAATTGGGACCTTGCATTGTAAGTTTTCTGGGGAGGCACCACTCCTTCCATGCATTTGCAAAGTACTTGCACCAAGACTTTAGACTGAATGGACACTTGAAGTTGCTTCTCATTGAACAGCAATCACAGTAATGTCAGCTACCAAGCTTCGTAGTTTGGCAGCCACATAGAACTAAGCGAGAATTCAATGATGTCTTTATACATCGAAGAGATTTGCTGGGAAGTCATAAAGAATAATACGACACATTTAAATAAATATTTCTGTATGATAGAAGGAAGATCTCCTTAAGTCTACCATGTTTGCAGCACCAGAGGTGCTATAAACCCAGCTCATTCCAACCGTCTGGAACCTCATATCTAGGGAATAAGAGACATTGCAACCTGGAGTATATTGTTGGATTTGAAAATTTGCCCCAGAATAAAGGCAAGGGTCACATTTTTAAGGTGAACAACACCTTGTCAATTGCTTGAAAATGTCTAGATGCACTTCCAAGAGCCCTGTCTTCTGTAGAGGAGGATCGATGATTCCAGTAGAGGTGGTAGTTTTACCTTGCTAATTGACAGACTCTTTATCATTGTGACTGTCTGCAGAGACTACACAAGTAGGTAAAACTGAGGTGGTCACAACTAGCTGTCAGTAAAATTTGCCTAATTAGGCAAGAGTTCCTGAATTATCTGTGGTAATGTACCCTTCTTAATTCCCACTGAGCTAATGGATTTGTATGTGCTTGCCACTGTGAGAAAAAGTTAAGGTTTGTTTTTTAAGACCATCGTTACACATTTTTGAGGCAGTATGGTCCACATGTTTCCCATCCTAGGTACAAATACTTAGATGGTACCAGATGTTGTCCATTGGACAGAAAGAAGCTAAGCTCCAAGTTGACAGCTGTAGCTGATGAGGTCATCAATACAGTCTAGAGATGGAAAGAGTTCAGTGGAAAAAAACATGTCACTTTTTCTTTTTCTCTTGTTTGAAGTCGTTGAGCTTCAGGGTTCAGGGGAATTGTTGCTTTGACTTTATTCTTCTGTAGACGGGTGGCTGCCTGCCAGTGGCAGCTGCATATGGGATCATTTGCATTGCATGAGGAGTCTCTTGTTTAAAGGGAAGCTCTTCCTTCCTTTAGATCATCTGCTTCTTTAGAGTCAGGGCCACTGTTTCACACAGATTGTATTCTTCCTTTAATCTTTTCTCTCTACTTACTCTGTACTCGTTAACAAGTATCCAAAGCCAGGTTTAGCAGACTCATCTGGGATAGCTGAAAAAAGCAGTCAATGGACAAAGAGGGAATTATTTGATATTCCTGTGGTTACATACTTCTATGGGAGGATTTTTTGCAGGGGACATATGCTGTCTTACATCACCATGCTACAAGCAGGAGTCTAAAAAGCTGTTATTTTTTGCACACAGAATGGATATTTAACCTGTCTTGGGAACAGTGTTCTGTGTTTGCACCTCACGTAGACAGTGGGGTACCCCTCCCAGAGCCCCTACATCAAACAACAGTGTGCCTTTCATCTCCGGGAGCAATGCAACTCATTTCTTTTGCACCTGACAAGTCAGGGACAATCAACTATTTTAATGGGTTTTGTGGGGGAAGTAAAGAGTGAGGGATAGAGAAAAAAGTTCCCCTAGAATGATATTATAAAAGCTGTGACTAACATATTAGTAATTTGGCTTCATACCCTGCACACAGGAGAGTGCCTAAAAGTAAAATAAGATTAAGTGACTGTGATATATTTCAGGCGCTCAAGTCCAAACTTGCTGGATGGTTGCCTTTTTAGATCTAAGGCATACACTGTGAGAGTCCTTTCCATACTTTAGGATATAAGTTGTCTTTTTATCCCCTTTTACTTCCTCCTCTTACTTCCCTCCCAGACCTTTCTGTATGCAAGAGTAGGTGCATTCCTGTCGTCTGACAGAGGTTTAAGATTTGCTGTGCATGGCCTCTTTGGTTAAAGGCAGACAGCAAGACCCACCCACAAGCAAGGGTTGTCTCTGATTCAAGTCAAGTAATTTTGCCTTCAAAAGGTAAGAATCTTAAAAACTATAGTAAAACCCACAAGTGGACCGACCTAATTAAAGTGGCAATAGCATTTTAATACATGCCATCTCATAAAGGAGAGCAGACATAGTTTTAATAAGGTCTTTCTTTGTGTAATCAGCTGATGAGAAAAAAATCTGATGAGGAAAAAACGGGGAGAAATAGATTCTTTAAAAGTCTTGCTAACCTCGTCTTTGCTTTGAAACTCTTTTGCACTCTCCCAAAAGGAAAGGAAGAAAAAGAAACAAGGAGAACAAGCATGAGAACACGCTAGACAGTTTGTGAGTTCACTGTGTCTTTGCTAGATATACACACATCAGTGACTGACTAGAAAGGGGAAAAGGAAAAAAAAAAGGCACAAAAAACCCAAAAACAGCAAGAGGAAGCATGTCCAGGCGCCTAATCTTTGGGAAGCTAGCCAGATTTCATCTATAGCCAGCCAAGTCAGCTTTGCCAGCTGGGACTCACTCTGTGTCTGTAGACCGGCACAGACATGGTGAGTCAGGGAGCCACAGTGAATTGCTGTGGAATACCAGAAAGAACAAAGCACTGTTAGCAATGGTTGCAACCCAAACACTATCAAAGATCTACTTTTTAATTGTACTTTCTTCTAAAAGCAGTTCAAGCAATTCCTAAGTACCACAGAAAGAAAGGGAGGTCTGATAATTGCTTGTTTCTGTGTGGTTTTTGTTTTTTTTAACACAGGGTCTGTTAAACCCCTAGTGCATAGTAACTATAGATTCCACTTGGTTCATTCCCTTTGAAGTCAGTTTGCTTTTGTTCTTTACCTAACTTGACGCAATTTTCCACAAGCTAATTTGTATGCAGCCCTGGTCAGAACCTGCCACCCAGAATTCTGTATGTGAATTTGCCATCAGGAAGAATAAATTTACTGTAGGAATAGAGATGGATTTTGTGGTGGGAAAGTTTGGGATAGAGAAAATACAGGAAAGAAAGAAAGGAAAGAAGGAAGGAAAGAAAAGAAGGAAGGAAAGAGGAAAAGAAAGGAAAAGAAAGGAAAAGAAAGAAAGGAAAGGAAGAAGGAAAGAAGGAAAGAAAGAAAGTTATTGCAAGCACAAATAGCAAATACAGGAAAGCAGAAAATATTTGGGGAAAACCGGACAATAGCATTTCTCTAATATCATAGCAGAGCAGAGGGAGGGGTGAAGCTACAAAGAACAACTAAAAGTCATGCTTTTTTAA
Source organism: Cyanoderma ruficeps (assembly GCA_008694505.1). NCBI lineage: Eukaryota > Metazoa > Chordata > Aves > Passeriformes > Timaliidae > Cyanoderma > Cyanoderma ruficeps. Next base: position 1,233,783 of record VZDJ01000026.1, on the reverse strand, counting down.
AATGCTCTGCATTTTTCAAACTATTCCATACTTTTCACATTATGATATCTACCAACTAAAAACTACAATATTCTGCAAAAGCCTGAAATACTCAGACTTGGAAAAGCAGAACAACAAAATTATAGGCTATCTCTAGTGAGTAGGAAAAAAAGTGACCTAAAATTCTGTCTGCATTACAGGGTTAGCAAGACTTGTGTTCCTTCTACTTTGTTGTCACTTTTTTCTATTATCTACCATTCATAATTTGGATTCAGAGCTAATTTAGTAGCAAAACATTTGTGTGTACTAGCTACTGCTCCTACTACCGAGGCCACTTATGGAATTTTGGCAAAATCTTGCAAAAAATGAAAACCAAATTACTTCTAGGATGAACGCTGTGAATTTTGTTTTGAAATCACCTAGAAGAATCACATTTGGCCTTAACAAAAAAAGGCTGAATTTTTATAAAGAAATACTAACAACATCCAGAGTTACAATCAGTGGAAAATATTTTGAAAGGGCTATTAAAATTCATACTTTAGGGCTCAAGCCAATATTTATTACAGGCCAAAGTGAGACTTAATACAGTGGCAGAGAAGGAACAGGGCAGCTTAATCCACATCTGCTTGCTGTTATTTTCCACCACTGTCCTTGAACAGTCTCATCAATCTGCGACAGAGGAGTCTGGAATAGGCAGACCTGAAGTCTGATCTATTCAGACAATGCCTGTGTTTTATTAGGTTTATTTTGTTTAGCAGCAGCACTGTTTCTGGCATTGTGCTGTTCCCAAATACAGAGAGCCCTGACTAAGCTGAATCATCATGAGATTGAACTGATGCTGATGGGAAAGTGCAGCACTCTGCAAAGCTCATCATTTCTCATGAAACAGTGCCATGAAAGCTTCTGCCCTCATGAAAGCTAGCCCAGTGCTCGGTATTCATATGGATTTCTCACAACTCCTCTGAGTGAGAAGCATCTTTCCTGAGACTGCCCTTGAGAACATCCCACCCCTTCTTGCTGGACTTAGCAGTTCATCCCTGCCAACAGAAATCTTATGCAATTTTAGTGCTGGTTGCTGCATTTCCCCATACATAGGGGGAGAATCTCCCAAGGGTTCAAATGGTAAAGTTTCTGCTCTTTAGTATGACCATGTAGAGACCTTCCCCACAACTCAACACCTTTCCCCAACATCTCAAGCTCAGAGACCTGCCTGTGAACAGCCCAAATGACCAGCTGGCTCTCCTCAGCCTGCACCACCCATGGTGGCTGTGCTCCATATGCAGCCACAGGTCATATCCAGCCATACTGAGCCTTCCATACATGCCACTGAGTTCCCACCCCATTGCACCTGCAGCTCATATCTGGAAAATGGGGCTGAAAAAGAGAGTAAAGTCTGTGAAGCAGTTTTATTGCATCTGAGCCTTGAATAGCCATTTATACAGTAAAAAACAGATGCTGACTGTAGAAGCAGTGTTCTCCAAGCATACCACCTCCTGGTAGACATCTATCCCCAGAAACTCACCCAGAAATTGGAGACCTGCTTGGAGCTAAGTTATTGGACTTTAGGATGAGGTGTGTTGGCTGAGGGATGAGCCATGCCTTTCTAATTCACAGAGTCATGCAGGAAGTGGTCATCCTCCTTCCGCTTGGCCCCAGTGTTCTCTCTTTAAGGCCTGGCTTAAGGCCTGGTTTTGGCTCAGTTCTTTGTGCTCTAAAGACAGAGACAGTGGCAGAAAGAGTTCCTTCAAGTTGTGAAAAAGGCAGATGAAGATTGTGTTTCCAGTGGTTATGTTTATCTTTTAAACAGAATGTGCAGAGTATCATAGAATCATAGCATCATTTTGTTCGGAAAAGACCTGCAAGATGATCAGGTGTAACTGCTAATGTAGCATTGCCAATCCTGTCCAGCTGCCCAGAGGCCAGAAGCCTTCTCCATTCTCCCTTTTACTAAATGATTTCACTAAACCATGGAGCCATGAGTGCCAGGTGTCATGCTTCACTGGAAATTTGGTGCTTACTTCTAGCTTCACACAGTGAATTTTAGTGTTATTACTGGAGGGAACAACCTGTTTATCAGTCATGAGGGAGAATAGTTGCTTAATCATTGTTTTCACATGCTTCTCATCTAACTGACCTGCTACTGTTACGCAGGCTAACAAAGAAACATCAGGCTCTTTGGTTAAAATGAAGTGTAAGAAACAATGTGTAAGCAGTCTCAAACTAAAACCAGAGAAGAATAAATATAAGCCACTTTTTTTTTCTTCCAATAAAGATCTGATTTTCTCATTTCATACTTTATCTAATAGTTGTTTTACAGCTGGACTCTGCTGACACAGGAGATTTAGCTTATAATTTGTTTAAATTGAGATTGCTCAAAGTGTTATTTGAGCCCTGAAACCTTGATAGTGTTTCAGAAGTCTACATTCAGCAATTCAGTAAAAAGTATTTCTGCTAATGAACAAATTTGTTTTACCTAGCTCTACAATTTTTTTAACTATTTTTCTTTATTCAAGTATCATTCAAAGCATTAAGGTCACAAGTGAGAACAGATTTTTTCCTGCATCTGTCTTCATTTCTTTACATTCCAGGAATCACAAGATGCACATAAAAAAAAAATCTTGTTGAACCCTTTTATTTGTCAGATATTGAAAAAACAAATATAGCTAACCTAACAAGCTCCCAATAGTGCTTTTCCAAAAGCACTGTTGATAGTGCTTTTCAGGCCTGAGTGAGAGGAAGAAAAGATTCTATTTTAAAACAGAATTATTTGTTATCATGATTCGACACTGGCCAAACACCAGGCACCCACAAAAGCTGCTTGTTCACCCTCCCCTGCCACAGCCGGGCAGAGGAAAGAAAAAAAGAATAACCAAGGGTTCATGAGTTAAGGACTAGGAGAAAACACTCCAAGGGCAAAACAGGCTCAGCTTAAAGTCACAAAGGGAATTTTTTACTAAGAGAGTCAGGGGAGAATAATGAGAAGTAAAATAAGCCCTTAAAAAACACCTCTCTTCCCCCAGCCCCTCCCTCCTTCCCACCAACAACACAGAGAGACAGGGTATGGAGATTTGGTCAGTTTGTCACCCAAGATCTTCCACTGCTTAGGGAGAGGAGTCCTTCCCCTGTGAGACCGTGGGGTCCCTCCCACGGGAGACAGTTCTCCATGAACTTCTCCAGCGTGGGTCCACTCTCACAAGCAGCACTCCTGCCAAAACTGCTGCAATGTCAGTCCTTCCCATGGGCACACAGTCCTCCCAGAACTGCTGTGACATGGGTGTTTCTTTTCACAGGGTGCAGCCCTCCAAGGACAGGCTACTCCAGCCTGGAAGCCAGGGCTCCCTCTCCCTCTGGGTCTCCCACTGGATCACTGCCTTCTCCAGGCATCCCCACCTGGTCTGGCATGGAAACCTCCCCCATGGGCTACAGGTGGATCTCTGCAACCCCCATGGCTCCCCAGGGGCTGTGAGAGGATCTCTGCATCCCCTGTGGATCCCCATGGGCTGTGGGTGGATCTCTGCATCCTCCGTGGATCCCTGTGGGCTGCAGGGGCACAGCTGCTCACTATGGTCTCATCATGGCCTGCAGAGGAATCTCAGCTGTGGCATCTGGAGCACCTCCTGCCCTCCTTCTCCACTGACCTTGGTGTCTCCATATTGTTTCCCTCACATGTTCTCATCTCCTCCTCTGTCTAGAAATAAATTGTGCACCCTTTGTTTTGACTTTCTTCTTAAATATGTTATCACAGATGGGATGCCAATGTCTCTTACTGGCCCAGCCTTGGCCAGCAGCATGTCCATCTTCAGAGCCATCAGGAACTGGCTCTGCTGCACATGGTGGAAGCTTCCAGAAGCTTTTCACAGAAGCCACCTCTGTGGGCCCCCCGTTACCAACCAGGCCTTGCAAAACCAACAGAGTTGTCCAGGTCAGCCAGCACTTGGGCTATGTGCATGCTCAAAATCTCTGATTGTATCTCCTACATCTCTGGTAGCATATTAGCAAGCATACTTCTCTAGAATTCATGGGTCCCCTCTATCTACACAATTGTTTCTTTTGAAAAGTGGCATTTCTGAGAATATTTGTGACAATCTCTACAAAAGATGCTGAAAAATAGGAGTGTTTAAGATTCAGCAACTGTTGGAACCTCAAACCATGGCCTGAACTACACTGACAGCACAAAACTCTGTAAGATTAGTGCTTTGTGTTTAGGTCAGGTTTTCTTTTTGTGCTGGTTTTGGCTGGGATGGTGTTAACGTTTTAGATTTGTGCTGGAGAGAGTACTGATAACTCAAGAAGGTTTTCATTATTGCCAAGCAGTGTCAGGGACTTTTCTGCTGCTCATATCACCCCATCAGAGTGGGCTGAGGGTACTCTAGGAGTTGGGAGGGCACACAACTGGAACAGCTGACCCCAGCTAACATAAGTGATATCCCAGATCACATGGTGCTGCGCTCAGTATATGGAGGGGAAGAAGAAGGAAGATGAAGGGGACATTTGAAGTGATGATGTTTGTCTTCCCCAGTTACATGTGATGGAGCCCTGCTTTGCTGGGGATTGTTGGACACCTGCTTGCCCAGTGAAAGTGACAACTGTATTCCTTGTTTCACTTTGCTTGCATGGACAGCTTTTGCTTTACCTATTAAATTGTTTGTAACTCATAATGTTTTTCTTACTTCTACCTTTCTGATTCTTTTCCCCATTCCACCAGGGAGGAGTGATTGAGTGCCTCTGTGGTGTTAAGTTCCTATCTAGAGTTAAACCATGATACCCCCTAAAAGGCAAACAAAATGCTGTGCACTGACTCAGTGTGGCAGGAGAGGACAGGGAAATGTTTGCTTGCACTGTACTTCAGGTGGTCTTTCCACCCTCGCATAAGGCCTCACGAAGGTTGCTGTTATGCTGATATGTGAAGCTGACAGAAGGAGCATGTGGAAATATCTTTATGAGTCATCCCCATTTTCTTCAATAAAAAGTCACGAAGAATCTGTAAATCCTTATAAAATTACCTTTGTTGCTCATGGTATTTATTAAAAAGTGCATTACATGGCTTCCATAAACGAGGTCAGGCACTGTCCAGTATTTCAGGAAATGAGCTGGAGTTCTGGCATATTGGCAGCGTCAAGGCTAAAGTGTTGTTTTGAAAGTTATTTCAGGACACTGTCTCTGCGTGTGCCATGCCACATGCTTCTATTTCTGGCCACTACATGTATCTGCAATAAAATGAAATTATTAATGCATAACAGTATTCATTCAGTCTCTCCCCATTTTGATCTTTTATCTATAAGACAAAGGTTTCCCCATTGTATTTGGTATGTGAAGTTGTTTCCTAAAGTTACACCTATTTATACAGAGATTTAAATTGCAGCCTATTCACAAGCGTTTTCATTCATGTATTTAAAGACTTTTTTGAGCCTGGACCTGCAGACCATTCAACCATACCATATATATTATAGTGGGAACAAATCAGCTCTTGATATAACATACAGAAAGTGTTACACAGCTGAATTCGGCAGAATGGACTGTCTTGGTGGGGAGTCAAGCCACTTGCCACAGGTACCACACCTTAAAAGGTGGTCCTGCAGCAGCACATGCCCTGAGAAGATGAGTTCAGGTGGAAGATTGAAAGGATATTCCTGAATTTGTTTGCATTTTCTTCACCTGGTTCATCAGCAGAGAAGTAGCATCACTCAACTGTTTTGCACGTTGTCTCCTATCACATGCAAGCCCATGCTAAACAGTGCAGCTTGGGATATACCACAGACCCACTGCAGTAGAACAGGCATAGCAGAAATGATGCACTTGTGCTCATGGTTGAAGCTCTCCCTTGTGCTTCCTCCTTCCCTAGCAGGATCCTTGCAGAGACATACATTTGCAGGTAAATCCAGTTTCAGTAAACTACATCAGGGAGGGATGGCTTTCAAAAAAACCTTAACCAAAATATTTATTCATTTCTAATCCAGCACAGGTGCCTTGTTGCACTGGTAGAGCCTGAAGGGGCAGTCACTAAAAGGAGGGAGGAAATATTTATGTTAATATCACTCCTTTCTATGATCAAAAAAATTATGCTATTTCCCTAGAGATCATGCAGACATCCAGCAATGTGGAGGGCACCAGTGTTTGGGCAGCTCTTGAGAGCTCTCATAATGTTTGGAGAACTTTGCTGCTCATGGATGACTGGACAGAAAACCATGAAAGGTCAAAGCTGGAAGAAACTGTGTCTTGGAATAAATTCAGCTTGTTCATATAGACCTTCCAAATGTATACCTGATGTACTCTTTAAGAGACCACTGCTACAATCAAGCATTTGATGACAATAGAGTAGTGAGAGATTGTCAGGAATATTTATCTAATCTCCTTCATCTTTTATTCTTCTATATCCAAGCTAAATCTAAAGGTAGCTCAGAGCAGTAGCTGATGGATTATCTGACAAATTGTTCAAGGCATTTGGAAGGGGTTTATTACTCCAAAGCTAGTGTACACTAGAACTGGACAAATGATCCAATATTCTTATTCCTTTCCAGAAGCCAATGAGTTTGTTATGGAGGTGAGCCGAGAACTATCCTGAGCAGTGCCAAATATTTTCCAGAGTCAGAAACTACTGAGAAGAAAGCTCCTTTTTACTGCCAAATGTCTTAGGCTAAAAGAGAACATTGCTAAATTTCACTGTAAGAAAAACTGAATCCAGCAGACGTGGAAGAAAGACCAGAGGTGCCAGGTGGGCACATGATGCCATGTAGAACAGTAATACCTGCTTCTTTAGCCAAAATATTTTTTAAAACTACAGGAAAAGAAAGAGCACAACTAATTGCCACCTCACTCAGGGACAAGCATAAGGAAAAAAGAATAGCTGAGAAGACAGAGTTCCTCCAAATTTCAGATGGCACAAAAAGGACATAAATGATCCATTAGTTAGATTCCAACACACATCAGCACTATTTATTTGCAGTTGTGGGGGGATCACACAATAAAACATTCACACGCTCCCCCCTTTGTGGTATCTCTGCAGAAGATAGGATCTCAGAAGTAATTCAAAGACACACACAGCTTTTTTCACCACCACCATGGTTCCCAAGCACTCTCACAATCACTTTTGGTCACTTCAGCCTGCCCTCTCCTGAAGTTTGGAATTGTTAGTGCAGCCCGCCATCCCTCTTGATGCCCATTAACCAGACCATATGCTTGGAAATGCAGCTACTGCCCCCTCTCTCCAGAGTTCCTGAGAATGCAGTGTTCCTGTGTCTTTTACCCCAGCAAGAGCCCTTTCCTCAGTGTTCTTCCTTCCAGTTGGCCACAGCATTACAGCTCCAGTATGCCAGCTCCATCCACACCCCTAATGCATGCATGGTCACCTGTGACCCAATCTGATGCCCAAGGCTATCACAGATTGCCTGCATAAGGTTGCTCAGTAAAATGCTTTGCTTTTTTAGTAAAAATACCTGAATTAGAAGTTGAATTATAAATTTAATAATTCATTTCCTTAGGAAGGGAAATGCTTTGTACACACTTTCATGGTCCATCTGATGACACACAAAATCTGTTGTAAAGAAGTGAAGTTATAGATGATTATGTGTGTGTCAGACCACCAAGGTAGCCATGGCTCCTTCTGGTGAGTATTGACATTTCTGCTCTTAATAACTAATAATTACAAGATAATTACAAACCTAAGTAATTCTACTGTGCAGGCAAAATATATCTGAATGGAAGCACTCTCAGTAAGGTGAGAGCAGTAAAAACAATTTATCCATCAATACTTTTGTGATTGTATCCCTAAAGAACAGCTAGTTACAAGACAAGGTGGGAGCCCCCTATGTGAGGCAGTCATAGACCCGCATGAAACCAATTAATGGGGACCAGATTTTTAAGCACAGATGCATGACCTTGCAAGACTTTTGGAAACATCTAGGCAATGTATATAAACAATTATTCACTTGGACAACAGGGAAAGATATACTTGGGCACCCTAATCTAGCACATAATGATTATTTAAGTCATATATACACTGGTGTGCTGTTACGGCCTTGTCTGACATCTCTTGGTGAAAGTTACTGTTTCATGCAAAGTAATGACTTTTAGAATTAAATCAAATTTCACTTTACTCATACCCTGACTTCGGAGGTTCTTAGATCAGCCTGGCAGGAGGTCCTGAAAAGAACATTTTTACTTGTCTGAGCCAACTCTCCTCTAGTGGTAGCTGCAGACCAAATTGCTGCACAAAACCAGAAAAGTACTATTTCCAACTATTTCTTTTGAAGCAGGTTTTCACAATACTCTGTTGCTTTGTCAGCTTTGAAGAATAAGGGAATTCTTTAAGTATAAAAGGCTGGCAGCCAAAAGCATCTGCAACAAATAATGATCCTAGGAATTGTTTTTCTTTGAAGAACAACCAGAATCAATAGGAATTTAGTGCTAAGTGGAAACTTTGAGTAAACAGAGCAAAAAGAGAAGAGAAAGCACAGTTTCTCTCCAGAAAGGACTTTGGGGAAAAAGAAGGAAAAAGAAAAACAGAGACAGATCTAACTCACAGTGATGAGAAACGAGACTTTTCACTTACCGTGGCTATTACTGGCACTTCTTACTGCACAAGCAGAATGGTAGCAATTGCTCTTTCATACATATGACTTAGCACTGCTGAGATGCATTAGGAAAACACAAGCCTTGCTTTTACATAGTGCAAGTAGAGATGTTGCCCACAAAGAATCCTTGTAGTCACTTATTCAGAAAACACTTTACTGAGGTGTGTAAACTGTGTCCTGAAGTGTTCTGGGCAACCTGCAGTCTGGAGCTGTTTGGCTTCAGAGACCTGGGCTGAACTTTCTTCCCTAACATTTTATTTTGAATGCAGATATCATCATAGAATCATGTAATGGTCTGGATAGGAATGGGCCTTTATTAAAAATCATCTAATTCCAATACCCCTGCTTTATCCCCCTAATCATCTTCTTGGACCTCCTCTGGATTCACCCTAACAGATCCATGTCTCTCCTGTGCTGGCATCCCAGAGCTGGATGCAGCACTGCAGGTGGGGTCTCAGCAGAGCAGATCAGAGGGGCAGAATCCCCTCCCTGGCCCTGCTGCCCACGGTGCTCTGGATGCAGCCCAGGACATGTTTGGCTTTCTGGGCTGTGAGTGCTCATGGCTGGGTCATGTCCAGCCTCTCGCCCACCAGCACCCTCAAGTCCTTCTGGGCAGGGCTGCTCTGATCTGTTCATCCCCCAGCCTGTGTTGCTGCCAAGCATTGCCCTCATGAGATTCCCATGGGCCCACTTCTCAAGCTTGTCCAAACATGGGAGTCTGTCCTTCAGATGTGTCAGCTGCACAATTCATCTTGTTGTCATCTGCACACTTGCCGAGGATGCTCTTGATTCTTTTGTCTGTGTCCTTGATGAAGACACTGAGCGACACTGGTCCCAGAATGGTCTTTTGAAGGACACCATTCATCACTCATGTTCAGCAGGACCCTGAGCTATCACTACCCTCTGGCTGCCACAATTCCTTATCCACCAAACAGTCCACCCATGAAATCCATCTCTCCAATTTAGAGAGAAGGATGTTAGGGGGATACTGTGTCAAAGACTTTACACAAGTCCAGAAAATTGACATCTGTAGCTCCTCCCTGGTCCAGTGATATAGTTTCTCCAACAAAGGCCACTAAGCTGATCAGGCAAAACCTGCCCTTGGTGCAGCCATGCTGGCTGCCTTGAGTCACCTCCCTGTTCTCGCTCTGCCTTAGCACAGGTTCTAGCAGATCTGTTTGAGGATCATCCCAGGCACAGAGGGGAGGCTGAGAGGCTGACAGGGTGGTAGTTACCAGGGTATATCCTGTTATAAAGATGGGCACAATGTTTTCCCTTTTCCAGTCCCATGGGATTTCACATGACTGTCATGACTTTTCAAATATCATGGAGATTGGCTTGGCAGCTACTCAGTGGCACCTAATCAGTGAAATTGCGTAGAACTCTGGGATGTATCTCATCAGGTTTCATAGGCTTACATACATCCATGTTCCTCAGATGGTCACAAACCTGATCTTTACTTAGAGTGGGAGGGACTTCGCTCCCTCAGTCCTCATCCTGCTGTACATCCACTTGTGACAAAAGAGGTTGCCATTGAAGACTAAGGCAAAACGTTGTTGATTACATCAGTCTTCTCCCCATTCACTGTTACCAGGTTTTCAGCATTTTTTATCATTGTTTACACCTTCTTCATCTTTTTTCTTTTCTTTTCTTTTCTTTTCTTTTCTTTTCTTTTCTTGTTAATGTACATGAAGGAGCCTCACTTTAGCCTTCCTCATCCCATCCGTATACAGCAATATTGATACATACCTTTTAAAAAATCACGAAACCTTAAGTATGTACACCAAAAGGCATTTTTAAAGGCAAAACAGGAGGGTCACACATATTTTACTTTACTCATATTGCCTTATCTTACCTCCATTTTCTGAAGAGCCAACAGAGATGTCACAGCCAAGGCAAACTGTCTTCCTTCCCTTATCTCCTGTTTGGGAACCCTTTCTCACATTGGTTCTTTCAGTGTTGACTCAAGGGGGCAGGAGAAGAGCAGAATAAAAAGGACCTGGGAAAGAGTCAACAGATGGCTCTGGAGAGCAGTGGAGATAGAGAAAAAATTCCTCTGATTCACAGTAAGGCAGTTTGAACAAGGTAAGGGAGTGAGGAAACATGACAAGCCAAGAAAGAAGCAGCTGCAGCAAGGGGGTAAGCATATACTCAGCAGTCTTTTGTATCCTACCAAACAGAGAGGCTGGGCAGCTACTTCTCCCTCCTTCATGTGTCTCTACCCCTGCCCCTTTCATTTATTTAATGTTTCTCCAATCCTTATTTAATCTCCTGCTTCAGTCTTTTTAGACTGCCTCACAAGGGCATTTGGGCTGCTGTTGTTAGAATTGCAATGTTTTCAGATCCTTCTGATGGTTAACGGCTAACAAAAATTGATACTGAAAAGTACAACAAAACAGAACAAGCCAAACAAGATTGTTTCACATGGAAAAAGGTTAAGCTTCAGAAATGGAAATATTTTGTGGCCATGCTGTCATTTTTTAAAAATTTCCTGTTGATGATTTTCCCAATCCACAGCAAATTTTTTAGCAGAAGCTTGAGGAACGGCTTTGAGGATAGAGTGTGATATTGTAAACCCTGTCTGTGGTTAGCACATTGAGCACATTATAAACTGCAAACATGACCTTAGCCCCTTAGTGTTCTCTCTTCCATTTTTTTCCAGGAAAGTTTCATTATGACTCTGGCTGACATTTCTAAAGAAAGGGAATTGCAGTTCTCTTAATAGTCCTTGATCTGTTTCATCATGAAGGACCCTTACACATTCTCATCTGCACGTGTGAGTGGCCGATCAGATAGGCATGTCACAGCTCACTGTTATGAGGAAAGAATGAGGCCACTTAGGGGGAGTACTGGTCTGAGCAGAAGGAAGTGCAGGCATTACAAGTCCACTAGCTTAGACTAAAGATAACTGGGAGAAAAACATGGCTAGTTCCTCTGTTTCCAGCTCATTCCCACACGCTGCCCTACAAAAAGACTAAAGTTGTTGTGCTGATTCCAGACCAGATTGTAGATTGCCTCCTCACGTTTGTCTCACTGCCTACAGTCCTGTGTACTTGCTTAGTGTTAGTTGAAGCTACACTGCTCTGTGATGGCCTTGCACATAACCTTATCCCAAAGCTGTGAAGACAAGGAAAGTTGGAGTAGAAAAGAGTGGCCACCAGTGCTTGATGTAAGCTGATTTTGATGGAAACTGTGGAGGTTTTGGAAGTAGGGCTGCATTGAGAAATCTTAAGCAACACTTATGGGAATCAATGTGTTTTGTAATTAGGCAGCATTAGTCCCTTTATAGTTTTAAGCACACATGCTGTATGGCCTACTTGGGAGACACTCCACACTACGTCTTTCCATACTCACGGCATTAAGGCTTTGAAAATTGCAGTAGAAAACATGTTATTGTACATAGAAACAAAAGCCTAAAGATAGCTCTCTTTGCTGTTGATCCTCAGAGGGACAGATCAGCACTGGCAACACAAAGAAACTGTATTTTGAGATGATACAATTTTAAAATATTGAATAATATGTGTGCACAATGATGTGTGCTGCCATGCCATCGCTTATAGACTCCCAGTACTGTAACCTTCACCTTCCCTGGCCACCTGTAGGTCTTGCCTACAAAACCCCCTTTTTTCCCAAAATTTATTTCCAAAGATAACCACTTCTTTTTGTGCAACAGCTGAACAGAATCTGGCTGAGCTTTCTTCCAGAGGGTTCTGAAAACCAAAACTAATGAAAGGATTTCACTTGAGAGACAAAGTTAAATGCCAGGAGTGGACACCATTTCTGGTGGTGCATGTTACTGGGTGGTCCATGTAAATTCAATAAATTTATACATCAGAAGTTTATTTATTTACATCTAAAATGTAGGTCTGCAAATTCTCTTGGAGATTGTGCTAGGTTTGCATCACCAGGGGTTTCAGTAGCAGGATGGGTTACAGGGGTGGTTTCTATGACAAGCTGCCTAAAGCTTCCAGGATGTCCAGCAGAGCTAATCCCACCTGGCATCCAGACAAATATGTCACTGGCCAAGGCTGGGCCAATCAGAAATGGTGGTAACACCTCTGTGACAACATATTTAAGAGGGAAAATAAAAAGTGATTGCAGATGTACTTGTGACCAGAGAGGAGTTGAGTGAGAACCTGTGAGAGGAACAGCTCTGCAGACACCAAGGTCAGTGCAGAAGGAGGGACTGGAGGTGCTCCAGCTGCTGGAGCTGAGATTCCCCTGCAGCCCGTGCTGCAGACCACGGTGAAGCAGCTGCAGCCCATGGAGGATCACAGGGATGCAGAGATCCACCTGAAGCGTATGGAGGAGACCCAGTCCAGAGCAGGTGGATGCCTGAGATGAGGCTGTCACCCCATGGGAAGCCTGTGCTGGAGCAGGATCCCGGCAGGGAGCTGCAGACCTGAGGAGAGAGGAGTCCACACCAGAGCAGATTTCCCATGAGGGACCCACACTGGAGCAGCCTGTCCTTGAAGGACTGCAGCCCATGGAAGAGTGACCCACCTTGCAGCAGTTTGTGGAGGACTGTTGCCCATGGGATGGACTCACATCAGAGAATTTCATGGAGAACTGTCTCCCACGGGAGCGACCCTGCTCTGGGAAAGGGGAAGGAGTCCCCTTCCTGAGCAGAGAGAGAAACAACAAGTGATGAACTGACCATAACCCCCATTCCCTGTCCCCCAGCACTGTTTGGGAAAGAAGGTTGAGTTGGGAAGGAGGGACGGGTGGGGACAAGATGTTTTTAAGGCCTGGTTTTTACTTCAGAGTATTATGCTGCTCTGATTTTGTTAGGAAAAAAATGCAATTAATATCCCCAAGCTGAGTTTGTTTTGCCCGTGACAGTACTTTGGCAGTGATATCTCTCTGTCCTTATCTCAAATCATAAGCCTATCCTTATATTTTATGTCCCCTGTCCGGCTGTGGAGAGGAGTGATAGAGAGGGTTTGGTGCATTCTGTGTTAAGGAATGCTGCATTCAACTACAAATCTTAACTGAAAGGTGGGGTTTGAACACCCAGTTGCAAGCTCTGTGCTCGTATCTCTTATGGGAGATTTAAATGCCTCTTTAAAAACCTGTTGTGGACCAAAGTTTCAGCACCATTGCTCTCTAGCTGTGGCTCAAGTGGGTAGGTTCAGTAGGGTGGTAACATTTTGGAAAACGTGTTCTGTAAGAACACCTGTCTGCAAGAAGCACCCCAGCTCTTCTTTCTCACGTGAACTGATGTTCACAACATGCACCCATGCTCTTTTAAAATGGCAATAGCCTTACTTTTCCCTTATTTTTATGACTAAGTACCTTACAACATCCAGAAATTATTAAAAATACCAAAACTGTAGGAACAATTAAAAAATAACACAAAATTACTACAAGCAGCAGGAGATCAGTTTGAAATTTTGCAGTGAAGGTACAAAATGAGCTCTTCTGAGCCCCAGCTGCAGCCCCACAGTGACCCTACTTGCTGTGGAAAAGTCATAGGTGTATAGCACACCAACAGGTGGGTACATGTGAATGCATAGGGAAGGGGGGAAATGGTGTTGTCCTGGTTTACGGCAAATTTGGGAGGAAACCCAGAATGGGGGTCCTCTGGAAAAGCAAACCCAAATGGCCTGTCCTCCAATCAGCCCAGGGAAAAGTCTCCTTAGAGAAAGGCAGAAAAAACTATTTATTCAACAAACAAAGTGCCCACAAGCATTAACAAAAAATGAAAATATGAAACAATAAAATCTCTCATCATTCTGAAGTGAGATGGCAAACTCAGAACTTGGCATGGGTTGTAGCTCAGCTCACCCAGTCTCTTGTCAATCCCTCCAGCGCTGGAAATACCGTCCTGAGCCCCTGTGGGTCACAGGTGTGAGATCCAGGTGTCCCTCTGGGTTTTTCAGTTCAAGACAGGTTTAAACAGACCCAAGAAGAAGGCAAAAACAGTCCAGTGAACTTTTCTGCCTCAGCTAGCTAAAACCAACTAAAAGCCAAGGAGATCTCTGTCCCACAGTCTGTCTGTGCTGCAGACAACACAGTCCAGGAGCAGAACGCAGAGGAGCAAGTGCAGTTTCTGAAAACAAACTGCATGCTTCTCTTTCTCCTCACTTCGCTCTCATAACCAGTCTTAAAGCTAAAGAACACAATATTCAACACAAACAGAACAGACAGTTGGGGACACAAGCATCACAAAGTCAACCCAGGAGAGGTGTGTATGGTAAGTTGTAGGTCTGTAATACATTTGCTCAAATACATTTTCATTCACATCATAAGCATTTGGCTAATGAACTTATATAAGCTGTATTTTGAGAGGTTTAATTAAGTTAAATTACTATATGAAAGACTGCAAATGGGAAGAAGAGAGCATGAAACCAAAGAATCTGATTTGAAGCAGATTTGAGAAATTTCTCTATGCGCAAAGATAGTAATGCAGTAAGTAAAAAGGTACTGCGGTCAAATATACTTTTGTCTTTCAAATGGCTCAACTTGGCATTGCCCTTTAGCTTTAGCTAAAGTTTCTGTGACCCATTAAGCAAATGCACTAAAAACAAGGATTATCTGCAGAGGCACATTTGGGTTGCAAAATGGAACTTTACATAAAACCATAGCTAGAGTGAAGTATGCTTTATAAAACCGTATGATCACAGGAGGTGCTTTAGGTACACACCTACAGCCAAGCCGGTAGGTGTTGTTTTCCCATCATGCAGAAAATCCTCCCTGGACACCACACACACACACACAAACACACATATCCTCCACTCTCTCCCAACACTTCAGGCTCTGCATACAAAATACAGTACTCTCAAAAAGCTCAAGATTTTGCTGCACCAAATGGGTGTTCCTCATCTGTTCAGAAGACCTACCAGATTGTCATAAACAATGTGACTGTGCCAGCCAGATGAAGATTACTCTCAGAGGGTATTTTTAGATCCAGTATAGTACTTTTGATCAGTCACACCCTCAGTTTCCTCCGCTCCCAAAAAGCTTTTCCTCTTGAGCCATATGTTAGGAGATGTCTCAAGTTACATCTTTCCTCCACAACGTCAAGCGATGACAGGTGAATTGCTACCCTAAGTGCTGTGTTGTATCAAAGGAGCAATTCCAAAGCTGCACTCCAAATGGCTACAGAGGAAGGACCCTGGTGCTGACTAAAACCAGTATTTAGGAAAAGTAAACACTATCCACCCTTTCTCTCTGTCATCTGCCAAAACACTCATTACTTGCTTCATTAATTTTTCTTGTTAGGCCCTCACTGTTGAGATACTACTGTCAGGTGGTCTAATTATGGTTACAATATATATATGCAAGTCACTCTTTTGCTAAACAGACTGGGTTGGTTTTGTTAGGTTGGTTGCTTGGCTGGTTTTTGAGTCACACATCACACAAGCTTTGGACATTTTTTCTTTATTTTCTGTGAAGAAAAAGCTTTGTTGAATATAGCCTTTAACATCTTCTAACCCTTTCTTAATCTTATGAGATGAAATCTTAATTACTATAGCTTACTTTTCAATTTCCCAATGTACACACACTAGTTATTTACAGATCAACATCACTATCTCCATAGTATTTATATTCTTCTGAATTAAAAAGACATTATTAAAGAAAAGACTCTCAAATAGAATAAATGAACCTAGCTTTACTCTCTTCTGTGTATTGATATCAATTCCACCAGCAGGAATCCAGCATTCAAATGGTAAAAAATGTCACTCTTCCCTTTCCCCTTTATATTCTGAAAAACAACAAATAAATCATTCTGCAACTGTAGAAGTATCATCACAAAGACACTTACAAGACTCTTGCTTACAAATCTTTTCCTTTCATTCTGCAAAATCTTACAGTCTAGTCATTATTTATTATTACTACTTTTCAACTAAGAAAGACAAATTATGCAAAAAATTCATAAAAAAATCACCAGAACAAAAGAGCAACAGCAACATCACTGGGGCAATAGAAATAAGCGGATTTGGACTTCCATTACAGCCCGGAGCAAAGTTTTGTNGGAAAAAAGAAAGGGGGGGCGAACAAGAAGAAAGGAAGACTGAACAAGTGAGAGTTTTGTTGATGGTGGTAGTTTAATGACTTCCCTTTTTAGTGCTCTTTGACTGCATTCCAGCCACTCCCCTCCTGGGCCCATCTCTGTGGCACACTGGGCTTGGCTGGGTGCCAGGGTGACAATCAATGTCCAAGCAGCCTCTTCAGCCAGACATTATTCCTCTAGTCAGTTTGTTTTATTAGAGGAGGTAGGGGGCCACAGGGGTGATTTCTAAACTGAAACAGGATGTCCCGCTGGTGTCCCAGGCTGTGAAAGTCTCCATTTCACTGGCTGTACCAGTGATGCAAGATGGCTTAAGTTAATCCAGTGAGACTAGGCTGCAGATTTCTTCTTTAGCTTTTTTTCTTTAAGACTCAAAAACCTCAGAGGGATGCCGCTTTAACAGACAGCTCTAGGGAGGCTGTTCCTCGGGATAATAAGCCAACTAGAAACTATCATGTTAAAACATGTATCTGAGTATGCTTATTATCTACAGACAGAGCTTTCCAAATTAACTGTGATTCAGTCTCCCAGAAAATTATACAAAATGCTTTGAAGAAATAAATGATTGTGAAGGTATGCAAAATCACACGCAAACAGGTATAAGTCAAATAGTTCTCTAATTCAGTCTTTTCTTTTTCTAATGGCTTGTGTAGCAAATGACATGTCAGCAATGTAAACATCAGAAAATAGTAAGTTCATCAGATTTTAGTTCCACATCTATTGTTTTTGAACAATAAAATCTCGAAAATTATATGGTTGTTAGGCATGAACAACACTTACTGAGTATATTTGTATTGTCCACGTTTTTTTATTAAAGAGCAGTCCATTAGAAAATATTCTAAATACAACATTGTTAAGCTCTTACACAGAAAGCCTCTCTAAAAAATAAGTGTAGTCTTTTCTGTATATCCTGCTGGTGTACCAAAACCTGATTCACACTACAACTATTTTTTGGCTGCTTTAGGTAAAATACGGCATTTCTCTTTATTATGAGAAGAGTTTCATTAATACTGCCATTTGAAATGATTTGCAAACCTAGTGTCATATTTTACAGGTCACTTCTGTTTACTGAGCTACATTATACGGGTACTAAAAGCTGGCAGAATTTAGCAGATTCAGCCTTCACTATTTTCCAGCCATTCTCCAATCCCTCACCAGAAAAGAGAGCACCACACCAGACGGAACTTCAACCACTTGCACAAGATCAGTCTCGCTGGGTCCATAGCAAAACTGAGATTGATCAACAGGCTTCCTCAGACCCAAACCAGCAGCTGGTGCCCCACTCTGACCTATTCTGGATATGACAGTGATACTTAGTGTCCTACATAGCCCAACGGATTTCAAACTGGTTGCAACAGGGAAAAGAAAAATTAATGCACAATTTATGTCCATACTTTGTGGAGACGAGATGCAGTAACATGGATGAATGCAGAATTACCAGAAGAAAACAAAATAACAACAAAACAAAACAGAAAGACAGGCAAACAATGACCCCTCTACCCTTACATCCTTAATAGCTTAATAAGCAAAAATTAGAATAAAAGAGAAGGTTCATCAGCCCAGAGAGGCTTAATGGGCAGACAGGCTTCAGCCAGTTCTGAGGCATGTTGCAAAACACAGTGGGCAGATCTTGATTTCTGGCCTGATGCCTTGGGTGTTGCTTTCAGGCTGTAAAAGATTAGGTGTTTCTTATGTTAGCACTTGGGGAACAGTTGTATTTTATAGTTATATTTCACAGCTGTACTTCACAGCCACGGCTAGATGCCTGGGCAGGAACATTGAATTCACAGAAAAACAGGCTTCTTTCAGTCATGAGTTTCTCCCATCCACAGAAATGGACTCAGTGCAGTTTGAAGATGCTTGTCTGTCCTTGTGATGCTAACTGTCCCGGATTTTCCTGCTTCAGCACTAACACAACTGGAAACACTTTAACAGGAATAATCTTTTACCAAATATATAGCTACTGTAGTTGTCATGGAGACCTTGAAAAATTGGAACGGAGAGAGGAAAGCAGCATTATCAGTACAAATGATGTGAGATGCACCCAAGAGACAGTGCCTATATTACAGCATAAATTGCCCTTAGTCCAGCCATGCTGCTCTCTCTAACCCAGGCCAGCTTAACATCACCACACCCTGCAATAAGTACTGTACTTCCCAATGAACACCTTGGTAAAGAACAGAAAAGCAAAAGAGCATCAACACAAAAATCTACAGGTTCAAATCACTCTGAGATTTCCTTATTGCTGGACAAGGAGAATCTGTACCTCACAGGCAGATGCTTCAGGAACTACCTGCAGTTGGATTCCTCACCAGGAAGAGCCCAGAATGAGGCAGCTTCCACCTTTCTTCTGGTTTCTTTGCTGTCTTCTTTGCATACACCATCAGTTATGTTTTTCTGACCTTCATATCTATTTTTATTTTTAAAAGAGCACTAGTTCCTGTAGATGCAATGGCTATAGTCAAGTAAATAACTTGGAAACCTACATATATTACCTTTTGTGCTTGGCAAGCAATAAGGATTTAAGGCAGCACAGAAGACAGCCATTTTTATTAAAAGTCAGGGTGAAATATCATGTGTGTACAGATGTATGCTCACACTATGCTTGCTGAGGATGAAAACATTCCTGAAGAAGGAAGAATGAAAAATGTCAAAATTTTTCAAGAGACAGACACACAGCTGAATGTTGCAAACATCTTTCACCTTCATTTCCAGGCAATACATCTGCTGTTTATTTCCAGAAATCAAACATTATTAACAGATAGGCTTTTTTTTTTTTTCTTTTCTAACCATATAAATATGGTGATAACCACCCCACTGAGCTGTGGCTACACTCAGAGCTGAAAAGGAAACTTGAAGGTGTCCATGTCTTCCCATTCAGCGTTGTTCCCTCTATCCCCCTCGGACTGCACCATGTCAACCACTAGCAGTCCTGTCAGCATTGCAAAGGGTCATTACCATCCCTTTCCTTCTTTAGAGACTTTTTCAGTTCTAGAGTAACACATATGTTCATATGAGCACAGATGCTTACATGAGCATGAATTTTAATGTCTGTGTTAATGTAACTGCATGCACAAAGCACCTGAGTGAGAACACACTGACAATTCAAATGGAATGAATGCAGCACAGATTATTCCTTTCTTTATGATCAACTTGTTTTAAGAATTATTTCAATTCCTAGATCCCAACAGCTAACACAGATGTCTACTGTGTAATGGAAATTATTTTTCATTATTTTGTGATTATACACACCAGAACAAATTGTGACCTATGGTGCACAGAGGATTGTTCTGGCTATTTAAAAGGGAGCAAAAGTTACTGTACACTTTAACTTACTAAAGAAAATTTTGTGAGACTTATTGGGCTCAAAAGCAGATGGCTTAATTATGTGCTATGATTTTTTTATTTATAATTCTTTTTAATAACTCACTGTGATTCTGAGATGTCAGAATTTTTTACCATAAATTGTATGCATATATTTGTGTATGCCTGAAAATAATTTCGAGTACATTTTTTGCTGTCTAGGGCAAGATTCAGAGACCTACAGAGTAGACGATATTATTGATCTCTGATTTCATCTCTGATGAAACCCAGCCTGCCAGCAAATCATTCATACGTATCTCCCTAACTCTTTGGGCTACTTTCTCTCTTGAATTTGAGAAAACCTATGGCAAGCTCCTTTTTCAGCTAGCCCATGGTTTTTTTTAAACCTGTGCTCCTGAGACAGCAGAAGTAAACTGAGAGAGCAGAACCAAACCACAGTAAGTGCTCAGAGCTCCAAGCTCAGTTTTAGAATTACAGCTGCTTCTGCAGATGATGCAGAACTTGTGTGCAGTGAAAGTAGTGGGGATTGGTTCCACACCTCAGGTCCTGCCACAGTATCCTGGCCTGCTGATCCCTGCCCCCACTTCTTTACAATGGCAGACAGCTGCAGCAATAACACATTACAGCCAACACAGCCTGCATGCCCCTGCTAGTTTTTCATGGCTTTGCAGTAGCCTTTATAGGCAGCTCACTGTGTGGGTGACGAGAGGAAGGGAAAAAGTGCAAACAAAATGTAAAGTGCTATCTTTTTTCTTTCAGGATCAGAAAGATCAGATAAGGCAATTTTCATCTTGCAAAGACATCAGTGCAGAGAGCAATGTTTAAAAAGAGCTCTCTCAACACAGGGTGGAAGGACTGCTGCTCGGTGTGGTTTTCCAAAGATTGCAACAATCACTTTTACATTCTCACTTACATGTTCCCCCACCAGAGAGCAGGGAGTCCACAGCATCTGAACCAGCTACTCTTCCCCCAGGCTCCCTAGAATAAAAGCTAACTGCACACTGAGAGTGACAAGGCCTGCTCATGGGGGGTTGTTGTCATGTTGACTTTCTTTTTTCTTTTTGATTTATACTCAGAGCTTCTAAAATTTTCTATTGATGGAGCAGAACTCCTGGCTGCCTATTCTGTAGGCAACTGCAACACATCTTCAACCAAGAAGTCACTGTGCTGTGCTGTAAAACAATATTAGAAACACAAATGTTGCTTTGAATATTTAATATCATTGAAAACCCAATGCAGAGTATTGGTCGGCCAAAGGTGTAGAGAGGTCACAATCAAATTATCTTTTATTGTCTAGACAAAATGCACTGAAAAATCTGCAAGCGCTCAAATATTCAGCAGTTCACAGTGATTGTTAAGAATGTCTTTCTTCTTCTAGAAACATTCTTTTCTATTGTTAGTATTTCTGCTCCCTTTCTTAGTTCATAAAATCATAGAACCATAGAATATGCTGAGTTGTATGGGACTCATTAGTATAATCAAAGTCCAACTCCTGGTTCTTCACAGGATCACCCAAGAGTTACACCATGCACCTGAGAGCATTGTCCAAACACTTCCTGAGCTCTGTCAGGCTGGTGCTGTGACCACTGCCCTGGGGATCCTGTTCCAGTGCCCAGCCACCCTTTGGGGGAAGAACCTTTTCCTGATAACAGCCTAACCCTCCTCTGACACAGCTGCAGACCATTCCCTCGGGCCCTGTCACTGGCCACCACAGAGAACAGATGAGTGTCTGCCCCTCTTCATCTCCTCATGGGGAAGTTTTGGCTGCAATGAGGTGTCCTCTCAGTCTTCTCTTCTCTAGGCTGAGCAGATCAAGTGACCTCACTCACTCCTCATGCTTTCCCCTCACAGCTGTTCACCATCTTCATGGCCATCCTTTGGACACTGTCGGATAGTCCACTACCTTTTTTATATTTCAGTGCCCAAACCAGCCCCCAGCACTGGAGTTTAGGCAGCCCCAGCTCAGAGCAGAGCAGGAGAATCCCCCCCCCACTTTGCCCAGCTAATGATGCTGTGCCTGATACACCCCAGGACAGAATTGGCCCTCCTGGCTGCCAGGGCACTGCTGCCTCGTGTTCAACTTGCCACTGAACAGGAACCCCAGGTCCTTTTCACCAGGGCTGCTTGCAGGATCTTGTTCCCCAGTCTGTCCGTGCATCTGGGCTTGCCCCATCCTAGCTGGTAATATCCTAATCATCTACAATTGAAATGTTGAGACTATAAACTCCTTTTTCTGTTTTCTGTTTTGTAATTTTTTAGGGGGTTTTGTTTGTTTGTTTGGTTGGTTGGTTGGTTGGTTGGGTTTTTTTGTTTGTTTGTTTTACTTAAGACATGTCTCTGATTTCCTAGCAACATTATCTCAGACAGGCTGTATGAGAAATCTTAGAAAGTGCTTTTTTAAAACATTATTCCTACAATCTTCACAATGTGTTTCCATTATACTCATTAATATACAGGTTGTATTTACCTAACTCCATGTGGGTATACTGTGTGTGAGACTGGCACAATGTGGGGGCTCTGCCTTTGCCACATGCAGCTGCAGCAAGTCTGCTGTGAGGTAGAACACTAATGGCTGCAGATGAACAGAGAGGAACCCATATATTGTCAAAGACTCAAAATCATAATCTTTCAAGAATTCAGTGGCTGAATGCAAAATTAGTACTTCAGGACAATACTTTGTGGTACATAAAAAAGATGGAGACAGAGAAAAGGAATGTTTACCAGGACAATGAGATTCTCTATTTGAGGCAATGAAAAAGAAAAGGGGAATAACAAGCCTCTGTAACTATTTTAAATGCAAAACATTTGAGGTCAGTGTTCCCAGGGTGTGTGGGTTTTGGATCTTGTTTTTGGTTTGGTTTTAGTTTGTTTTTTTCCTTTATATGGTGATTCTCCTTTCTTTCTTTCTTTGGTTTTGGGAAGTGGTAAAGATGGCACTGAGAAAGACTTGGTCATGAAATCTGTATTCTGTTTCCTCTTCTGCCACTGACCTTTCACATGACATGAAGCAAATAATTCTAAATTTGCTTTTTTCTGTACTCTAGATAGCTGGTAGCCAGTCTACTTTCACAGATAAGAACTAACTTTAGGGAGTTATCCAGAGGTTTGAAGATGTTCCTCTGTAATGCAGTAAAGACCATCAATACAAAGTCACACTTAGCCTTCTATGAGTGGCTGTCTAAGAGGTGAGTCTCAGTGGATGAGGGACATCAGTACATCTTGTTTACTGTTGACTTTAGCAAGACTTTTGAGACAGTCTCTTAGAATTATTGAAGCTGAAGTCAGACAAATGGACAGTGAGACATTATGAAAACTGGCTTAACTGCCAGGCTTAAAGAGTTGGGCTCAGTAGCATAATGTCCAGATGCAGGTCAGTTAGCAGCAATGTGCCCCGCAGGTAGATCCCCGGGCTAGTACTATTTAACTCCCTCATGAATGTCCAGAAAGACTAGACAGAGTTTACAGGTGACACAAAACTGGGAAGGGTGGTTGCTAGACCAGCTGGGAAGTTCAGCCATCCAAAGGTACTTGGACAAGCTGGAGAAATGGGATTACTGAAATCTCATGAAGACTGACACAAGAAAATATCAAGCCCTGAATCCAGAGAGAAGCCAGCCCATGCAACAGCACACACCTGGATATTGACTGGAAAGTAGCTTTTCAGAGGTAGTCCTGAAGAATCCTTGTGGACAGCATCTGACTGTGACTCAGCAATGTGCCCTTGCAGCCAAGAGGGCCAACAACCTTCTTTGCTCCATGAGGAAAGTGCCAGGAGGTGCAGGAAAGTGATCCTTACCCTCTGCTCAGTAGTGCTGAGACACATCTTTGTGCTTGACAAGTTCTGCTCTCCACACTAAAAGGGTTGCACGGACATAATGAAGAAAGCACAGTAAAGGCCAGGAAAATGAATATGAACCAGAGCATCTCTTATACAAGGAGAGGCTGAGAGACAGCTGTGGCTATAAAGACAGGTGAAGAGGAAGCTGACAGGCATGCGTGTAATTATCTGATAGAAAGGTGTACAGAAGATTGAGACAGATTTATCACTGATGCCCAGTTAAAGACCACCAGAAAATGAACATAAACTGAATTTTGGGAAATACTACCCAAACACCAGAAAACCCTTTTTTGTCATGAGGCTGGTTATGCACTGGACTAGGATGCCCAATGAGATTGTGAAGTCTTCATCCTTGGAAATTCTAAAACCTTGACTAGACTATGACCCAAGTAATCTGCAGTGATTAAGTCTGCTCTGAGCAGGGCATGATGGTCTAGATGA
This sequence comes from Cyanoderma ruficeps, assembly GCA_008694505.1. Taxonomy (NCBI): domain Eukaryota; kingdom Metazoa; phylum Chordata; class Aves; order Passeriformes; family Timaliidae; genus Cyanoderma; species Cyanoderma ruficeps. The sequence goes on along the minus strand of VZDJ01000026.1, from coordinate 1,209,617 downwards.
TCTTCAGAGATCCCTTCCATGTTAAAACGTTCTGAATGTGTTGGGATTAGCCTTGCAATCTAGTGGCAGAGATATCCTCCAGTGGTTAGTTAGCAGTAATTTTTTTGCGAAATTTCTAACAGAAAACTTACAGAAGCAAAAATTTTGTTGTTGTTTTTGTTGAAATAACTATTGTGGTCTGTGGTTTGGTGGTTGGCATTTTTCCCCAGGTGATTTAAAATGAAAAAGCTTTTTCATAAACAATGAAACAAAAAGGAATTGCTAAACTTCAATTCAATTGCACACAGATCTGCTCATATCATGCCCAGGTCTCTTTGCTCACCAGTTGTTGTTTCCTGAGCCTGACCCATCTGCCCAACCATGGCCCTGCCACCTTCAGCCTCCAAGGACACGGAATGATTCTGCCCCTTGGCCAGGAAAATGCCCATATGTTTTCTCTGCTACATAGACCCTGCGCTGGTGTAGCCCTGCGTTTCAGACAAGGAAAAAAGATTACACTGTAGGAATTGTTACTCGGGGTTCAGGTCCACCAGCAGCATTCAAATAGCTCTGTAATCTCTTCCAGTATATTTTGCAACATGATGTCAAAAAACAGTAGCTACCTTAATGGCTCCTCAAGACAAATCTCTTTCAGCATTCCCATTCCTGAAACGATATGGCTGAAATATCCCATATGGATTACAAACAGTCATCTTCCTTTTCCAGTTGAAAAAATACCTAGAAATCCACATAGCGAAGTAAAGAGATTTCCAGCTGTGGCTTATTTCTTAAACCACCCTATGTCAATAGGATCTCATGGAGAAGATTTTAAAAATGTCATGCGTTGAGATAGTACACTCTCTTTCTTTGTGTTCTATGGCTTAATCAGTCAAACTTTAGAGATAGCAATGCTGTGCTGAACTATGGTCAAGGAAAGCATTTCAATCACACCTGTGAAAGAAGCTCTAAATTTACCCTGAGAGAGAAAATGGTACCGTTTCTACATGGATTTTTTTATTTGTTGGTACTACATACATGGTATTTTGTTTGGCTCAACCACAAAAAATACAACATTCCACTTTGCAATTGCCATATTTTCAAAGACCATATGTCTATTTTCCCCTGCTTTATGCAGTGAAGAAAAAGATAATATAATACATTCTCTTTCATCTTCTCATAGAGCAGAAACTTGGGCTGTGACAACCAACTTAGGCTTTCCAGCCCTGTTGCAATTGTAGCCCAGGGTAGCTCCACGCAGAAATAAAAGGCAGTAATGAATTTCTTTTCTTGGCACTTTTCACAGTGACACAGGACAACACTAATCTCTAACATGCAAAATTAAAGCATTCAAAACTGGTATCAACACTTGGATGTTATCAACCATTTTAAAAACAAGCACAATAAATGTAATTACATCTATGCAACATCCAAGCATACCCATCTGCTGCTGAGGCACACAGCTGTTTCTTTTTCTTAAAGTAATGCTTCTTGTCAGTTATTTTGAAGAGAAGACTTAGAATATATTTTATGCTTTGGTTTATTCTGATCATAAGGTTTAGCCCAAAAGGCACCTGAATTTTTACAACAATTTGCACATATTTGCTTATGTTTCAACACTGTTCCAGAGGAGAGAACTTGCAAGAGAAACTTATGATTCCCAAGACAAAATGAAGACCCAGGTTCTCAAGGCTGCTATAACATTTTCTACTGAGAATTACCATGGTTTTTCCATAGATTAAGGAGATAGTACATAATAAAAAGGTCAACACATCTTCTCCCCACATGAGGAGGCTGGACTGCAAAAACACTGTCAATAAAACAGAAGAAAATTCATTAGCTAAATTAACAGATGTGATGTATTAAATTTTTTACATTTATTAGCTTACTATGTGAAGACGAGCATGTTATCAGGATTCCTTTTTCAAAAGTGAAACACTACTGGCTAATAGTATCAAGATGTTCAGTGTTTAAATAAGGAATCTGGGCATTTCACTCTCCACTCTACACGAATGTTTTACCATCAGAGCTGCAGTTGTTTCAGATTTCCTACTTACACCAACTGGAATTGATACCAGACAGCAGGTTTGCTTGTACAGCTGAGCTAAGTTTACAGCCTCTCTCACTTTTATGGACCCAGAGATCTGACTGGTTTGCATGCTTCATCCACTTGAAATACAATCAGGGCACAGCATGGAGAGCAAAACTGTTGCTGAAGTCAGAAGTTATTAGATTTTCATCAGTTTGTTTCTGTAAAGCAAATAGTGTTCCCAGTGTCCCCAGTGCTTTCAATGTCAGCTCTTCAAAACTTTCATTTACTTCATCACACTTATTATGTATAAGGTCATGAATGTTACTGAGTGTTACTGAATGCAATATTTATGGCTAGGTAGCTAAAGTTAGTGCAATGTCTTAATAAACTGGTGAATTTCTGAAACTTCTGTTAGCACAGTTACCACAGGAGGTAAATAATGGGGAAAAAAGTTACCTTTAATCATACGCCTACTTTTTAAGAAAGAGTTGTAGTATAGGAAAAAGCTTATCAAATGTACAAAAACTGTCAAGATCTTCAGCATGAGTCCTGAGGAGTGTTTCAGATATTGTGAGTTTGAGTCTGACTTCCTTAATTTTTCATCTTATTTTAAGGAGTAAACACCAATTGTCATCAACTTTTCTTAAAGTAATAAAGAAAACAAAGGCCCTATTTCTTTTTTGTTTAATAAGAATAATACTGATATATTTTGAAGTTTAATGTCCTTATTTTTAGCAGACTACCCTTAGGTTGAAATTTTCATTGAAAAATACCAGCTTCTGAAAACAGCAATTATATCAAGAGATATTATAAAAAATTTGCTACTTATTAAATCCCAATTTGTACACAGCAGGCCAACATAGTTGTTCCGTAACGTAATATTTTCTTCACTGAAGTTCCATTGAAATCCCAGAAGTCGTCCTGAGGAAGCTGTAGGAAAATCATAAGTGGCATATCCAGTGTGAGGAGATATCCCAAACCAGAACTCTGGTAGCTTACAGGCAGAATAGTAGCAAAATGTCTCATAAGGCTGGATGCAGCTCATGAGAAAGCTGTAGTAATCCTACCCATGTTTTTCGCAGATGCATACTAACACCAGTTGTTAGGCAATTTAACCAGTCTGGTCTGCTAGTTTCAAAATGCCTCACCAGTATCTCCCCTTTCCCACGGCACAGGAGATGTCTGGATAAATTCTACTAGGAATTTCAAGCTTTTGCCGTTGTCTGGGTACCAGCCACATTAGTGTGCTTTGACTTTGAAGTCATTACATCCAGCATTCAAATGTCACAGAGTCTGGGATACAGGATTTCAGCAGCTGAACTGTTCATAGCTCCACAGAAAAGCACAGCATATCATTTCCTTTTAAAGTATGACAGGAAATTGTATAGGCAGAGCACAAATTTTCTGAAAGTGGTGCTCGACAGAAAGATCCAAATGCAGCCTTCGATTACGACAGATGTCCACCACTAGGATTCACTGCATATCTCAGCAACAGGAAAAATGTGTTTACACACACTGTATACAATAAGAAACCAAGTAAATAAGGTGGCATTTGATTTTGGTCTGTAGCTGAACTAAGATTCTAAGGATCCATTCTAAAGTCCATTCTAAAGATTATTGCTGTATGATCATTATGCTTTCCAGATGCAAAGGAGGATGCCCAGTATGCTGCTGGGTTGTACTGTCAAGGTATTAGAGGTAAAGGCTTTGATTTGCAGGTTGCATGAGGGCTAGGTGGGCAGCAGAAGATGACCAAGGGAAGACTTGCAGAACCTCCTGCCAGGAGGAGACGCTGTCCAGCATCAGTAAGGGTCAAAAATGCTGCAGAGTGGAGACAGTGCAAGCTGGACTTCAATAGAGACCTTTACAGTATGGCTAAAGATACCCATTCTGAATTGCCATGTGGAAAACAAGAGGTTTGGTGATGATTTTTTGTGGGAAAATATGCTCAGAGATAACCAAATGTGTGGTTTCTAATGTTGTCTGTCCATTTCCGCATGTTGTTGGCTGGTATCTGACACCGTGGCAGCAGCACCCTGTACTACCAGCCCCATTAAAGGCGTATGGACAGAAATTCACACAGTAAAAGTAATTTGCAAGTTACTGCAGTCTTGTAACTGCGCTAAAGGAAGTACCGCATGGGCATTTAAGAAAATAACATGGAGTGCATTTGTTTAGATGTTAATATGTTTGTGTATTTTCAGTTAACAGAGCCTGCACCTTAGCAGGGCACAAATGTGATGTAAGTTCGCAAGTTACTTTCAAAAGAGGCAAGATCTCAGCAAAAACTCTACAAGCACTAAATTCTCAAGGATTTAGAAATAATCAAAGACATTTTGGAAAATCATTAAGTTTAGGACTTGTATTTGTTTCATCAATAAGCTTGCGCTAGTGTTTAAAACAGGTTGTATTAGTATAAGGTAGGAAAGCATTCATAAGACCATATCACTTCACTGTGCCATATCTGTATTTAGTAAGGCTCATTGTATACTACTGCTTCTTATTTTCATCTTCTAAAACAGATCAACACAAAACAAGAAATAAGAAGATAGGACAGTGCTTTGCCAGGCAGACAAAGTTTTGTGTTCTCTGTTACATTCAACTCAGGAGTAACTGGATAAAATTTTCATCTCCGTTCACCCAGGGATCAGACTTCTGTTTCAATAGCTCCTCCTGATTCTGCAAGATGGTTAACAAACACCTTTTTGGGTAGCCCATTCCAATGCCCAGTCACTCTGTGAAGATATTCTTCCTGATGTCTAACCTACACCTCTCCTGGCAAAGCTTATGACTTTGGCCTCTTGTCCTGAATAAATGCAAAATCAGAATTACTTTAAGCCTGTGAAATTTGTCTACTTGTACTACAGCCAAAAATAATTATTTAGAAAGCTTTATGCAAAGCAGCTTACTACACAGAGAACATTAAAAAATTAGAAATCTTTAATAATGACAAAAAGGCTCATTCCAAACACTGTTAACTCATATCATCAAATAAAAGAAAATTATTTGTTAAACAGTGTTTTAGATGCTTTAAGGCCAAGGCATCATCATCATCTTTGCATTGCAGACCAAAGACTGAAAAAATTTGGTTTAAGACACATTTTTTTAAAGTAGACTTTGGGTATAATGCCTGGAAGGTATTTAGGATAACTTCACAAAAGAAATAGTATTCTTTTATATTTATTCCTTTAGAAAATAAATGAAACTTTAAAGAATAGGTTTTAAGATAGCAGGGGAAAAAACCAAACCAAAACAAAACCAAAAAACAACCAAACCAAAAAGGCTGAAAGAATACTTCTCAGTTCCAAACGTCGATCTACATTTTGGTTACTGATTGATTATAACATCTGCTGGGCCTGCTGAATCCTTACTTTAGGCTTACCACAAGGTAGCACCTCAGTGAATAACTGTCTTAAGTGAAAAGGTAAACATTCTTTCAAGACTGTTTTTGAAACATTTACAATAACAGACTACTGACTACTAATCTTGATTTACTGCATATTGTTCCCTAGAATGAAATTATAAACCATTCAGACTGTTCTTGCATTTCAGTTAACATTTATGGGTATTTTATTTGCAAATAGAAGAAGTATGTTAGGGAATGAATCTATTAGAAAGCAGTTAGCTCATCAGTCAAGTTTTGAAGGAACTCCTTATAGCAGACAATCTTCACATTCTGATCTGGTGGAGATACTTGACGATGCCCAAGTCCATGACTTTTCTCTTTGTTGTCAGTGTTACGTGTCTACATGATTTTTGGTGTACTGTTTTTATAGAGCCATTGGCTTGAAAGGCTTGATTTTCAGAAAGGCTGAAAATTTACTACATTAACAAAAATAAATTATTATCTAAATTAATGAATAATATTGAAAGATATTCCTCTGACACTGAATTACATCTCATACAGTGGCTTGTGCCTATTAAAAACTGGCGTAATGAAACCTAACCCTTGAGTGGAACAGTAGCTCGTATTCTACCCAAAAGTGGTGGAAAGTCATGAAAATGCTATAACTAGTTTCTCTGAGCTTACAGTCAAATGCTTTGAGCCCATTATTTATAGCAGAACTACCAAAATTATTCATAGGGGGTTTATTTGTTACATAATTCTATGCTGCTTTGGTTATCATTTTCTGTGGTGTTTCTAGGTGGGCTTTTCACAGGGTCTGGAATTTTTTTTGTGGGCTGCGGTGGTAATTGCTGAGCAATTGTCTATCTTGCATGCTTCTCAGTGTGCACTGACTTCAAAAGGCATAATAGATCATAACCACTAACACTAGAAACATTTACTTTTGACTCTGAAACAAGATCTTCTGAATATGTGGGATTTAAAATTCAAGACACAGCATTCACATATATTTGTCTCAATGGCTCCTCAACTGTTTTACTACCCAAAAACAGTGAGATCTTGAAAAGGCAAATTAATTCTGTATTCCTTTGGAGAAAAAACCCAGCAAAACAAACTGTGCAGATGTCTCCAATCTGCTCCTCCATTTTCATAAAACATGAGGTAGCTGAGAATGAGTCAAGGGGAATTTAAGATCTGAGTACTCTTTCACATCTTTTACAGATGTCTATTTTGTCCAATTTTTTTCATTATGATCCATAGTGTCATTGGTTGGCGCTGGCCAAATGCCAGTGCACCCATGAGTGTATGTTTTCCCTAATGAGCTACTGTGAGATGTGGTCAAGAACAGAGCAGAGCAGGCCTAAAACTTGAAATAGGAAAAAGAAATTTATTAACCCACATAACAACAGACAATAGACACGAAAAGAAAACCCAAACACCTGAAAGCAGAAAAGAAAAACCTCCCGGAACACTTTTCCTCCTTCCCCCAATTTCCATCCCTTACATGCTCAACAGTTAACACTAGCACATACCCTCATATCTACTTGCTTAAACCTTCCACAACCCTGGGTTCCCAATCCAAGTCATCATCCCTTAACAAACAATCTTCAATCCATCCAGAGAGAGAGAGGAGTCTCTCTCGCACCACAGACCCCCCACAGGAAACACAGGTCCATCCTCCCGTGTTCCCATGTCACCCCTGGCACCACCTGGAGAATTCTACCAGGATGACACTCTCCTTTCCATGTCCAGTGCTCTCACCACCGTCCATGGACCAAAACCACATAGGGCTCTTTTAAGGATGTTTGGCCAAGTACCATCTTCTCATATTGGGACAAGCAGTCCCCCCCAAATTTACCCCTGGGGCCGAGGGTTCCAAGAATAGGCCACAAAGTCTTTGACTTTGAACCAAAAAGCATCCACCCAAATACAGTCTTATTTATATTCAGGAGAGTCAGGGTCTGTCTATGGCTAAATTACGCAAGAAAAGTCCAGCTCAAAGGCCACTCCTCTCCATCTCTGGCAATCAAGGGGGGTTCTNAGGGGGACGGAAGGCACCTCCGAAGTTCTCCACCCCTCCATCCTGGATGGGGCTGACCCAGCTCCCGTCCCGTTCTCTCTTTCCCCCCAGAAAAGGCTACCTCAGCCAGGCTCACCTGGCTCCCCTCCCTCGCCCAGCTTGGCCAGACTGGGCAGGGAAGAGGAGGATCCTCCTCTGCTGAAAGCAGAGCCAGGAAAGAGGAAGTCCCTCTGGGAGTCCTTGCTTTTAACCCCTATGTGTCCTCAGAGGCGTGTCCAACCTCTCAGTGGCCACCAAAGGTGCCAACATCCAAACCTGGCCACTGATTGGTTTGACCTCAGCTTCCTGGAAAAACTCATTTCCCCTCAAACCAGGACACATAGCAAAAGAGATTCCTTTGCCTTTAAAAGCAGAAAAAAAAATCAAATGTGAAGCTAGATTGTTATAAATGAAGTGGCCAGATTGATAATTAAAACCAGATTTTATTGCGCTACCAAAATCAGTCTTGGAAAGCCACAATCAAAAGAGACAGTGTCGAGCCCGGGATTGGCGCTGGGTGAACCTAGGTACAGACTCTATCACTCCAAACCTCCCCCTGTTCACAAATTCCACTTCTAAGGGATCTGTTTTTATAGTTTTTCAACAAAGGTAGGAATTATGTCCATTTTTGCTTGATTTGCGTATTCATGAAACTTCTTTTCTTGCTGCTGGTTTTCAAAACAGTTTTCCGGGCAGGGCTGAAGGCTTGATTCAACTTACGGGAATCTTGCATTGGGATGCACACCCTTGACGACTCCAATTGTCTTATCACAGATCCATATCAGGCACTCATCACTGGGAAGTTGTCCCTGGAAACAGCCCATCTCTGACCAAAGCCACTCTTTTCTATTGCTAATTCGAATCTTCCTCACGCTGGTGTTCTTACAATTGCAAATCAGTCTTCTCTCTTTAGCTGCTTGTGGTTTTACGATTTTTTTTGGAAACCTTAATTTTAAGCACGAATTATTTTATGTCATATATCACATAGATGATGAAGACATCTAACAACCCAGTGCAGGTGCATCTAATGGGGAATACTGCCAAGAACTTGAGAACTCTGACATTTGGTTTCACAGGAGTGAGGGCCTAACCCATGCAAACTGATCATCATCTTGATCCCTTCATCAGAGAGGAGGGCACACTGGCTCCCAGTGGCCTGTGATAGACACTTTGCATTAGGATGTTTTGTGTATTTCATTGCTCTTCACAGAGTATTTTCAATAAAGAAAAGCAGAAAACAGTAGATGGGAAGTTTTCCCTGTTCATTTTATTCATTCAACTTTTTGACTAAACACAACGGGAAAATAAATTGTTAGAGGTTAGATCTGTTCCTTTTTTTTTACTCTAAAGAATTTTTCCCCATAAATTACCAAGGAAAATAAGTGTTGGATACTTAAGAGTACTTGACCAAAACAAAGAGGTGGCCGAAGCTCGAAGCTCAAGGGAGTGATAACGTGAGTTTTGGGGCAGGTAAAAGACAGAGCTTGAGGCAGCTGGGCACTCTGTTTTTTCAGCGTTCGGGGAAAGAGAATGGCTGGGTTGCTGCTTGCTGCAAGAGAAGTTCACTGTAGCCAAAGGAGTCCAGTCCTGGGAAATCTATTATCATCTGCTCGCCCTGGAATTCTGAGCTCCTCTGCCGCCCTGCTGGAGCTGGGCCAGCCCTGCCCCGCTGTCGGCTTCTTCAGCCCTGCTCCTCTTGCTACAGTGTGACCCTGCACCTCCCCCCGCCCTGCCGGGACATCCTGCCATCACAGCCACCAGCCCAGGACTTTCCTCCTTCCAGCTTGGTGCTCTGAGGATCCTGCAGGGGCACCGAGACCGAACAACCCTGGGTTTTTTGTAAAAGCAGAGCCCTCAAGGTTCTTAGTACTGTTTTGTTATTAATGCTGTAGTTGTTGGGGTTTTTTTGTTTTGCTTTGTTATACATACTAGTAAAGAACTGCTATTTCTATCCCCAAATCTTCGCTGGAAAGCCTCTAACTGCAAATTTATAATTGGAAAAAGGGGGGGGGGGCTGTGGTTTACATTCTCCATTCCAAGGGAGGCTCCAGCTTTCTCTGGCAGACACCTGTCTTCCCAAACCAAGACATAAATATACACACTTTCTCTTCATTTCCTCATTTTAGTCTTATTCCCTATCTCTGAATTTGCCAACAAGACGTCCCTGTGTGTTATTAGTGGCTGAGAAGAACAACCACCTTGTCTAAAGAAAACTGTGTCCTGAAGTCTGAGGTTAATAAGACAACAGACTTTCAGTAAAAATTAGTTAATACTTGCTTGTCAGCTGTTCCCTTTTTCTTCCTCTCAAGGATTTTCTGTGGCTCCTGTGAGAAACAAGGCCTTGGACTACAAACACCTCAGCCTGGCAAGGATTTCTGTATCATAAACATAAAATGTGTAGTAGTATAGTAATTTTGGACTCCCTATGGTCTACATATTATAACCTCCTAGTTCCCTCTAAGCAAGAAAAGAGAGACCCTTTCACCTTACTTGTTTCTATCAGATTGCAGTGAAAATTAATAACCAAGCAAAATATAGTGGATTCTTGAACATGTATATTTATATTTACATATGCACAAAACCTGTGGTGCTATCTTCCCTATAATATTGGTGGGGAGGTAACATTCAAGTAGTTATTTTTCTTATTTTAGCATTTATGCACCAGAGTGTACTCAGTGCAAGGCTGAATCTAATTAGCATAAATGCAGCTATGTGAAGATCAAAACCCATGAAGATGTTTTGAAGATTGAAAAGGCTGGAAAAAAAGGCTTAATTGAATACAACCACAATGTGCTGCTAATTTGAAGAGAAACATAAACAAACTGCAGGCTTCTAGGTATATAATTCCATTTTAGGAAACCTAAGATGATGAACACTCATTTTCTCTAAAGGGACTAGCCCAGGGACATAGGACACTTGCTGGCATAGAATTACTCACATTATTCAAACTACTTAGGTAGATTACTGTATTTTATGACATTAACTTTACATATGCTGATTCTCCATATCTATCTCACAGTATTAATACAATATTCATAAAAAGAGTGCCCTGTAAAAGAAAACTAGAGTACAAAAACAAAAAAAGAAGTAATCAGCTGAGATTCCTCCTCTGTTCTGCATATTTATGCATCATTTGCTTAAAACGAAATTTCACTCTACCAACCACCCGCTTAGTTTTCTACTGCAATTATATTTTATTGCTCTTTGAAATAGTGGGGGCTTAATTATCAGTCATTAGTAAACTTCTACATCCTCACCAAAATCATTGGCAGAGTTGGAGAGACTTTTCTTCCTCTGTGAAGTTACTGCATCTCATATAGTTTAGAACCTAGTGTCTATCTTTTTTCATATTTTTACCCAGGTTTTAGTCTTGTTTAAATGTATGGGATGGCATGGAGAAAATACAGGGCCTGCAAGGAGTAAGGGTGGAAGGCTGGGAGAAGCATGGGAGCATTCCTCAGATTACAATGCCAGACACAGCAAAGCAAGCTCGTGGGTGTCTGGAGCTGCAGACGGGAGAACACCAGGGCATGGGACAGGAAGGTGACACTTGTTCCCCAAACAACTCTTTGGATGTGTGCTGGCAGGGGATGGCTATGGACGACTGGGGCCTCTCTGGCACAGGCAAAGGACTTCTACACAGAGGAGAGAGCAAGCTGGAAGTCTCAGTATTCAAGGACAGAGCCTTCAAAGTCTGAAGAGACTTCAGCTCTGCACTTGATATTAAGCCCCTTAAGATTTGACCCCTCAAGATTTGAGCCTAGCAAACAGGGGTTTGGGTACTAATTAATAGAAAAGTTACATAAAGTTATGTAATTTGTAATTAATGAATGCTGATGCCTTTGTTTAATAAAATGTATAAATAGTGGTAAAGTTCTGATGATTGGTGAGCCAGGCTTTTTATGGGTTACCACCTAGCTCCCTCCGTGGTGCAAACTAGAACAAAACCTGAAATACCTTGCCTCAGGGTGTGTGAATTGGTGTTATGCACCAGGTAACGGAGCCTGTGTTCAGGACAACACACTCAAGTACGACCAGCAATGTGGAGAGAAGGCAGTTGCATTTGTTTCACACCGTATCACACTCTGGGACACTGCAAAGCAGTTTAATCAGTTCCCTGTAGGCAAGGACTTTCCTTAAACAGCAATTTTACAATATGTTGAAAATAAAAGTTTTACAGTTCATTTTATGTCCACAGCCCACCACTGCTGAAGAAACGTTGCAAATGCCAAGCTGACCTAGAGAGCCACACATCCTGCTGCACCACACTGTTACTCTGCACCTTGCCAGCCTTGTCATTGTCTTTGAACCGGGAGCAAGATATAATTGTCTTTGAATCATGGTCTTTGAACCAGGAGCAAGATATAATAATAAAGACAAGAAATGAAGGAAAAGGGAAAAGAATCAAAACCAGAAAACAAAGAATGCTAGGAAAAAGAACCATCTTTTAAAAAAGCCAGCACATGATTAATGTTTCAAAGAAATTTTAGTGAAAGACAAAAATCTTGAAACTATTTAATGTTTCAAATCAGTTACAGACTCATATTTTCACATGTATCTGTATAAGTAGTATACACATTTACTCATGAGCTCTCACAAAGACATTTAAACAGAGTTTAATTGTCCCTTTTTTCTCCTTTTTATTTCTTTTTAACTACTGAAATCATCTTCTTTAATTGCATGCCAAAGTGTGAGAGTGTTTAGTGGCACTTGAAAACATTGACCAAATAAGCAAACCAATTAGATTAATTGGCACCAGAGGTACTGTGTGGTTTTGGATAATACACAGATGGAAAAAACACCCTCAACATTTACTAGTTTAAAAACTCTGTTTGCAAAGCTTTGTTTGTTTTAAGGATTATGTCTGTGTATCCTGCTACTACTGATTTTCACAGAAGAGGAATGGGATGTACGCATCCTGTCACAATGTGAATCCACAAAATATCTTCCAGACTGACATACAGACTCAAAAAAATATTTAGTACTTCCCATTTTCAGTCACGAAACAATTCAGAAAACATAATATGCGTGCCTCTGAAGAAGAGAGGGCAGAGGACAGGGTCACAAAATAACTCCTCAAATAATTAGCGAATTATTTCTATATCAGCAGTGCCATGAAGAGATAGATGCTTAGGCTTACACACAGGTTCTAACTTTTCTACTCCACTTTTGAAAAAATTCTCTACTCTTTCAATCCTTTTTTTCCTCCCTTTTCCATATCATAGGAAGATAATTTTTTAATGGAATTTTTTTCTGGCACTGGCATCATATAATCTTTAGTTACCCAACACCTTAAAGTGTTGGTAACTAAAAACATATGTCTTTTAAATTCTTATATTGCTCTTTAGGAGTTCGAACTCTGCATATTACGCAACAGTCACAGTAGGTAGCTGCAAATTATCTAAAGACTTGTGTGCTGCAATAAGTGACTGGATGTCATGGGTTGAAACAGCTAGCCCAACAGGTATTGCAGAGTTGGTGGCACATTTAAGAAGTAAAACAGCTCTTTTGAACACATCTCATACCTCTGAACTCTATTTAACTGAGAAACAATGAAAGAAAGAACTAAGTGAATATAAATATTTTTCTTTTTCTTATTTAAATTTATTAATAATAAAAAGACCTTCAGAAGTCCCCTGTGAGATAAAGGAATACTCCTGTGTTACCATACTAAAACTAGAACTAAAAAACAAAGAGTCTAATGACTCAGTCAGCAGTCAGAGGGAAACTGCTTGTAGAAGCACCATTAAGTCGCAACAATCATTCCTACACAGTGCTGTTGTGCATAAATCTGTGTTTCCAGCAAAATTTGTAGCGAGCTAGGAATATATTGTCAGCTGAGCAAAACTGGTAACTTGGTACAAAGCAGTTAACAAGGATAGAGTAGTTGCAGTCCTCAGGTTTCAAAATCCTTAAAAAAAAATGTAACCTAAGTTGACTACATAAATGATCCATGCAACCGTTCCATATGGGCACCATAAGGGACACAGTCAAAAAAATCCACAAATATTCCCATGACAGCTACTTCTTGCTGTAGCACAGGCTTGATCACCATGCTTGTAGTAACTGGAAAATGAGATCACTGAGCAGGGGCCCTGCACACTTCAAAATCCAGTCACATCTCTTACTTCAATGAGGACTCACTGTGAGGCACAGTGAACAGTCTATGGCCCATATACAAAGAAAGGGGATTATTTTGACCACACGTGAGATATATGCCTTCCCAGATGGGTAACAAGAGAAGATGACAGGAAAGATGAACTGATTTTCTCCATAAAATGGCTAACTATCCTCAGCTTTCAATCTCAGACATGAGAACATTTACCTTGCAGACCCTTTTAATGAGTGCACTTTTGCGTTCACACTTCCAGCCCAAGGTCTGTGATGCTATGGCACCGTCTGGAATCAGACCTGGGATGTCTAGCCAACGAACAATGGGCTAATGGAAACTCATTGAAAAAGAATTTGATTGTGTTACAATCATTTGATCTATTTGTTTTCAAAAGCATGGCACACAGATTGAATAGGTTGGTGTTGCTAACTTTCCCTGGTACAATAGTCCTTTTGAAATTGGTACACCGCTTACAACAAACCCAGTGCAATTGCTCCTGGGCATCTCAACTTTTCTATTTTGTTTTGGTTTTGTGTATATATTATTTAGATGGTGAATTTCTCCATGATGTTCAGACACCAATGGAGTACTGTGCCTAAACAGTGCTGTGTAAGCAATAATTCAATCTCCAAAGTATTGTGGAAGTGATTGACAATAAATGATTTAATAACTGTTTCAGTTAAGGCTGTAGAGTATACTGTAAACCTCTTGCCTGCAAAATCTGTTTCAGCTAGTGGCTCTCTGCAGATCTGTAAAAAATCATGTGTTTAGCTACCTAAATTTGGAGAGAGCAGATTAACCTGAGAGTTTCAGATGCTATAGAGACCACATTATTATTAACCATTAATACCTGTTTTTTTTTAGTAAAACATTTGCTTAAATGGAATCAACTTTTAAGGCTGTCCACAATAATAAGAAAATAAACCCCCCAACCTTCAAATGTTCACTAACAAAGGATAGTGGCTGGGATTTGTGTCATAAGAGAATTTATAAAAAAGCCAAAGACCCCAAACCTTTACGCAAAACCAGCAGACAAAACACAAAATATTTTCAGGTGCATTACTTTTCAGACTAGTTTTGCAAATTTCAAACACAAGCTGTTCAGAAAGTATAGCATATTGAATGAGCTCCCTGTATTCCCCGCCCCCCCCTGCCGTGATACAGAAAGAATAAATATTTACATACTCTGGCTGAATTCTTTACTCCTGATTTTAAAAGTTTAACAAACCTGACTGGGGACTGTGTGGAGTTGTATATCAAAAATATAGAGACCTAGTGCTTTCTTGAGGTCAGAAATCACGATCCCGTATCACTGCAGACTCAGGCAACTTAAACCATATAGAAGGCACATGGTTGTTTTTCTCTTGCCCCAGTACTACAGTACATGATTTGGGCAACGGATATCCATGACAATGACACATAAATAAAAGACTTCTGCATGTGGAGAACAAAATGCAGTAAAAGCCTCAGTGACTGGGGGGGACCCTTTTGAAGAGTAGTGTTAATGTCACTTGTATACTGTGGAAATTTTTACCATGTTGTTTTGGCGAAAACTTTCAAATGGTTGTCATTCCTGTTCACTCCCAAAAATGACAGAACTGTCAGGTATATAATCCATAATGCTTTTCTTTCATCTCAGACAAGAGAGTGCAAATTCTGACTTTTAAATGCTTCTGATGCTTTTAAAGCCAATACCCAATACAAGGTATGATAAACTGGTTAAAAAGAAACTACTTCTCTATCATGTTTCAGCATTTGGGGTTGAAATACAAGGCAGAACAGGCTGAGTGCTATTTTTTGTTTCTGCTGCTTTGATAAGGTAAGACAAAAAAGAAAAAAACTCTAAACTACCACAGATAAACTGGAGGATTACCAATAGACATTAAGTAGGACATAATGAATCAGTAGCTCTGCTGAGAGTTTAACAAAGCCACCATTGTTCTGCCACATAATGGGGGTGAAAGGTTAATCAGAGGCAAGAGCATACTAAAATTGGGGGACAGGAAAAGATATTAAACCTGAAAAATATCAAAAGCTCACTTTTGAACTTTTTCACCCTGCTTCGTTGGCATCTTTAGGTCCCCTGGAACTAATCAAGATATCCTGATCTCATTAAATGACTGTTTAACTTACTTTTCTCAGAAATGTATTCCATGCAGCCTTCATTCTCCAAATGAGGAAAAACTGTCATTTTTCTATATTGACTCAATTTCCTAGGTTACAGGCCGCTCTTGTGTTTCAGCTTTTGAACACCAGAAAAAATTTTGGAAGTTTCACATTTAGAGCTGCTGCACTGGGATTTTAAAAGATTCCATAAAACTGTGTCTGATATTCCTCCACTTAGGAAATACTCTCTGAAGTTTAACCTCACAAAACTTCATTGTATTGGTTTGCATTGCTCTAACTCCTTCCCTCTAGTAAATTAACATACCTTCAGCCACAACAGCCTTTGATTTTTTTTTTTCCCTAAGTAAATTCTAACACTACTGTTAATGTCCTATGCTCTCTCACCTCAAGTTGCATATATGTCAACACCCTGCATTCCTACCTCGCTCTAGCCCAGTCTCCAACCCCTAATGATTTCTTATGGTATTCCCATTGAAAGCAATTAGCTGCACCAAAGCTCATTCCCTCCTTCCTGTTGCAGATACAGTACCTTTCCCCTCGGCCTGTTTGCCTGCAGGCAGGACAGATGGGAAGACAAGTGCTCTCTGTTGTTGTCATAGGTCCTTGGCAAGAGCACTCCATGTGCCTCCTTTCCCTCCAGGAGACAAAGGCAGTAAATTCGAGAGGGCCTAATTCATCAACTTTCAGCTTTGGTGCTATAATTGTTCCTACCTTCAAAGAAAGAGACTTCCACCTCTTTTTCTTGTATGTACTCAGTACACTGCACCAAGACTGCAAATGGGTACCTTATCATTTATTCTATTCTCTCTGATCAGCCTCATATTTGAACAGCTTGAGTTAAGTGTTCCACCATTTCTTGCTCCCTTTTCTTGTCTTCTCCTTCCAATTTAGAGGAAATCAGACATTTATAATTCCTTAATTTAGAACACATTTCACTTGAGTTTTCAGTCTCAGACAGTTCTTGGTCTGTTTTGAGATACAGTGACAACTGCAGGTCTTCTAAATGGTTTACATTTCTTCTGGCATCCCCTGAAGTTTAGAGGACAAATTTGGACAAATCTTTTCAGATAGTCTGTGGTCCTTCTGGACACTGACCTCCTTCTGAAGACCAGCTATAGGATACATGGAAAAAGACTTGAATCTGCATCAGAGGAAGTCAGATTGAACAACAGGAAACAGTTCTTCACACAGAGGGTGGTTGGGCACTGGAAAACTGGTTCTCTGTGGAAGTGGTCACAGCACCAGCCTGATAGAGTTCAAGGACCATCTGGACAAGTTAATCATATGGTATAGTGTTAGCTGATTCTGCAAGGAGCAGTGAGCACATTTGATGGTCCTTATGGGTCTCTTCCAACTCAAGTTATTCTGTGATTCCTGACAAAGTACTTTGGTAGGAGGAACAAATGTGATATTAGAAAAAGAAGGAGGGGAGAGCATATTCATACTCTGCTCTTTATACATTTGAATTAAGCAGAGAATACAGGTAAATTAAAATTAAATTGCAGTTAAAAGAGAATGAAGTTAAAACCTATGCTGTGTCCTGCAGGTACTGAAGGAAAAGGAGGGTATGCTTCAGTTTGGTATGAAAGTAATCAAAAGTAAACAGCTTTAATTAGTGCAAACTGGACATTCAGAATGAAGGGAAGATCACTGATTTTAGGAACAAGGAACCAGGGACAATTTTCTGTCATGTGGCATCCTGAGATTAAAACCAAATGTCATTCAGACATGAGTTGTAGCTCAGCAACATGGAGCTGGGAGCAACCACAGAGAGAAACTCACCATATGTTATGAAGCGGTTAATATATATGATTGCTAATGACATGGAAAACTCATTCACCAGATCTCCTGGAGCCAAAATGATACTTCCAGTGGATTTTATCAATCCTTCTTATCATATCATCAGCCTG
This sequence comes from Cyanoderma ruficeps, assembly GCA_008694505.1. Taxonomy (NCBI): domain Eukaryota; kingdom Metazoa; phylum Chordata; class Aves; order Passeriformes; family Timaliidae; genus Cyanoderma; species Cyanoderma ruficeps. The sequence continues at coordinate 1,192,055 of VZDJ01000026.1, read as the reverse complement.
GATTTCTTCAAATCTTTCTATAGCTTGACTCCCATTTTACATTTCACCTTTTATGGCAAAAGCTACTAAAGCAAAGGTTCTCTCTGTTGAGAAAACTTCCGAGTATAAAAAAATACTGTCCAGACACTTTTATGTGCCATAAGTCCTTGACCTTTTGGGGAAAAGTTCAAAGAAGACCATAGTCCTTCTAACTCTTTATGTCACACAGAATTTGTTGCTAAAGAAACCTTACATTTGATTCATTAGTTTAAGTTTGTATATCAATGTGTAACTTGGTGTTGTTTCATTTAAAAAAAGATATTTGTTGCCTAGTTTTCTGGCATCTGTCTTGAGAGAGAATGGGGGAAAAAAACCCACTAAAATTCTATGAATTATTTCTGTGTTTATATACCTCCAGATAAAGAATGCCTCTCCAGCTCTCCTTCAGACTCTCTGTGCTGCTCTGGCAATAGGAAGAGACAGAAAATCCTTGTAACTGGTTGCCTGGAACCCCCATTCATGAGTAGAAATACTCCACGCTGGAGGACAGATGTTTTTCTTACTCTAAATTGCATAGTAGACATGGGTCAGCCTACATATGATTGAATGTTATGGCCTGATAACTGTCCCACTCATAATTGTCCAGATTTTATTTAGTGGCCATGGATAAGGTTGTGGGATGCTCAGTGTATTTTTCATCTTGGACTTCACTACCAAGCCTTCATGTCTAGGGAGAAGGTTCAAGGAAGAAAGCAGGTAATGAGTGTCAATGAGAAGTTCTAACATCTCTGGAGCAATCCTGTCCCCCATATGTGCATAGGACCTGAAAGATCACATCAGCGGGTGCTAAGCCAGCCGGCTGACACCCTAGCACAGCTACACCCTAACAGCTTGACAGGTCACGACTACAGAAAGGCATATGTAGTACCGATGCCTTACAAACAGAAAAGAAGGGTGATCTGATGAACTATAAGCCAGTTATCATCTCAGTTTCTGGAAAATTCATGTAGTTGATGCCCCTGGAAATTTCTTCCAGACATATGAAGGTGGTGGTTGTGGCAAGTAACATCATACATTTACCAAGAGTAAAAGTGAGAGCTGTGAATGTCATCAACCACAACCTTAGTAACCAACTGATTCTGCCTCGGTATTTCCACATTTGGGTTCAGGCGCTGAGGTCTGGGTGGGCAGACAGCTACATGAGTAAAAGAAGGGGTTAGGTGTAAAGGCTGGTGACTAGCGGTTTGTGCTCAACCTGAAAACTGGCTAGGGGTGGCATTCCCAAGGGGTCTGCTGAGATCTGTCCTGTTTTATCAGTGTCTCGAGGGAAAAGACGGAGTGCACTTGCCTCAGCTTTGTATATGACACCAGGCTGGGGAACCTGTAGTCAAATACTTGATGGAAGGGCTGCATGACTTGGGCAGGTGGGATGAAGGGGATGGCAGTGACCCTATGAAACTTAACAACGACAAATGTTGAGGTCTGCTGTGGAAGGCAGAGTGCTGTAGACTGGGTCTGGGGAGCAGGTCTGGGGGAACAGCCTGTTAGCAGGCTGAACACGTGCCAGCTTTGTAGAATGTGAGAGCCATGGATCATCCTCTCTTCTCTGCTCAGACCACATAAGAAGTTACACTTTACATACAGGAAAAACATTGACAGACTGGTGAGAGTTGAGGTTCCCAGCACAGGGCAGGTCCAGAAAGGGCCATGAAAATGGTCAGAGATCTGAAGCATCTCTCCTATGAAGACAGTCTGAGAGAGTTGATGTTGTTTCACCTGGAGAAAAGAAGGGGAGACCTCACTGCAACCTTCATATAACTAAAGGGGGCTTATTTGAAAGACAGAGAAAGATATTTTACCAGGTCCTATAGTGACAGGACAAGAGGTAAATCAGATTTTAGGAAAAAACCTTGAACAAAGGGGTAGTGAAGCAGTGGAAGAAGTTGCCTGGAGAAGTTGTGGATGCCCCATTTCTAGAGCTGTTCCAGGCCAGGTTGGCCAGAGCTCTGAGCAATCTGGTCTAGTGGAAGATGTCCCTGGCCACGGCAGGGCGGTTGGAACCAGGTAATTTTTAGCAGACTCTTCCATCTGAAACCAATCCATAGTTCTATGACATAGCACACACATTATTAAATATACAGTAAGAAAAATTATCATTAGTGTGAAATCCAGAGGCAACCAAGTACATTTGGACTGCAAGGCAGCATATCAAGATTGTTGAAAAGGCTCCTTTAAAATAACTTCCATTTCTTGTGAATAGAGGGAGATCTTTGGTGCTTGGAGAGAAACTACTTATCTAGGAAGAAGAAAAGCCTATGCTTAAAGGAACAATTACATAAGACTTGTAAGAGCGTGCCTGGATGCTCTTTTAGCATTTAGTTTAGCATAAAGCTACATTTAGTTTACTTGAACACTCAGTTCCTGGGAACAGGCCAACACAAAGAACTTCCCAAAGAATCTGGCAAAAGCCCAATGGGACTTTCAAGGAGAAACCATGGAGTTGGACCAGATGATCTCTCAACGTCCCTTCTAACCTCAAAAATTTTGTGAAGCAGAGTCAATCTTGCTTTCCTTGCTTTAAATCCTTTTGAAGAGGAAACTGTAAATCCAGGATTGATTCAGGCCGCCAAAGGTTCTGCAGAGGTTTAGTGCATCACATTCTCATGGGAAGAGCTTAAGCCTTGATGTTTTCTTGTTAGACTCACTACCTTTAGAATGTGAATCAGGAATGAGAGAAGACATTGATGGAGAGACAACTCTCTCTCCACCCTTCCTCCCCCACCTGTCCCCCTGCAAATATTAATTTGTAATCATGAAAGAGTAAAGGATAAAGAAAATTCATCTCAGCAACCAGCAGCATAGTCAACTGTGAACATAACTTAACCTAAACCAAGGCACTGCAGAATTCTGTTCCACAGTTGCAAGACAGTAGCAAGCGCCTATTGCAGCAACATATCTTCACAGCTGTGACAATGCAAAGACAAAGGGGTGTTTAGCACAGAAATGTCCCAGCCAACATTCAATAAAGTTTTTACACAGATTGTGAGCAGATGTCCAAAGGAGCTTAGGCATGAGATAGTTGAAAACTAATTAAGCACCTTAATCTCTACTTCCCTTTATACACAGGCTGAAATTCACGCATTTCTCCAATAACAACAAAAGCATTTCTGGGGTGTCCTGATTGCAGTGGTCCAAATGACCATCAGTCCACATCTTGACTTTAGACATATCTACTTTCACAGAAGCTCATTCCTAATTCATCTACTTTCTTACTCTACACTGTGCTAACAAAACCTGACACTAATGAAAGCAGTATTAACTTTTTCTTACGTGCAAGACAATATTTGAGAGTAAACATTTCAGAGGCTTATACTCATTGGACAGAAGTAGATAACATAATAACAATGATATAAAGGAGTCACTACTGTGCTTCAGTTTTGTCTTACGACCTTACCAAAGAAACAGCCACATCAAAATAACTGGGTGCCTAGCAAGTGTGGAACTTAAAACTGAGGACTAACAGAGTTGTAAAAAACCAAAAAATTAAAATATTTAGCTGCATAGGCAAAGTGAAAACGTAGCTGCTCATAAAAGTTAAAATAAAACTGCTTCATCTTGGATAGCCTGGGTGGTACTGGCTGAGCATATCTTGAATGTTTCCTCTGCACCACTCAAAAACTAAGCCCTCCTGCGGCATTTTGCATCATTTTCTAGACCACCCACTCAGATGAGGATACACAAACCACATGTGCTAGGAATGTCTGTCCTGCACTGAAAGCAGTATCAGCATTATGACCTTATTCCTTGCACTGCCAGGATTTTAATACAAACTTGCCTGTATTTTCCTTTGATTCTTTAATGGTTTGTATGTAGTTACTGGCTATTAGATGCTTAACGATTTGAAAGATGAATGTAATCGCAGGAAAACCCCAGCATCATCAGAGTAGAAGTATTTTAAGCAAATATTTTCTATTCTTTTCCTCCCTGAAAGAAATAAGCTTTATTTCTAGGTCTTATTAAAAAGCTGTATCTGACACCTTCACAAACTGTCTTTCTGTGAGCAATGATAAAAGCTGATAATTTATTCCTTGCTGTGATGAGAAGGGAGAAATTTATTAACAGAAATCACAGCTTTATAGCATCAGTTCCCTAAAGGAACGTACAAAAATGCATAATCCATTTGATGGAAGATTCAAGAAATGGTTACTTCCAGTCAGAATTATACTGAATGATAATAAAAATACATCTACTGCATTCACAGGCCTACATTTGACTTCACTCAAATTTCAAGACTGAAAAAAATAAAGTAAATGAAAATACAAGATTATCACTTTGCAGTACAATCAGCCTGGCTGAGGTAAAACATAGAATGTAAGTCAGATGCAATACTGAAACAAATATGAAACAGACATTAGCATCCCAAACAATAAAACACCCTAAATGTTTCTATGTTGCTGCAATCTCCATCTCTCTCCGTCTCTACTCACCAACAACTGCAGCAGATTTTACAGTAACAAACCAAGGCAGTGGTATTACTGCATCTCTTCTTTACACCTTTATTTTTTCTCCCCACTCCACCCCACCCCTCAGGGCTTTGTTCTCACTGTGGTAATACTTCTCTTTCCTGTTTAGTCACAGTGGCATTTCTTGCTGCTCAATCAAATGCAAGGTCCTTACAGTGAGTGTGCTTTGATGATAATTTATCTGTCCAGACACAAAGCCAGCCTTGTAAATGTCATTGGTTTAGCAGTGTTAATGCACTGATTAACTCCAAGCATGCACAAAGGCACTGTAGATATATGTGTTTTAGTCCCTATTATCTGTTAGTACGGCTTTTATGCCCAGCAATAAGGCACACAGTGTACAGAGTAGCCTCCTGGTGTACACTACATTCTACTGTACACTGCTTGATAATTAAGAAAACTATTGAGGCTAATAAAAACACATGCCTCACACTTGTTAAACTTTGGAACATTTCCTATTTCACTGCTTATTTTTGTAGTTCCTCCTAGCTCCTGCTGTGGCCGAAAACCTGACAAAATTTTCATCATGACACTTAATTTTTGCAAACCACAGACCAATGAGCAAACACAAAACAGACTCTGTAGACTGAAACAAGAATTTACTAAAAGATCGTTTGTCATCAAACTGCAAGTGGTAAAAGATGGGATATGGTGTATATGAACAAATCAAACATCCTACCATCAGAGCAGTGTCTGGAGTAAGACAATGCACACAAGAAAACCAAATGGATAAGGCAGTTTTCACTTCAGACAATTCTACAGCTTTCCCACAAATTTTGCAAACCAAGTGACAGGTCTTAAAATCAATGAGTCATTCAAGAGACCCCAAAACATTGGTATAGCTTCTAGGAAAGGAAGATTATACCAAGTAAGGACCAAGGACTCAAACTAGATTGTGAAAGTACTTTATTTCGTTGTGAGAATGGGAAAGAAGAACAATGGGCCAGGCAAAACCCAAGAACTTGTAATTTTCTTCCCAGAGACTAAATGAAACTTTCAATAGAAATATACTGGGCTCTCCAAATGCACTGTACTGAGTGCATTTTGTTTCCAAAATTGAAAGCATAGACTTTTCCTAAAAACACCAAACCGATGAAGAGAGAGAGAAATGATAAAGCATTTCTTACAGTCCAAAGGCTGAAGACTGACCATGGACTTCATTTTACCTCAGAAGACTCTCTTCAGTGTATGAGAAGAGGAAAGGAAGCCCCTTCCTCCTTTCTAGCTCTTTTTCTTTAGCATGGACTAAGATGGCCTTCAAATTAGATGATATTGAAAGCTTTGTAAAAGCCTCCCAGTTGATTAGAATTTGTAAAAATTAAAAAGAAAAATTAAATAAAAAAAAATTAAAAATTATCTACCCAGTTGGACATCCACCTTCTGAGGAGGAAAGTTACTAGTGAGAAAACTGTCTTTGCTACTGGATGCAACTACTGCTCTAGTAATAGTGACTCATGCTGAGAATTACTCTAGATATTGGAACTTACTGCTAATCTCTGTCTGTCTGGTCCAAATAGTCTCATGTAACTGTTTTAAACAGTTTTATATTAAGTAAAACTTCAAAACATTTGTTGCCAAAATACTTTAACCCATCCCAAAGACCAATGCTTATAGATGTTAAAGACTTGGAAGGGTATCTTCCTGTTTTTCCTTTAAGAGAAATATGAATGTCTGAAATTAGGTGAACATAGATTTATTTTGTTTCTGTATACAAAATTAGATGAAAATAGCTAACTTTAAAATTCAGATGAAAATTTAGTCACTCTATTTCTATCAGAGTTTTGTGAAAAAGTCAACACAGACATTGACACCAAGAGTCTATTTTCTCTCTCTCATTGAACTAGAAAGTTTAAGGGTTTAAGGATCATCCACAGTTTGCATGAAATTCAGCACTGATTTGATACTGTAATTGATCTCATCTCTCTTTTATGCCTATTCACCTAGTTTCTCTTTTCCTCCACCCCTGTTCTCAGTGTACAATAAAGCTTATCTGGTATTTTTAAGGGTAAAATGATTCATTTCACCATTTCTAAAAAAACAGTGCAATAGTCGTACTAGAAGTATCCCCTTCTGAAACTCAATGAGTCTTTACCACAAGACTTAGTTAGAAAAGTCTAAATGGACAAATTTCCATATACATCTGGTATAACTAAAAGACAGAAAAGTTGAACACACATTTGTAGACCAAAGACTTTTAAGGTTGCTTTTAGATTACCAAACATTTTTATATAAAACAATCAATAAAAATTGAAGTTTATCCCCTTTACATGCACCCCTTTTCCCTTCCCCATCGTCACCTGCCTTCTGTCAATAGTAAAGTTAACATTACAAGCCCACTCCTCCATCCCCTCCCCAATTGCACATTAAGACATGGACTTAAAAGAACAACATAACGCTTCAAGTATGCTTCATGCCAATCATCAATAAGAGTCATAACATTACTGAAAAAGTACACTTATTCTTCAGAAGCCTAAGGAGGACTTCCTGTGGAGTATGATCAAACAACATTTTAAATAAGAAAGAAGCCCCCCAACCCAATATGTATCGTGCCCTTTCAAAAAGAGTAAAGTGTAAAATTTTCTTTGGACTTAAAGAAACAGTATTAAGATTTACCATCTGAATAAGAAATAACCCCAATAGTTTTTCAGTGCTGCACAAACTGTGCACATGAAACAGTAAGTCAAAGATACTACTGTTTAGCTCTACACATAGAGACTACATGTGGCATATAAGCATACACATGACATACTGGCCTGTCTAGCAACAAGATACATTTTTTAGTCTGGTAAACCTGAATAAACCTTTGCATCCAGAAGTATTTTTAAAATTACTATCTTCTCTTTTAATTTAGGAATTTGGATTTTTAATATAAAGCTAATGATTTCATCAAGAAACCATCAGCAATATGAGAGCATGAAACATTCATGCAAAACCGAATACACATCCTCTCATTTGATTTTGCATAAACAAGGATCCTGATTTTAAGAAATAATGTATGGTATGAAAGGATATTGATTTTTATAGACAAGAAATTCTTCTGGAAACACAATAAGGTTATTGAACAGATACCAAAAGCTGGAAAGTTTAAAAAGCATATGTGCGTGTATGTATGTGTGTATATATATACACACACAGGTGTGGTATACATGTATATATAAACACACACATACAGATTATATCATACATGTATTTATTCCATGTATTTATTTAACTGTATAGCAACTTTTTTTTTCTTTTCAAATAAAAGGTTTTAATTTAGCAGTCATAAAGAAACAAACTAAATCAGAAAAAAAATCCCCAAAACAAACTAAGCAGATCAAATACTATATGAACAAATGAAAATGTTATGCAAAAAGTTTTATGGTAGAAGCAAGTCACACACTGGCAGCAGAAGAGTGTTGAAACTCAAAATAATAAATAGCTCCAAATTAAGAACTTTCTACAACATTTTCTTTAAAGACAGGACCATTACTTTTTCTTTTATCATGAGCTCCTGCAGAACACCTTCACTCTAATATATATTTAGCTTTGCAACATTTATATGGACACAAGAATGTAGACTGCAAGAGTTGCCAGATTCAGGACAGTATACATAAATTTTTTTGTTAGAAGTCTTATTGGTTTATTCACTGAGGCTAGACAGCAAGTCATATGAGACCTATTTGGTGCACTTTTGAACCATGGTCAATATCAATAAGTGGGTAGAATCAAGGACCTGCAGTCCAACTTTCTGTGGTCCAACCCACTGTGACAGACAGGAAATGAAATATAGGACCACTGCTTGGTCACCAAATTTGTATCTTGTTTCCTGGAATTGCAGAGGTGGAATCAAGACTGTAGTGTTTCAATTGACTAAAGATAGCAAGAAGTGGCATTTTAATATGAATAAGGTTACTAGGCTTGTGAACGTACTGCATCAAAAGAGCACACAAGGGACCCCACTTCTTGCAATATCTGGTAGTGTCACTGAGTGACTCATTGACTTTAGGATAAATGTATGCAATAATAAATAGATCAGTTATGTAGTAAGGCAGTGTGTTGAACATGCATTCATCTTGTGGACTTGAACACCACAGAGAGAGATACATGATACCATACACATTCATTAAGAACAAGTATTTTTGTTTGTTTTTCTGTGTTTGTTTTTCAAGGCTATCCAGGCAAACTTCCACAGCATTTTCTTCTTGAGAAGATTGGTCCTCTGAGTCTGGTCACTTTTTCTCTCCCTTATCAAGAGACTGGCTTTAAGGAAAAATAAAAGTTGAAGAGGTTTTTGGTTTTTTCCCCTCCCTTTTGGTCGCATCATTCTGCATACGCCATTTAAAGAAAACTTTTTGACACAGCCATATGCTGAATCCTCAGGAGGTTCCACATGTCTCCAGATAACTCTGTAGTTTACGGACTGTGGTTTTGTCCAGTGAACAAAGATCAAAGTCAAAGGTTGTATTTGTGATATGAAAGTGTCCAGTTTCTTCTATAAGATTTACTATCTGAAAGAAAAGACAAGAAAAGATGCAGTTGGAAATTCCAGAAGTTTTGCATGCCCACTGTAAGTATAAACAAGTACCATACAATCTAACACAAGCCAAATTGCCAAAGGCCAAACTGCCCCAGTACTCACAGGTTTAACCATTATTCTTATCATTCAACTTCTTTTCTGACATGCATTATTGTCCAGATTACAGTACCTTGCAGTTTTTTTAGATCATCATCAACCATAATGTCAGCATACCCATCTGCTGTTCCAGCAAACATCTGTATTGACAATATATTTTTCAAATGTTCAAAGAAAATCTGCTCATTTTCTAATTCAGTTTCAAAAAAAAAGAGTGGGGGGAGGGAGGGGGCAACATTATACCCTTAACCACAAACAAATAATTTTAAAAATCCCAGGTAGATTTCTGGAATATTTATTATGTGCATAGCTACTAAGCAGGTTACATTAGGACATAAATGGCATAAGCCTTTCTGCAAGCAAGGAAAAGAAATAAATCCTTAGTGAGTCCAGTCCACATTAAAAAGAAAATATGTATATACAAGAGCTCTTACATGAACTGCTAGTTCACACACTAGCAATTACTTTCTGAGTAAGAGAGTTAAATCCTTCTTTTTTCTTTTTTAAGCCAAATCAACCATGGAAGGACTCTCAGCAACGCCATAAGATCACTTAGGTTGTAGGGTCTTCATCCTTGGAGTTTTCCAAAGTCATGTGACAGTCCCAGGCAACTGGCTCTACATGCCCCTGTGACCTCTAGAGATTTCTTCCAACTTAACCATCCTCTGAATCTGTGAATTCGGTAGTAGATGCCAAACTTGTGCCGTTCTGCAGTTGTGACACTTTTAGTCTCTAAACTGTAGTCTGTATTTTTGAAGAGTGGTCATACTCAGAACTGCTGCAAAAATAACTCCAGATATGTTAAGCTCCAGGATGCACACCTACCTTGAAAAAAACCTGAGCACCTTGAAAATCCAAAGCACTATTTGTCAGAGAGGGTTAACACAGTGCCAACACACAATTGCTATAAATCTCTTATGTGCTCTTTCATTCCAAGAGAAAGACATGCCAAGAGCACACTGAAAGGCACCCCACCCTAAAGTAGCCTCTGGGTAGCTCATAAATTGACAGAACAACACTGCTCTTCTCAGTCCTTCCAACCACCCCTCATGCAGCACTCGGGCTACACACCAAATCTGGTCTGCAACCTCCAATTTGAAAACCATTTAGTTCTGGGGCTTCCATATACACCTCCACTGAAACACTACTGTGAGATATTCCTTGATTGTTTTCAGCTTTTTACTCTGACCACAATTCCTTTTCCACAGCTGGAGGAGATACAGATGTACGCACATATGGGTTACAGAATGTACCTTAAAATGACAAATCTGGCAGGAATAACTAACTTCAAACAGGACAATGAATTTAAACTAAATATTTTGTAGGTTTCCACTCTTCATGTCATTATATAAACAGATTTTTTTTCTTCTTAGACCACAGAAGTAAAGACTATGTTGATGATAAATGAAATACAAAATGTGTATTGTCAGGCATGGAATGACACAGCCCAGGACAGAATAAATAGAATGGACACAAGATAAAATAACAAAAGGGAAATACTTGTTACAATAAAAATCTCCCTTTTCAATCACCCTTTATTTACAAGGGTGGGAAAAAATAAAAATAAAATCTGTTTAATTTGATTTGCAGCTGCCCAAAAATCTGAAAGTACCTGGAAAAAAATCCTGCTTTTATTAACTCATCATTTAAATCTGTACCTCTTGCTTTCAATTTTTTTCATATAGGAATTTTTAATCCAAAATTACTAACTTCATTTGTCCGCTTGTTGATTCACAGATTCTTGTAACACTTTTTTATCCCCTACTGTTCTGCAATTGACATCAGGAAAAAAATAATCCAGTGAGAAAAAACTGATTGATACCAGAAGCAAACTTTGATACTTATTATTCTAACTTTTGGCACTCTCTTGAGCCTCATGTAAGAAAGAAGCAAAAGTAAGTAGTCAATCCAGTCTCATTTTGTAAAGTGTGGAATCTAATCTTGGGCTTGCTATCTAAATATCCACTGTGAGACAAATAAATGGCTGCACAAGCTCACCGGAGTAAAGGCCAGGAAAATGCAGCTACATTGAACAACTCTGTCTATCGCTTTCTTGTGCTGCTGTGGAAGAATATCACGCCTAGTTACCCCCACTGCAATATACTTGATTTTAGAAACAAAGATTATGTGAAAGTGTTAACACATGTATTTTTAAACAGCACTGCACATTTTAAGAAATGGATAAGGACTTCTATTGATCAGGTTCTGCTTTGGGCTTTTAAGCTCTTGGTCAAGGGAAACATAAACATTTTAGACATATCCCCCAAGCCCCCAAGCGATACAGTCACTATGTCTGAGCACCTGGCAAATGACTGAAATGAACCCCAAAGGCTCTAATGGATGTAAAAAAATGTATCAAGATAAACCCAGACAGCTCAATGAAAAACACCTGCCTGTGTGCCAGTCAATAAGGAATTCATGACTTACAGCATTAGCATATACATCCTTGTGCTATTCAGAAATTCTTCGAAAAGAATAAAAGGTTGAGATTAGTTGCTAGGAAGTCTGACAGTTCTAACATTAAAAACACAGCATTAAAATGTTTTATTCTGAGGCTCAGGCTGCAGAGAACAAAAATATCCCATTTGTTCCTGCTGTATAAGCTTTGCTTTTATGCTGTAAATTACGTCTCTGTTTACATAATGTCTCTACAGCTCAGTTTCATCATTATCCATCATAGTATAACTATTTATCAGCCTTTAAACAAGCAAGTGAGTGTGTTTGTATAAGGAAGCCAAAGTGCAACTAATGACAGTCATTTTTCAATTTATGGAGGGTTTTAGGCCATGTGATAGTTTCCAGACCTCCAAGCTGCCCCTGGCAGAAAATTCTAGGAAGATAGTTGCCATCTGAAGTTAGGTACCTTGGGAACATGAGCAATGTAATTTTCAGCTATGCTGTATACTCTCAATTTCTTCCTTACACCCGTGCTGCCTAATGCACTGGCTTTCAGATTTTTTACCAGCTGAAGATATGACTTCTGATGCCTCAAAATAAGACACAAAGTCTTACCAGAAATGTTGTTGCCTTTCGTGGGGTCATGCTAACATTTTCTGCACTGAAAATGCAGAGTTAGAAACACTGCTTTAGCCAGCCAGATTTGAATATATTGGACATGCATCATTAACTGCATGTGCATCTGACTGCAGACTCAGGTAAAAAAAGAAAAAAAGGAAAAAGAAAAAAGCCCCATCACTGTAAATTCCAACCTCTTTCCTTACAGTGAAACATGTAATTTCTTTGTAAATGTAATTTCGGACCAATTTCTGTCTTGCCAATATTCATATAAAAGCTGCTCATAGGACCAATTTCTTAGTCAAATGCTCTTCACATGTCTTCTCCCTCTTGGGCAATTCTTGTATGTTTGTAAGTAGCCCATAACATCAGAATTATTTCACTGTGTATCTGGACACTTGCAGTACAGTATCTCATCTCTCCTGTCTTCTCTCTTTCTCAGTTTCCTTTAACAAAGTGTCTCAAAGAGAATGCCTCTCTTGGGACAGAGCCACATTCACAAATGAATATATTTTTCTCATTTTCAATTTGGCTGTATTCCTATTTGCTGTCATGCCTATGGATTTGGTAACAACTGAGATTGGAAAAAAAAAACTTTATAAAAGAAAATCCTTTTCATATCCCTCAGTGTAAGTTTAGAAAGCCTGTGTTTTTACATAATATCAATGCCTTCACTGTTCTTTTGCAAGTCCCTTCACTGAAAATTCCCTCAAAGTCTCTATGTAAGAGACTTACCTGCCCTAACATAAACTAACAAGATGACAGCTGCCATTCAGAAACACACAATTCCATTCCCATTCCGCTTCAGCACCAACACCTCTAAAACTCTTGCAGCTGTCTCCAATTTTCTGTTGCATATTTTTGCATTTGATCCCTCTTCTCATGCAGTAACCACAATCCCGTCATGCAGTTTTGCACCTTGCTGTTCTCACCTTTGCACTTTCTACAATCTGTATGTATTTCTTAGTCTAGAAACTTCATACTATTTCCTAGAAACTCTCTCAGTTCTGTATTTTTTTAATTTCTGTGCACATGGGAAGTATTTTACATTAACTACATAGCTGCAAAGCAGTAAGGACATTTAGGATGGCATGGCAGATTATTTTTAATGTAGAGAAGCACTGATTCTCTGCAAGTTATCCATTTAGTATTGGGAAGATATTTTTATAAATTGATAAAATCATATGAATTAATGAGTTGCAGAATATTAAGGAATTAAAGGTTTTAAAACTAAACTCTTTTCTGATTTACAGCAGCACAGTCCATTGACTAGTGCAGACAGGCTAACAGGTAGGTAAGTAACTTGGCTGTTCCACTGACCCCTGGCAGACCTCTGTAGCCACCATTATGCTGCTCCCAGCAGAATTGAACCACTGTCCCAGCCTCCACAGCCTGGCCATAAACCTGGCTTTCACTGAGGCTGTACCAACAGCCTGCAAATGCTCTGAACATGGGAAACAATCTGCAAGAACAACTTCCCCCAGGAAGGCAACACCAGTTCTACATCAACCAAACTTCCATAATGTAAATAATAATGTATAAGTAATCAAGGATTACAACATTAAAATGCCTCACTCCTAATGCAAGTTGTGAGGCAAAGTTTGTGAATGAATGCTTTCTCTGGTTGATAAATTGTCTCAAGAGAAAAAAACGAGTCTAGTTTAAAATGCAGAAGAATATACTGCTCTTTTACAATTACTCAGAATAGGATACTCTAAACTTCCAGCTCAGTTATGTTTCTTTTCACACAATTTTCCCTTGTATTAGTAACTTCCCACAAAGCTTACTATAACAGTACTCCAACATTAAAATGAACACAATTTAGTGGGCAAAATACTTCCTCATCACCAAATAAATGCTGCCAGTGAGAAAGAGAATGGGGTTCAACTTGAAGCACTTTACTTACTTTGAAAATATTTCTTAGGATGGCCAAATAATTCCAATTGGAAATGATTTTGCTAGTCCCAGTCTCTGCTCAGGGCAGGCTCAGTTGTGAGTCAGATCTGGCTACTCCAGGCTTATCCTGCAAGGATTTCAAAAGCTCTGGAGTACCATCATAGGAAAAAAGGAAGATTTCTTGCTTGTTTTTATATTTGCTCTGCACAAAACATTTTTGAGTTGATTTTTTTTTCAAAATTCCACATGAAGCCATGTAAGCCCTATGGTCTGCAGGCTGTCAAAAGAGCCCCAGTGAGAGCTGAGTTCATGACCTGACTGCCCAGGCTGGGACAGTGGCTCAGTTCTGGACTGGTAACAGCAGTACCAGCCACGGCTGTGTATCAGAAGCTTATCATTTGGAAGCTATGCCTTGGACAACTGGGCAAGTGAGTGCTCAGGAAGGGTGGGAATTTACAATACAGTGGCTTTTCCAGATTCAGTTTTAATGTGAACTCTTTGAGAATCAACGAATAATATGCAGTGGACAGGGTGTTGCAATTCCTATATTTTAGCCTCCTGCAAAATAATTTCCTGATGTAGATAAAAATTTTGCTCTGCCACCATTTTGAAAGCATGCTTTGCTTTGTAGGAAAAGGAAACTTGGAGGCAACGGTACATTAAATATGAAGGATAACCAATATGCATCACTGTGTATTATAAATCTTCTGATAAAGCCATCAGAATTCATGTTCAATTAAGAATATGCTTAACCAAGATTTTCCTTTTCAATGACCTCTCAATAGTTTTCTCATCTTTACCCACAATACAGAGCCTGAACTAACAAAGTGGTTAATGCTGGAGCTTGCAAAATACTGTTAACTCACTTAGCTGAGAAATTTGACAAGTGATTGCAATCATTCAGAAGTGGCAAAAATTTTCCTCTTTACAACATCTCAAAAACTGGGACATAATTGTGCTAAATATAATAAAACCATCTGTGTTACAATTGCATCTACTTTATTAACAGTGCTTACTATTTAATTTTTACAATTTGCAATCCAATAGTACCTGACAATACCACCAAAAACCAGGAATACTTTCTTTGCTCTTGCTATTGCACAACTTTTCAATAAATCTATAGTCTTTTTTGGTTTGGACATGTTCATATTTTACTCATTCTATGACTTCAGAAATTCACCAAATATATTATGTTTTTCTGCAAAGTGAGCTTTGAGTTGAATTCTATGTTTTCTGCTTGCCATACGAAAAACTCACTTCAGTTGTTTCTGAGACAAGGCTGGTCATTTTCAGGAAAGAAGCAAAAAGATTTTTATCAAGTTACAGTGCACAGGTATATCCATTTTCCCATCCTGCTTTCATAATTATTGATATGGTATGTTAAGAAACATATCAACAAACTGGTGAAAAATTACCTTGGCCATTTTTTTTAAAATTTATCATTTAAAGAGACAACACAGTTGCACACTTCATTAAGTGCAAAAAATTTCCCAAGCTGCAGTGTAAGATGTAATGGACTTCTATGGACTATACAGGCTTGAAGGCTATTAAAATTGACAGCAGAGTTTTTAACCAATAACTGATTACAGAGTTTTAAATGAAAGCAAAAAAAAAATAGATGTAACTTCAGAATTTCAATGAGCACACTGTGATAGTGCATGAGAATGCTTCTCACCTGCTGCAGTACATGTCTCTCTCTCAATGTCATTAATCTTCTGTGGAGCTCTACTAGTTCATCAAGATACGCCTAGAAACAAATTCCCCCCCACAAACAACTTGTTAATTAAGTCATAGCAATGTAATTCATAAACGTCACACATCTTCAAAACCAGTATAAATAGAAATCTTATTTGAAATCTTGGAATCATAGAGCTGGAGTGGGAAGAAACACAGGGGAGTCACTGAGTCCAACTCCTGGCTTTGCACAGGACAATGCCAAGGGTCACAGTCTGTGCCTGACAGCACTGTCCATTCTCTGAGCTTCTTGAACTCTGCCAGGCTAGTGCTGTGACCAGTTTGCTAGGGAGCCCATTCCAGGGCCTGGCCACCCTCTGGGTGAAGAACCTTTTCCTAATATCCAATTCCTCCTGACTCAGCTTCAGGCCATTTTGTCAGGTCCTGTCACTGGTCACCACGGAGAAGAGATCAGTGCCCACCCCTCCTCTTCCTCACAGCAGGTCTTCCCTCAGTCAATGTGTTCTCCCCCTGCAGTCTCTCTTTCCAGGCTGGACAGACCAAGTGACTTCAGCAGCTCCTTGTAAACCTTCCCCTCTAGACCCTTCCCCATCTATGCAGCCCCCCTTTGGATGTCCTCTAATAGCTTTAAATCCTTCTTAGAGTACAGCATCCAAAACTGCACACAGGACTTGAGGTAAGATAAAACACTCCTTTGAGGTGTATTTTTTTATTAATAGTCCAACATTCTCTAGCCTAATACAAAACAATATATAAAATTTTGTGGTTTTTTAAGATACTTCATGCTGACAGAAATCTTCATAGGTGGTCATTTGCTGTAGAACATAATCTCGGTATCTGAGCTGTGCCAAAAAGCATCAGAAGACTGCGGATGCCAAAACAGCATCTTTAGAAAACACATGCCATCTTTCTATCTAAGAACTAAACCCAAAGACTCAAAATCAAATCAATCTTTTTCTCTAGAGTTATGTAATTACTTATTTTGTGTCAACAGGGAGATATAAGAAAATAAAGTCTAAGCAAGATTAATCCACAGCTAAATTCCAGCACCTCTTCCATGGGACATCAAATATGTCCCACCTCTCCACCTTATCATCAACTTCTGCTTCTGCTTCAGCCTGAGCCATCAAAAATGTCTTTTCTTTTTTTTTTTTCCCTTGTAAGCAGAAAGAGAGATGGCATTCAACCTAAGCACCCAAAACACAAACGAAAATATCAGAGCACTAAAAATCCAGGTACTGCAGATAAAAATCTAGATGCTGCAACTTCCATTTTTCACCTCATGTTATCACAAAACTGACACTAATACCACCAAAATAATAAGCTTTCAGAGAAACTTGTCCATAGTAGGCAACTATGTTATGTTCACTCATGGAAGGCTTGAGAACTCCTGCTGACAGGCAGTAGACAGATTTTAAATCAAACTCTCTCAGTGTTAAATGGTGACAGTTGCTTCATATCATTTTAGTCAACATGCTAAATCACACTGCCACTTCCTAATGTGCAGCCTTCAGAAAGGATTCTGGAAAATAGATGATTTTTTCCCCCTAACTGATTGACTTGCAGGCTAGGAATATATCTGTGAATTCTCATCTACATCTCATTCCTTTGTGAAGCACAATACAAACTCATGGTGAACAGTAGATAAAATAAATAAATGGAAGATTCCCAACTGGTGAAATTTGCCAAAACACCTGATTGAAAAGAAGGGAAAAAAAAATCAAAATACAAGAGAAGATAAAAGAAATCCAGAAAGAAAACAGAGAAAAATCTGCACCTAAAGGAATCCAAAGGAAAGATGTACTAAGATTTTCATTCCATAACGAAGGTTGATATTTGGTAAGCACATTAGTATCATATTCTGGAGTAGTTTATTGTTACCTCATTGTTATTTACCTTATCACAATCCCCATTCTTCATTTGTTTATCTGTTTTGTTTTGCTTTATTGGACTTTTCACTTCTAAAATCTGGAAAAGAAAGAAAATACTGTAAAAAATTAAATGCATTACTGGATATAACTACATATGGAAAATTCTGCTGTTAATATCAAAACTCAAAACTGAGCTTTTCATTCTTTAAGCCATATAAATTACTCATATTTTCCAGAACAAAAAGTAACTTGCAGCAGAAAATGCTGAGGTACTGGAATAAGGTGATAGCGATATTATTAATCCTTAAAAGAAGAAATCTTATGTAATTTAAAGTCTTCTCAATCCTTTTTCCCCCTTCCCATATCTTTCAAATGCTTGTAGGATAAGAGGTGATTTAGCAGACACAAAATAACACTGAGGGTCTTTTTAGTGCGTTTGAAACGTCACATTATCACTGTACTTTTCCTGGGGTTTTTTCCCCCTCGATACTATCTCTTTTCTTTGACAATAGAGGTTTTCAAAACAGTCCTTGAAACGACCATATGAGTTACAACTGAAAAAGGGATTGACAGTAATTTCTTTTGCACTTATATGGTGTCCTTCCTTCAATGCCACTCACACCCATTTATTACAGCTCACACAAGCCAAGATTGCTTCATCTGATGCTGAAATAGATCCAAGAGCACACCAGCAAGCAGCAGGACACCATGCTTGATTTGAAACTTTTAGGATTAAAGGCAGAAATATTTGGGAGAAAAAGAAGTGTTGATTGTTTTTTCATTTTTTCCACAGAGAACACTTTTTTGAAGTTAAAAGAAAAATCATCATATCATTCCTAACCTAATATAACCAGTTCTTCTGAAAATCATCAAAGAAAACTAAGTAATCACAGATAATGGGAGATTATGTTTCACATTTCATTGTAAGTGAGACTAACATCACCAGCATGATTAACTCCAAAACTATACCCAACAGCCACAACACAGGATAAAACTCGGTAACTAAAACAAGGAAATAAAGCGTGTAAGAACAAGTCTTCTAGAAGCCTTACTGACATTTTCCCCCAAGTCCTCTCTCGTTTCTCCTTCCCTTGGTATAAATAATTAAATTGCATACATCCTCCCTCAGCTGACCAACATCTTAAGAATACACCTGGCAGACAGCTATTTCCCTATCCCACTCTAGAGAGTGACTGCAGATCTGAACTAACCCTACTTGATTTACTTGGCCCAGAGTGCTGCATGTTCAGAATCAAAACATACATTTTTGAAGAATAATTCTAGTACTCCTGTTCAACACGCTCTGGGGTTACTGTGTAGGCTAGTAGCAGAAAAGTTTTGTCTTGGAAAAAACCCCACCCAACCCTATGAAAAACCAAACCTTTAATCAGGGATTCAGTACCTTTTAGATGCATTTATTGTTTTCACAGGAAGAAAATTCTTGGTTTCAAATAGAACCTTGTCAAAAACACAGTATATGTGAAAGAGCAGCTACCTGACAGTGCTCTTGATATGTAATTAAAATTTAATTAAGCACTCTATAGATGAGATACAGCACTAATCATGTCTGAGGAAGCTAATACAAATATAAACTCTGCCTTAGCTCTTCAGTTCTATAAAGAAACTTAGTTAACACAAACCTTATTTCACCAATAAAAGGTATCATTGTGGCAGCACTAAGCTACCAAGAAGAGATTTCAAATGTGGCACAATTTTAAATTGTGTTCACACAATTTAAATTCTCATAATGCTTCCAGAAATTTACAGCTTGATTACAAAATTTAGCTCAATTAATGAAATGGAAGAACGTATGTTAAAGTATTTTAGCTGAAACACAGCTATTGTTTGCAGTGTTTAATGTGGAGGTAGACCTTCTACTACATCATCAACAGGCAGAGGAACACAAAAGATGTGACTGAGTGGGCTGCTGATATTGAGACTCAACATTACTTAACAATTGCTTTGGCTCTTTAGAAACCAGTCTTCATTAAACAACAATCCACAGACAGATTGTTTTATTCTTCTTGTGCTTATGTGGTCAGTAAATGCAATGTTCTTCACCTCTATGGACAGCTTTTTAACCTCAAGACTATCTCTTAAAAACTTGTAACTTTTGTACAGACAACTTAGAAGAGCCTACAGTGGTAGAAAATAAGACTATTTTCTGAACACGGAATTATGTTCTCTCTGTGCACAAAGTACTTCCTAGTTTGTGGGGGTTTTTTCCCCATAGTGTATTTGAACTTAGCTAACGTGAATAATAATATTTGGGATTTGTACTATAGCATGTATTGGAAATCTTAATAGAAAAACAAGGGCAAGTAAATAATATCTGCCAGATAACTGAAGCAATTATAAAGATGAGATATAGAAAAGACCCACCCATGAAACTCACCATGTAAACCACCAACTTGTGTTAGTGCACCTAAGACACTATTTTAACTATATTGTAACTGTAAGTAGCCATTTATTGCCAGTATGTATCCTAACAGCTTTGTGTATGATACATTTGACACTGGGAATGAATCTTGCCTCCTTCATATAACTGACAAATGGTGTATTTTATTATATTTTTTACACTCAATTTTACATTTACAGAGTCCTATTTACTGCAGGTTAAATACTGCCCAAAAACTAATTCTCATTTGTCCCGGGAGGTTTTTGCAACTCTAGGTAATTTACTTACTTTTCTTTGAAAAACCGAACTACTACTATGTTGCTACCTCAGAAGTAACAACCATATTAGCTCTTAAGAATGTGGAACAAGCACTCTGATGCAAAGTAAAAACTACTGCATCTTCTACTGCAGTAAAAAAGTCCTGTATCTTTCTAGATAAATACTGTTGGGGGAGAGGAGAAGAGATGAGTCAATAAGCTCTTGAGTTTGATGTTAAGTGTGTCTACTGCTAATACAAAGCCAAAAAGCTTTTTTTTACCTGGCTGTTGCTGGTTTTCAGTACCGGTGGTGCTGGATCATGACACAGCGGTGAGGAAGCTGAGCTGCTATCACTGTCGCTGCCATCACTCAGACTAACCCTGCAGAAAAAAAGCCACAGCATTATACCAGCAGACAAAGGGCTGGCAGATGGGGTGAGCCAACCTTGGACTTCGAGGTAGGGACTTACAATGACCAATTCCTTGCTAAGTGGGCTATTGTTAATCAAGGTCACACGGAAAGAGGAATCTAAGCAGGGCTCCACTCCAGAAAACACTCTTTGTAGCACAAAGAAAGAGGCTGTCTGCACTTGGCTGAGACGAAGTGTCCAGTTAACAGCAGCTAACCTTACAGAAATAGTTAAACACCTACAACACTAAACTGCTTCTCCCTATCTCAGTTCACAGCTACATTAAAAAAGGAAAGTGGTCTTTAGGGATCCTTTTCTGTTCTTCTAAAAGCTTTCCAAACAGCTGCACTTCCCACCTGAATACGTTTTACTTGTTTATTGTCAAAAGTAACACACTTTTTCCTGATTAAAAGTTAAAAGCTTAGCATCTCAGGAGATATCACATAAAAAAGCCCAGCTCCTAGTCAGTTTCACTGTTCATCTACTTATGAACAACAGGGAATATTTTTTTGTTTGAAAAAACCCCATAAGTTATTTGGGATAAAAACAAGTAGAGAAACAATAGCCTTAAAGTTCCATTAAAAAACTGAAACAAAATCTCCACACTTGGAGACAAGCTGAGCTTGAAACAATCCTTTACACAATCACTGACACCAACAAGTTCTCCAACAGCTAGTCATCTTGGTCTTCTTGATTCCAGCTGCTAAAGCACACCAGAGAAGTAGCTGACATTCATTAAAGTTTTCTATTACCTTCCTATTCAAGCAGTAGCTGACACTGGCACTCAGGTGCTGTGCACTAACAGGAAAACCCTCTGAATTACATAAAGAACCTAATACGAAGAGTGTTTGAGAGAGGCAGTTTAAGTCTTCCATAACCTTTAACATCATTTGGATGGAGCTTCAAGCTGCCTGAATACCAGATGAATTTTGCAATACCTTCTGAAGTTTGCAGCAAGATACAGAAGTTTCTTTTAAAAATCAAAGAAACAATCTGTGACAGATGCTTGCTTTACCTTCCAATGCACTTTCATGCGTTATTTACTGCATGCAGCACAGAATTTACTTGAAATTCAAATGTCATTGATTTGGATTCAATTTAACAACTTAATCTAAAACCAGTAAGCAAAGAGGTCTTGTGACTATGTATAGAATAGCTTATTCAACAGTTGAAGGAAAATTTCCTCTAATTTAGGCCAAGGAGTAACTACAATTCCTCCTCTCAAGTCACAATGGCATGAAATCAAATAAAGTCAAACAAATCAGGATCATCATAACCATATTGGTACAGAAAGAGTTTGTATCAGGAATGGGTAGTTGTGTTAGTGTTTAAAAGGGGCTCTTTGTGTAGTGATGCTTAAGAAAGAATGAATCTTCTGCCCATTTGCTACTCAGCACCCTGAGAACATCAGAACTCACCTTGTTTCTAACAAGCACTAAATGTCTTGGTCAGCAGGCCACTTGAAATCACGAGACTCACCTGCGACTCCTGCTTCCTCCTCGTGTATTTACAGGTTGTTCCAGCTCAGAATCATTGTCCTTCTCATCTGCTTCATCTGATTCATCTTCATTATCATCTGAATGCAGATCTTTCATTATAGTCCTCAATGGACCTGATACAACAGAGACAATAAAATACAATTAAGTTTATTTCCCAGTGTTATAGGCAATTTACCCAGCTTTTAAAACTATCTTCCCCACACAGCGTTGAGAGAGGAGAATCTTAAAAATTAAACAGTTGAAGTAATGCACTGGGAGATTATACTGCAGGAACCTGTCCATGTATTCGTGAACCTTTACTCACATGAGCAACTCAGCTTCAACAGACTTACTCATGACAATGAAGAGACTCACATGTTCAAGTGTTAGAACAATTTGCACCCTGGACTACAGCTGAAGTAAAATACTGTCACGACAGGAGGAACTGACGTGAAATGTCTGCTTTCTAAAAGCATGGGTTTTTTTGTACTGCTGGGATTTAGTACTTTTTGCTTTCTCATTATATATGAGTAAAGATCTACAGGGACATATTGATCAGTATTAGTACATTTGTTAGGTCAATGCATGTATGAGAAGTTGGTTCTAACAAATCACTCTGATTAAATTGTATTGTACAAGGCAGTCATTTTGTCTTCTTAGTTTTTATGTATTTTAACTTCAGGTGTTCCCATTATTTCAGGGTCAACTGCACACGGAGCAAGTATTTCACCGATGTTGATAAGTACAAAGTGCACCAATACCACCCAACACCATGTTATCACCTTTCCTGAATTAACAAGAAAGTACAAAGCTTGACTTCCACACAAAACTGCATTAAACTCGGTTTAGGTTTTTATTTTGTCTCTAAGAGACAGTTACAGAAAGAGGAGTATGTTTAATAGATCTGAGAAGTGTAATACTACAGCTACTTGAAAAAAGAACGGTTAAAAGCAGATTAGAAAAGGGAAGAAAGTAAAATGTCCTGGCACAACAGGGCACATAGCTACGAAGTACAGCCCACCTCAGACATGAAGCAGCAATTGAAAGCTCCAGGGATGGCTGTTGGAACAGCAGTTACTATTATGGCTGTAATTCCTTCAGCCCAAAAAACACAGTACTGACATGAGCACAGTGAGCCTGAGATGAAGCTTTCAACTATTTGCTAATGCAGAAACTGAGTCAAGGAGTGACTGCCAACAGAGAAGGTGCCATACTCATAACAGGGTTATGACAGTATTCCCTACACGGGGAGAAGAGTTTTATGGACTGTTCCAAACATAGCAAAGTTCAGACCATAGGAATTTTGACTAGTTTTGTGCAAGTGATTCAAAGTTGTTGTTTGGAACGATTTATCACTAAGGCTGCCCTAGAACTTTTATAAATTGGCACAGTTCGGACAGGTTCAGAGAAATTACCCTTTTCTCTGTTTTCACACCCTAGGAAAGAAAACCAGATGGTGCTGATGGGCAAATTCCTGGTTGACCAGACATTTGTATACGTGACAGCATGGAAGTGCTTCTTGTCCATGCACCCACAGCTGACATGTAGAAGCAGCTGAGCTGTGCTCCATTTTCTGCCCCTGTTTGCATCTCAGGCAGACTGCTCAGTTGCAAATGCCAGCTCATAGTCTGAATGAATAATTTACCATCTGACCCTTGAAGGAGGGAAAGGGCATTTATAGCAGCAGTAATAAAAAGAAACTTGGACTCCTCAGATACATCCATCACTAACACAAACATTGAACAATCCGTCGTCCAAACAAGTTCTAACTTAGAGTAGGAGCATGTCTAGGAGTCTGAAAAGCGCATTGCTAGCTAACTTTTCAGCAGATTTTTCTACCAATCAGCAAAGCATTAATTTTTAGGTCTCTTTTTTTTTTTCTTACCATGGATAGCAATTTTCTACTCTCTAGTAACACTTATTCTAAAATTTCATAACAACCTTTTAAAAGGCTTGGTAAGTTGTTACCTCCCAAGATACTAGAACAGTTAAGGAGAAACTGAAAATTAGGAGATGCCCATGAGCAAGTTTTCTTGGTAAGGAAACAGATAGATATCAAAGTAAGCCCCAAGGACAGAAGAACTTGAGGAACCTCAGGTTAGCCCGCTGCTTATGCAAAAACGGTGAAAAAAGTTCATGCTCTGTTTTTTTGACACCTGAGTGAGGACTGGAGTTTAAATGCAACCAAAAAAAAGAGCAACACTCCTGGCAAGTAACTTCCAGTTAAGGGAGAAAGCATGGCTTCTGACCAAAGCATGAACATGCCACAGTATGCCTGGTGCTCCATACCTCTTATACACAAATCCACGGCCTGGGTAATGAACACGCTTAGTTAATTGAGGTTTGTGCAACTCCCAGAAAGAAGCAGGAACCACTATTTACTGTGGCTAAAAAGAGCAGATCTATGTGCCATTTGCACTTCAGAGCTGTTCATACTAGAGGACAAATCTCCCATCTGCTCTAGAGAAGGTATGACGAACTGAAAGACAATCTGTGATACATCTTATATATGATCCTGAAAAGATGGTTAGGACCAGACTTCTAAGAAGAAACCAATAAGTCAACAAGTTTTTTCCCAGCAAAGATAACAGATGCAGGAGTATCCAAGTCTTTTGGCTTGTAATGGAGAATTCACACCACTAAGGTTTTCGTGAGAACAAAAATGGGGGTTCAGCAGGAAGTGTATTTGTTTATTCTTAGGTAAATATCAACTGCCTGAAGCCAGTCATTACCACAGTTCCCTTCAGTTCTTGCCTTCTTTCACATGGAGTGACACTGCCAGAGAACATCAGAAAATCAGTACCAGTCACCTACAGAAAGGCAGTAGGAAAGAGATGCATCACATGACAATCCATCTAAAATCAGTGTGCCTGAGGCACTAATGTATTGTCATAACCTTAAATCAAGTCTGCCATTGAGGAATATAAATGGCTAAAACAAACAACTCTGTTTAGTCAAAGGCTGCTTTTTACATGCTCCTTATCCAAAGAATAAAACAAAAGCTCATTAAGAATGTATCAGTTGTACAATCTTATAAACCAGGAGAAGAAGCCAACCAGGAATTAAGTAGTTTAATAGATCATGGAGAATGAATATCAACTTATTTACAGAAAACACGCCTTGGCAAAGCCTCCTGAAAGAAAAATGCCTTCTTTATTGAGTTTCAAGTAAACTGAAATTATTATCCAGGAAACCAAAATGCAAACTTTAAGTCTAACCATCATGCTTCCCTGCCATGTATTTGAAGTAAATACTGTGTGCTCTTAAAACTTCCCAGTAGTATGGGACGATCCCAGCCTTTGAAAGGGTCTACATAAACACATCTGTGGGTTTCTCTTGGCTGTCCAAGGGAAACCCACACTCTTCCAGGGCTTCAGATGGAGCCAGGTGCCATGCTACCTAACCCTGCAGAAGGACAACTCAGAAACAGAAGCTCTTTTGGGTTTAGCCTCTGCTAAGTGACTGGCATGTATTTAGTCCTTCAAAACAAATAATATTCACATCCTTTGCTCAGATTCGCAGTTTCTTTCTCTCTTTTATTTTGCCCTTACAGCCACATCTGAAAACAAGCAGCAGAAAAGTCTCTAAATCAAAATTGTGGCCCATTCTGGCAAGTGAAATACAGAAGAAAAGAGGTCATGGGATGCCACAAGTTCTGTTTTTACTGGCCCCTTCATTTCACACATTCCTTTCAATTTCTTTTCCTTTACTGGTACCTTGTTGTCTGTTGTTTTGAGACGGTGTAAAACTGGAACTGGAACTGGAGCTGGAACTGGCAGGACTGGGNCTCAAAAAAAAAAAAAAAAGAAAATAAGTAACATTTTAAGAGACAGTTTTTTGCCTAGAAAAACTCTTACAGTTAGTTACTGCCTATAGCATTCTGTCAAGAAAAAAAAAAAAGTGGGGCCAAGTAATACTCACAGACCTTAATTTCAGGTGTCAGTGAGGCAAACATTGTGGAAATTACTACTGCACGCACCATACATACACACTACTACATCATGTCTAGTTCTTTGCTAAAGCCTAACAAGAAGTTTCCAATGTCTTGTTCGAAAGATTATACAACATGAGAGCCTAAATGAGTTTATAATGGATCTAAGGCATCTCTGTCATTGTCATACTGGAGATGCAACATTTTTCAATTAGCAATGACATTGTGGAATTGAAAAACAAAAGACCTGAGCAGATCACACTAAATGCCAGAAAACCTCAGACAGTTTTGTTTCATCTCCCTTAGAAAATAAGTCTTAATACAGGGATTCAAATTAAACTTTTATGCTGTTACTGAAGTTCTGCTAATCCTAACGTTTTCCATATGTATCAAAACTCTGCAGATTGTAAATGTCATTGAAAAGGTACACTTGGTTACAAAGAGAAATTTACCAATTACAAAAGAAAAATGAATTTTTAAGCAGTTATTAAAATCAATGTATACTAGTCAACAAACAGTTCTAAACATTTTTTCCTACTCTTGTCTAAAATGTGTAAATTTCCCCTTAATCTAATGAGGAAGTCCTATTACTTCATAAAAAAATTCTGTATATTTTGCTCTGTACTATTTTGCCCTTCAGTACTGAAGAGTCTTCCTTCCTGCTGCCAGGTTGCATGTCTCAGTATATTTTTTGGCTGATTCCTAGACTCAAATGGAGAATGCAAAACAAGAAGTGACCATACAGAAGAACAGAGAAAACTGGATTAGGAAATAATGGTCTACTATTGTAAAGAAAACCCGCTTACACTTTAAATTTTATACAACTGTGTTATCATGATGTGTTATCCCGGCTAACCAACATTTTCTGACTGTCCTTGCCTCACGATTAAGACAGAACTAAATTGTTCTCAAAAACGACCGCAGAAATATCCAGTCTGTAAAACTCAGTTTTCAGGCACGCACACTACCTAAGCCTAACAGTTGATTTTTCTCCATAGGTCAATCTATTGTTGCCCTTCATAATAGAGTAGGCAGATTTACTGCCTTTTGTTGCCTTTTCTCACTATGAGATGCCTATTTGGGCAATAGAATGCTTGAGAAAAAACACCATTAACATCTGCTCTCCTTAAATCAACACCAGCTTCAGTTCTCACAGACACACAGTCAAAATAAGTTAAAATATAAACTCTGCAGCTGACTGTGTGGGTGTATGTCACTTATATACAACTGAATCAACCCTGTGCAACAAAACCCAACCCAACCAACCACACAACCCACTTCAGAGTATCAAGAGAGATTCTTACATGGTCCACAGCATCAGACCTTTTTGAAACACACTGCAGCATCACTTGATACTGGTCTGAAAATCAAGCATTTTTTGAAGAAAGGGGTTTTTTTCTTCCACAGTTTCTGTAAAACCTTACAAGATTTTTTGCTGTAAAATCATAATCATGATAATATGAAACAGACTGCAGTGATGAAGAACAAGTGTCCATGCAAACTTTAATGATATCAGCAAACTAAGTTCAGTTGTCTAGCTGCAGGCTACTCTTAAACATCTGGTTTATCCATCAATTTCTGCCTCTTGCAGCAAAATTACTAGCTGAGAACTGGTTTCTGCAGATTTTCATTAACTGTAATTTTCCTGTATTAATTTTAGCATGAACTTTAACGCATCTAAAGTTCATTCCCTCAAAAAAATAGCAAACACTAAAAGACAGTCATAGTTGGCTTTCAAATGCTAAAACTCTAAATAAAAATTAAAAAAAAATCACATAGGCACAGACATTATTCCACCATTAAAAGTTCACTACTTTCTTTTTTTGACCAGCTTGCTTGAAATGAAAAAAGGGGCCTAGTCTCATTCTCATTATAAGGCATGAAAATACCAGTAAAATTGCTTCATGTCAAAATACTCTCCTAGCATTAAATAACTGGGTCAGTATCACAAGAACAAAGGAATACAAATACATACAAAATTGTATACTTTCCTGGTAAATTTTTTGCTTGGCTTTAGCAAGATCATTTTGAAAACTCAAATCACAGAAAGTCCTTACGAAATATATATGATCACCCATACATATTTAAAAAGGGTTCCTAATAATTCAAAACCACTAAATTTATTTCCTTAAACAGTTCTATCTGAAATTTATTACAAGAAATACAGATTAGCATAAATATTAAAACTGTTAAGTACTGGAAATGAAACCTTCATTTTTTGACTGAGAAATCTGGGTGAGAGTGCATCCAGAGGAAACAGTTGCTTTTAACCCAGGAATAAATGTTATTAACAGAAAAGATTTGCCTTTTCAGAAGGAACTAAAAATACGCCTTCCATCCATGAATATGGATTACTGCCAACAGCACCCAGGTTTCAAGTTAACAGAGTGTGTCTTTTGTCACTTTAGCAATGCTTTTTGACAGTTTTACACAGGTTCTTACCCCAAGGACTTAGGTATTTATGGCTTTACACACTTGGGCTTTCTGATTTTATCCAGTGGTTGCTAATCACAAAATATATATTTTTAATGAGTCTGAAATTAGCTAAAGTGTATCTTTCAACAATAAAAGTTTAAATCAGTATCAGCAAAGAGCTTCTTTCATATGGCCTTTTCCTGTTTTACCAGTTTTCTCTTTCTACAGACAAACTAACGAGAGTTTGGGTCTAAAGAGTTCATTAGCGCAATGACCCCATATGATTTATTGCATCCTTAGACAGTCTACTTCGTTTTAGTGTTCTCATAGAGATGCATAGGAGACAGTGACTTCTTTATTAGGCCTGATTGAGGGATTCTGTGCTTTGAAGCTGTTCAGCAAAAAAAGGCAATTTTCTTTGACCCAAGTTTTCCTTAAAAAGGTACCTTTTTAACCAGTGATTTCTCTAAATCACCTGGTTTCTGCCATTTCCAAATTCTTGTCTGTTTGTACACGTAGCTCACTCTTGAGCTACAAACAACTTCCAGGAAAACCCACCTGTTTATAACAAAGGATATAATAGAGCTTGTTTCCTGTAATACTTAATGGTTGTCCCAATTTGTACAACTTCTTCGGGCTGTGTACACTTAAATGATCCTTGTGAGTCCCTTCCAGCTCAGGATATTGTATGATTCTCTGACTCTAAAAAGAACCTCCATCATTTCAAGCTCTTTATTAATTCTTATATTAAGAAATAGAAGATATCTGTATGTGGATGACGGTTTTTCTTGCCTTTCCCTGAACCATTCTTGAAGGAAGCTTAAAAATTGTTTCTTGAAGTAAACATTAAGTAGTAAAGCAGTATCTCACTTCATATCAGCCAGTCTACATATTTTTTATTTTTTATGCATGATAGTCTAGAGACATATGTTTCCCAGTACTATACATACTGAGAAGTCTCTACACTTGAAACTACTTATACAGCTAAGCATTGCTTCCACTTCCACTTTGTGCAAATTGAGAATTTCAGGGAGGAGGAACACGCTCCTGCAGGACAAGACTTTTTCTCTAACAAGATTCCTGCACTTACAACTTCTACTGCCACTTAAATGCCACATCAGTGAACTCAGCTTTCAGTAGAATAAGTCAACCTATCTGTAGCTCACAGAGGAGGCCCCAACTAAAACAGCTCTTCACTGCAAGGGTAACCAATCATGCACACAGGCTGCCCGGGGAGGTTTTGGCATCTCCCCCCCAACAGATATTGGAAAAAATGTCTAGACAGGGTCCTGGCCATCCAGCTCAAAGTAGCCCTGGTTGAACAGGGCAGGTAGACCAGATAACAGTCAGAGGTACCCTCCAACCTCAACAAGTCTGTGATTCTTTGAATTTGAAACACTGCCTTCATTTAAAAAGTAGCATTAAGAAAAGACCTTAACTGAACCTTTGCAACTTTTTCCTCTGAACAACTGCACTGAATCAAGTGGGATTTGCATTTTCCTAGAGACTGTCCTACTGAAACATGCTATCTAATTTTGAAAGAAAATGCTTTTCCTTCTGTATTTATGAAGGAATTTTTATTTTACCTTTATGAATCAAAACTAAATTTGAGACAATGCTAATATAAAAATGCACAAATAGAAATTATTAATGAACAGGAGACTGAGCAAGAAATGTAGATAAAAAATTCTTTTGCAGAACATTGTACAATGAAATGGAAAGATGAAGCACTAGTGAAGATTGTTCTGTAACCTGTAGGGTATTTTTGCTGAAGATACCTTACTAGAAAGAGTGGCAGACACATAATGAAGCATAGAAAAAAGTACAAGAGGGAAGATCAAGGTTTGTCTTGCATAGCAGCTGAATACTACAGTTTCCATGGATTTCAGGGCTACAAGATAATGAGTAAACTAAGGATAAAATAAACTAAAAATGTCACATGGTTACGAACATGGTCCTTAAACACAAGAGACAAACGGACAGAAGTTGTAAAGAGATAAGCCTTACCAAGAAGGATAAATACTGTCCTGAATACATAGGCAATGCTGGCAAAGTCAGGGTTATATGAAGGCTTTTCAAAACTGGCACTAAACACTGTGTTATTTACACCAGCTTTCCCCAAAAATGTGTGAAAAGACATCAAGAGTTGCAAAGAATTGACAAAGTATGAGCAGCACAACATGGGGAATTTAACAGCACTGTATTCCATACAAAGTCTGAACTATATGGGGAAAAAAGGAGGCCAAATGATAGAAGATATACTTACCTGGGGAACATTGCCCATTTTGTAATGCCCGGTGGCATGAAAGCTCTGTGATGAGAGTATGACGACTGTCCCTCCCCTCTGTGTATATTCTATACACAGAGCTGTCTTACGCCAATAAAGGAAGTATGTTTTGGAAAGAAAATAACTTCAATTTTAGTACTAAATACAAACCACAAATTTCAGTCTAGGTATTAAAGCCAAGGTGAGAGTTTCATTCAACTATTCTACATCTTCTGCTCTAATGGAATTAATAATGATAGAAGATAGGTGGTATTTGTTCTGGCCAGCCCCTTCTACTGCTGTGTTGGAGGCTAAGACTTCCCAACTCCCTTCTCTTGCTCTATTTTATCTACAGTGCCCTATGTTATGTGTCACCACTGAGAAGGACAGATGTTGACACATTCACAGTTCACTGCCTGGGAAATCAAAGAGTTTGCTGTCACTTTAGGGACAGCAGGAAGATGGTTCACCCAAATTCTCCCAGACCTGACTTTCTAATGTTAGGAGTTCACACACTCCAAATTTCACACAAAAGAAGCCACTGGAGAACCATCGACATGTAAAACTGCTTTTATGGGTATAATTAGGTACTATGGTACATTTCTCCATATTAGGAACTTGGTGTCAGCAGGTACTCAGAGACTTTGCAAATTCACCACAGTTCCCTTCTGTTCTTATGTAGCTCAAACTCTGTAGAACACTCCCAGCATGACCTCACACTAAGACTTTACTATGTGGAAAGCTTGTCGAAGTCATACAAATCAAGTAAACACAGACCTAAATATATGAAAAACAACAGCTATCTTTTTTTCTGAAGTCCTGCTGCACAGGCTCTTGAACTCATGTCCCAGGAAACTAAATTGTTCAAAATTTAACTACAAACAACAGAGAAATCAAATGCAGATCTCTGTTGGGCCTGTCAGTTTTACAGCAAGCCTCGTCGTATTTGCTCTTCTGTCAAATTTAATTTCTGGGATGTAAATGATTATCAGAAAATCTCAACTCTCATTTATTGTACATTCCAGTTTCAGTGAAAAGCTGTAGAAGAAAAATACAAATATATGCTGTATCCTAAAAAATGTGTCTAGAAAAAAACTAAACTCCTCAAACTATTTTTCAAAATGTCAACATATTTAGCCAGCCTTGAGACAGATGTATTTTAGCCATACTTCAGATACATGTAAATGGAACAATGATTTTTAGATATCATGTTTGGTAACAATATGCTCTATACACATTTTTCTCTATAGATCTGAAACATTGGATAAGATGGTTCCTAAGCACTTGCTCTGTGATATTATCATGTGTTTGCCTAGTAGTTTTCACAAAAGATATCATCCATATTATATACACACAGACCATACAATACTGATTCTCTGAGAAAAAACCCATAGAGTAGATTTCTATTGTCTTATTGGTTCTTTACCATTTACAGCTGACACATCTTTGCTGTAACTTTGCCTACATAAGTACTTTTATGAAAAGAATATTACGAAAAGTAATCCTTATTTAAAGCTCTTTATCTCTGCTTCTCTGATTTAAAATTTAAAATTTTGATAGTGTGATCTGAGTTTTACATTAATAGAGATTTGCTTCTGTTTCATAAGACAGAAGATCATAACACAAAACAAAGACCATCTCTTACAAAAATAAGAAAATGTGATACTTGTTTATATTTAAACTTCATTTCATTCAAATTGTTATAATGTAGTGCAACCTATTTGTAATGTAATTGATAGTTATCTGAATAGGTACCTTAACCACTGAATGAAGTTATTAAAAATACTGGGCTATAATTACATTATTTGAAACAGTGGCTAAATTAAGATCTCATGTAGTACAAACCAGATCGATCTTGAGTTTTACAGTGTTCAAAGGATCAAAAAAGTTGTATGAGGCACAAACAAATCAAATTGAAACAGCTCATCTATAAACTGTTTCCTTTAGCTAAAATTGCAACATTTAACATGCAAAGTTTTATTTACTCTTACTAGTCCTCTCCCAAAACAAATTTAGGCCACCAAGAGTACCAAGAATGGCTACCTCCTTTGGCTTTTTCCTGCCCTGAACCCGAGTAATATCGCAACTGTATTGCTGTTGTCCAGAATACTCAGACCATGGCACTCTACTTGATGACATTTCACTCCTTTAGTGGAAGACACAATGCAATAAGCACTATCTTGAAACTGCCTTTTTCATTCTACAGAATACAGTTGCACTGTAATAACTAAAATCCATGAAAACAACATGAGCAATGCAAAAATAGCATTCATATACTAAAAAATACTGAAATTGTCACAGCCTAATCAACTTCTTTTCTTACCATGGTTTAGACTGTAATACTTTTGCAGCTGATAATTCAAATTATGAAACACAGGTTACTGTAGGTAACTTCCTCCCACTATTTAGGTAATACCTAAAACGACCTCATACTGAGCAGCAAAATCACTTGATTTACTTCTGTCCTAATCAAGACTGTTCATCAAGTATGGTATTAAATAGCGTAAGTTTTGCAATGGTTTTCTGACTGGGGTAATCGGTGTTGAGACACTGACCCAGTTACTGCTGGCCCCAGTTATCCCCTGATGTGTGAGTCATCTTTCCTAGGGGAGCTCAGGCACAGGTGGAGCTACCTGCTAACCTCAGCAACAAAACACAGCTCTGCTGCTGATGGGGTACCCATTACCAGTCGCCTTTAAATCCTCCTTTCATATCGCTCTGAGATGATGATACAAGTCCTGTGGATACATAAACAGATTCTGTGAAGTGCAAACAGCTCCATTTACCCTTATCTTCTAACTCTGCTGTATGAAACAATTCCTACAACACAGGGCATCATTTCCTCACCTTTGCCAGATGGCTTGCAACACACTAAGTACACAGGAAGAAATTCATTCATGTTCAGATACCCACAGCAAGAACAGGTGAAATGCCTCAAGATAGCTCAAAAACGCTACATATATGTTCTGGACTCAGGCAGCCTCATCTTACTGAGCTACACATGTGCAAAGACTGCAATTTTCATTAGGCTAAAGACAGCAATTAATTACCAAATTTCTTCATCCCTCCGCAGTGGCACAATGTTAAAACAAATAAGCAAATAAGTCTGATCACCAAATAAACATGATCATGCACCACCTTGTTTTCAGCCCTAATGGGAATGAATGGTTGAGATATTGCTGCTCAGAGAGGGGCACTAGAAACCGCACTAACACACCCAGTGCCAGAGGAAGCAAAAAGTACACATTTCTGTTGGGCAGATAAAGATTTCTATATTCAAGGGAAGATGAAAGCCTGAAAGCTTAGAGGCCTTCAACAGAAAATGTTAAGTGTTAGTACCAATAGAGTTGAAGTTTGGTTCTGGGTTTTGGTAGGAAAAAGCACAAACTAATTAATTTTGTCACATCTTTTTCTAACAAAGATGTAAGCTGTACTGAGGTACTGGCTATGCCAAAACAGTTCTTCTGAATAATGACTTAGAGAGTTAACAAAAAATCACACCAACACTTAAGAGTTTAAGCTATGTAGCAGTTTTTCTACTGCCAATATGGTGATGCTGAACCACCTTCAATGAACACTCAAAATACTATCAAAATTGGTTTCAGATATGACATTGCCCTAAAACAGCAATGGCTGTCTGGCAGAGAAAGAGTGGACCATGTCGTCAAGAAGGAAAGGCAGCTGCCATACAGAGGGCACGAAAGAAAACAGCTTGATTACATCTGCTTTCATTTATTTCATATACCAGGCTCACATCCACACTTCAATACTGGGAGAACACAGACACACAGACACCATCATCCTTGAGTCTGGGGCAGGCAAATGATGTCCATCAGTAGCATCCCTTGCCCATTCCAAGAGGGCCTCCCAGCATTCCTCCGCAGTGCCAGACCCCAGGGCTCCACAGCACAGGGAGGTGAACAGCAGGCCCTCCTACATCAGCAGGTAATGCACAGTGATTCCTTCTGCAGGTGCATGAGATAGGGTACACACTCTGCAGCAGTAAGCTCAAGCGGTCTTTATCCTGTGTTAAGTGCGCTGGTTTAGCATGGATAGCAACAACCAATTAGTTACTTGCTTTGAAGTTGACAGCTTGATTGACCAATTGATGACAAAGATGACACGCCTCTGGGAACACACAGGCTTAAAAATGAGAAGAATCCGGGGAAAATGTCTCTTCCTTCTGGCTTGCCAGCAGGTGACACCAGCCATGTGGCAGCCGGGTGGGCCGGGCCAGGCCCCGCTGCCCCACGGGGCTTGCAGGACCAGGTCACGGCCAGGCCCCGGTAGCAGCTGCCAGCAGGGGAGGGGAAAAACCCTGGCTACTAACATCCAGCCAACTTTAAAGCTTGCCCCAGCAGCTGCCCACACCACCGGCTGGGGCAGACGTTCCCAGGGAGCAGCCCCAAGCCCAGCCTCGGCCCACCCCATGAGACCGAGGGGTGGGCAAGAAGCATTTACAGCATTTATGATCCTGGCTGCTTTCACTCCTGACTGCCGTTTTCCCGGGCTGCTTCGATGTCCCGGCTTGGGTTGTACCCTTCTCCCCCCCCACCCCCCCCTTAGCACAGTCTTGAAATCGGACGTAGTGAGCCACAGCCAAGGGAGAGATGACCTGGGCAAAATTTAACTCTTTCCTGGCACAGATGAAAGTTCCAAAGCCCTAACCCTTCTCTGAGGGAGAGAAACAGTCAGAGTGGGAGATATTTAAAGAGACAATATGAAGATATCAAAGTCACTAAAGGAAGAGTGACCTCTTAGGTGGAATGACAACTTGTCTTGGTCCTAGGCTGAAAATCTCCTAGAACCTGTGGTAACAGACTGTAATATGAATATGCCAGAATATTCCTTTAAATCATGGACAATATGAATTAAGGAAAAATGATTATTCAGATTTGTGGATTTTATCAAAGGTGTCTGTAATTGTCTGAGTGAATATTGAATTAGTAGCTGTGATCTTGTGATCCCATGAGATGCTGGAACAGAGAGAGAGATGAAAAGCCCTCTGCACCAGTGAAGAAGTGAGGAGACAGCTCTGTTCCCTGAGATGAAGAATCATTTGCATTTAGAGTTATTTATCTTTAAAATGATCCCCCAGTACGCATGAGTCCCTGGCCCGTGTGTAGCCGCATGGGAAAAGCGAGGTGATATGGGAGGTCTACAACTGCAGAAGTTCCCAGGCGGCTGCTTTTTTAAGAGTTAAGAGTCACAAATAGATTTTTCTTTCTTATGGAAGTCTCTATGTTTTTAGGAGGAAAGTGAACACTTGGGGCCAAGAGGAGGAGTGCTTTGAAAGTTTCATTTTGACTCTCATTTTCTACCTTTAGTGTGTGTTAATAAATCTATCTTTGTAACTTTTAAGTTTGGGCC
This sequence comes from Cyanoderma ruficeps, assembly GCA_008694505.1. NCBI lineage: Eukaryota > Metazoa > Chordata > Aves > Passeriformes > Timaliidae > Cyanoderma > Cyanoderma ruficeps. Next base: position 1,155,936 of record VZDJ01000026.1, on the reverse strand, counting down.
TGCTTTGCTTCTCTCATGATCCTATCTCACAGCAGAAAAGACACTCAAATCACTGCACTAAATTTAGTCAACAGAAACAGAGGCGTACGTGAAACCACTACAGTTAGTAAAACTTAAACTTCAGGGGATTACTGAGTCTTTTAAATATAAAATTTAAATTGTGTACTTACGGTGTGTCCTGGAAATTTCATGTCTGTCATCACCAGAGTACAAGCCTCTGAATGGGAAGTATTATCAAAATTATCTAATTAAGTTGATGGGGAGTTTGGCAGCAAACTTTCAAAAATAAGTATGTAATAAAAGAAATAAGTAAGTAATGAGTAAGCCATGACATTGTTGCCCCCCCTAAAAGAAGTGAAAACGTGCTGGTCCAACATAAAATATAAGAGGGCATAAAAGCCTTGAATAGATCTAACTATTGCAGATAAAAAGCCAGCTAAAAACTGTCAAGTGTTGGATTTTATTTTAAATATATGCAGCCATTCTTCTGAATCACAACATTATTTATATAAGTAGATAGATAAAGCAACTTCAAGACAATGAAATCCTTATCAAGAAGGTCTCACTTCATTATGATTAAAATAAAATATCCTGTCTTTAATATTTATTATTTTGACTGCAATCCACCTTGGCCTCTCAAAACTGCCATGACTTTACTGGACATGAGACAATGCCTTTTTACACCACAAAACTCTCCCCAAACAATTACGGTATTGGCATTGCACAAGCCCAATTAAAACCTTTACTTTCTGCAGGATAGAAGGTGAACAGGGTTTCCACTGCTGAAACACAGCAAATATGCAATTATGTCCATGTATAAAAATATACATTAAAAAAATCCAATTCAAACCCGCATTTATGCAAATATTTGAGGTAATTCACGTAAGTAGTCACAACAAAGCAGATGTAGCCAGCACCTGCAAATGAGGTAAAGTACTGCAGCCTGTATTAGTAGCTTAAAAATGATTAATGTTAATTCTGTGGTCAAAATGTGACATAGCCTAAAACTAAAAAAAAAAACCCCAGACTTTGTCTCAAGAATACAAAAATTTCATGGCTCTCACAAGATCACTTTTGCAATCTGAATATTCAATCATATATACACAGTTTGTCTCCATGTCTTTTTTTTCTAAATTCTTAACTTTTCTGTAAGCCAGTGATTTCCAAAAACACACTGGTAACAAAACTGTCTCACTTTAATATTTGAGCTTGCTGCTCAGAGGATCTCTACTTGTCTGTCATGCTGCTTCCTCATCCAGCAATAGTAATTTCATCAAATACAGAACAGCCTAACATGCATCTAAGCTTTTGTGAGTGAAAACAAAGAATTTTCACTTCAGAGTAAGAAATACTTAATTAAAATAGGCAAAGTATAGCAGTTGAATGGTGCCACACCACAGCAGATACTGATGATCACAGAGCATACTTGTGCCTACTGCCACTTCTCTAAAGACGTCTGCTTATCTTTGGCCACTATTTCTCTCTGAGTGTATATCTGGAAGGAAACACCTCAGACTGTACAATGTTTACCCGTTTGTGACTATTGAATTACCTCCTCAACACGGGAGTACTATGTCCAACAATACCACAGAGTGGCTGGCATGATTTTAAGAGCAGTGTTATTTCCTGGACTAGAAACAAAAAAACTTCATTTAATTATCACACAAAAAGTAAAGACGGTAATAATATGACAGTTGCAAACACACAGGGTCCAGGCTGCAGTGAAGCACACGATCAGTATTAACCCTGTTCTGCACTATTATCTTGAGAGTCACAGTTTCACAAATAAAATAAAACCTATCTTCTCATTTTTTAGTTTTTTTAAGCTTTGGTAACTACATGAAAACAGCACATGGAGCTCTATCTCACTACTGTTCCTTCTGACTTTAACTATTACCTGAAAAAGCTCTGACTTTAGCTCCAAGCCCTGGCAGAAAGTAGGCTTTTTCAGTTAACAAGGGCCTGGAGCTTTTAAAAGACCACGGGGGTTTTCAAAATATTCTTCCACTTTTGCAATCATTAAATTACTACATCATGTGCCAGATTGAAAGTTGCATTTTATGGATTCCTTTAAAAAGGCACTCATACTCTTAAGACTGCTTTAGGACATACAAGCAGTTAATTAAGTACAAAGGTACAGTCTCTGTGATCTCTGCTGTGTTTTCATTGTTCCATAAAGGCCTTCCTGAGGAGGAGACTGAATTTTTTCCTAAAGACAAAAGACCCACTAATGTACTCTGCTCTTAATAAACTGAAACTCCTTATCCCTGAGATGTCACATTTTGCTAGCATGCATTTCTGTTCAGATTGTATTTTCATAGGTTTTGACATGCCAAAAGGATGCTACCGTTACTAATGCAGTGACATATAAAGGCGGAAAGGGAAAACACCAGTACATACCACAAGGAAAATAATCACACCTAAAGAAATTCATTCATCAGAGATACATGGACTCCCTAAAAAATCCACCAAACCACTGTCATGCATGGCAGACTTAAAGAGTTGTTATCCAGTTCTCTACAACTGGAGACACACAGAGAATATTTAATATCTGAATAGGTATGTATTATCTGCCTTATCTCCTTTGTGCCCTCCTGCAGCAACTTCACCAAGAGCCATGTAACAATTTTTCCTTCCTACCCAGTCAAGCAAAACCAGCATTAACCAAACAAGAAGTATCTGCACATCCCTTCTGAAACAGCTCTACTGCTCAAAACAGGTGGCTCCAACCATGGAAAATGCCTCACTCAGACCCAAAATTCTGTATTTCTCCATCTCATACAATAGCTTGCAGCTCACACAAGTATTACAAGAATATCACCATATTTCAGCCTGGCAGCAAAATCAAGGTCAAGTCCTTTTTTTCAGTCATGTTGCTGCACTATCCCACACAAGCAGCAAACAGGTGGAGTTTTCATTAACTAAAACATCTTGTAATTGAACTTAAAAGCGAAATCTTTAGCATTTTGAAGTGGATTGTGTTACCATGCCTATGCCTCAATAAAACTACAAATATACATGCTTTCAGTCTATACTTCATTTTGTATGTTTCATACCAAAGCCAGTAAAATAATTTTTCAGCCTTTATGTGTGATTTCCAAATGAAATCAAAAAAAAGACCCCACACTCTTTTGAACACCTAGCTGATCACAAACACTGAAGTCCAACACACTTTAATTCACAGATGTATTTGAAAAGTGATACTTAACAAAGCAACATGAAGAGAAACGTAGACACTTGTTTCACATGCCAACAGCCCAAAGTCAACAGAAAATCAAAATTAAAATACATACCACAGTGCACCACACTACAGTGTATGCCAAACAGACCACAGAGGAATGACTATACATGATCTTGGTCGAAGTCGCACACAGAAAGACTATTAAACAAGGGCAAGAGTTTATCACAAAACGAGGGTGTGATTCCCTGTATTTCCCACTGACTTCCCACAGAGATATCTGAAGCTTAAAAAAGACACTGACTACAGGATACCAAAGTACGGCGTCCAGCTTTCTGAAATACCCCAAGACAGCATCATGCTAACCTGTCTGGATTCTAAAAGTTGAATTTCAAAGGATAGCTCCAAGGGAAGGTCAACCATTGGCAGACACACCTAACGACCTGAAAAAGACTGCACCTCTCTCAGGGGGTGCTGTAACTCTCCATCCTCTACTTCATGAAGGCAAAGGCCATGTTTCAAGCCTGAATGTCCATAACTATCTATGTATGATGCCCATACTAGTGTATGATGCCTGGACCGTGAAAGGTTGATCACACTCTACTTTTTTGTCTGAAATTCAAGCCCATTGATTGATATGGTACACTCTACTCCAATTCACTGAACTCAGTCTGTGTCCAAAGGAATCAGGCATGCAGCAGCATTACCATCCTGTAGCACCTTTCCAGTGAAACAATATCTCTGTTTAATCATGCTTGTAATAGTTCTTTACCACAGGGGCTTTTCAGAATGTCATCCTTATTTTAAAATCCTGAACCCAGACTTCACAATTGAGAACTGATAATGGACTATATCTAAGTCTGGGAACTATCCTGTGTGTGATCAGCAACAGTAAGAAACTAACTTCTGCAGTAAGTTCTACATTCTACATTGCACCTCTTATTACAAATTTATCATTTTTTTACATGTGAAGTTTTGCATATGAGTATATGCATATGCAATACCAGCAAAGAGAAGAGTCACCATTTTGGAATATGTGTTTGAGCATGAGACCATCTCTTCCTCCCTACAGTGAAGAAACTTCAGAATTCCTAGTAAAGTTATTAATAATCTCATTATATACAATGTATGAACATTACATTCATGCAGTATTATTATGTTTGCATAAATATAAAAAATAAAACTTGACGTAGAAAAATGCGCCTGACTCAAAGTTAGTATATTTGCTGTATTCTGAAGTGTTTTTTTAAGTACTGATTTGTAATGTAATTTATTATACCTAACCTATATTTGCTGAATAGTAATTTTGCTTTCTTGAAGACACTTAGGAATAAATCTGGATACTACCAAATATACTCCCAAATAATGATACATCCGTTTTTCATCAGGGTTATGATATCCACCACTTTAACTCTACCAGAGTAAGAAATAACAATTGACTTAATTTTACAGCGTATTATTATGCCAGGATATTAGACTAAAGAAGCTTTAGGATATTAGACATCCCAGCTTCAGGCAACTATGTTAGTATCACAAAGCCTTGGCAGACCTGAAATTACTGTCACTGTACAGAAAAAGCACCGTTGCATTTTTACTTCCATTACTCTCTATATAACATTGCAAGTTCTCACTTTTTTTCTCATTTTTCCTTAATATTATTATGTTTTAGGATATACTCTTTATGGATCTAGCTGTGAAACTTCCTGAAACACTTAGAAGCTTACCAATACATACAAAAAACTCTAAAGTATTTCTCCCAACATACAGAAATATTTTTATTACACTGCTTGGCCATCTTTCATTAGGTTCCCTGGTTAAAAGTGGTAAAATGCAGAAGGAACACCTCTTTGTGAAATTCTGCAGATATTCACTAACCACACTGCCCACCTCTTTCTCCCACAGCACTTGCCAATTGTGTGACTCAAGTACCTTAGGGATTATTCCATGTTTCATTTCTTGTTTTTCTTTAGGTAAGTATATTGCTGACTTTCTAAACAGTATCCCATCACTGACTGGAGCCGTATTCACCCTGATTTATTAAGGCCCACAGCCCAAAAGGGAGAGACATCCTTTTCACTCATTCAGATGGGGACCACACTGCTTCGCCCACGGAAACCCAGTGTGTTCCATGATCCAGTATGTCAACGTTAAAATACACAAGAGCCCAAAACAGCAGGATTTACTTCTCTTGAAGTGGACTTCAGAAGTTTGCCCTCTCAGTAACAGTGGCTTAAAGACTTAGAAAACCCTGAATCTGTTTTTTAGCTTTAGCACAGAATTAAGGGACTCCTTAGGTCCTACAGGTCAACTGCAGATAGATGATGGACTTGTGGAAGCGGACATGTGTCAGCCTATTAAAATACAGAGGTGTTCCCATTATACCACTGGTAGTGGGCAAGAGATTGCAAGACAACAACGAGGATAACACCTATCAGCAACCAAAAAGGATTAGTCTTAACTACCATCCATGCATCTTTCACATATCAGTTATTTTCAAGTTGCTACACAGCACACATCTCTGCAGAACCATTTGTAAAATTCCAGTTACACTGGATTTGCTTGTCTCAATGCTTCTGTCTTTGAAAAAAAATGGAGAACTGCTGTAGCCAGTAAAAGCATACGTGCTCCTACATGGCACTCAAAAATCTATTTTAATTGGCCGCCTTTACTGAGGGTAGATAGCATGTCTTAAGGCTAGTGACAAATTAAAATAGAACATTCAGCTTTCTGAAAACATGAAAAAATCATTCACACCAAGGGTGACAAGTATGCACATTTTCAGGTTTGAAGACAAACCAGTCAAGCTCCAAGCCATAATGAGAATGCTACTCCAACCATAAAGTATCCCCTGTGTCATGCTGTAAAACAGGGCCTATCCTGTTGTATACCTTCTAAAGTTTACAGCCTTTGCATGCCCCTAAGAGACCAGTCATTAAAAGGTTACTTCAGAAGTAAATTACCTTCTCCCTCACAGGAAGCTTCTACAAAGTAAAAACCTAATGCTGACACCTCACCATAGCAAGGTATTTATTGTCTGCTCCAAAGAGTGGTAAGCAGAGTTATGAATCTGATGGCAGTAACAGAGACACAAATCAGAAAACAGAAAATTGAGAGAATTCAACAGGAAAGGCTGGGAAAAATTCCTCTCTACCATGCACACTACACCTCTAGCCATAAGCACAAACAATGGCACCAAACAAAGCTTCTCTTACCATGCCTTTCCTTATCTCTATGAAAGATGCTTCTGAAAACCAAAGTTTACTAGGAGAATGATTAAAATCCTAATTTTAATCATAGAATTAAACAGCAAATCATACTTGAAACAGATGAGAAGGCCCACTAGACAAATATTTTCAGGAAAGCTGATTTTCATTAAAATGTCTTTCTTCTTGGTAAGCCTACTACTTGGGAATAGATTCTCCTCATCAGAGTGAGATTCTAGGAACTCCTCCTCCATAAAATTCACATCATTTACAGAACTGCCTCTTTTAGCAAAAAAATAAGTAACCCTCTGATATAACTGTAACCCTTTCCTGGATTTACTGAACTCTCTAATACTTGAAAACAAGGATTTAGAGTGTGAAATACAAGCATTTAAATCTATTTCCTTTTCTCTCAAAAGAAACACGAATTTCTAAAAAACATCAAAAGACCAATATTGTTAATCAGTATCTCCCACATGCTCATTGACACAATGTTGACATTTAGTAATTGAGCAGACTTGAATAGGCAATACGATTCAACTAGAACATGCATAAGTTTGAACATGGCCATCAACATCTTCAGTTTGGACAATCTGCCAATAGACAGGAAAAAGAAAGGGGAGAACACAAATTTGGTGCAGAATCTCACAGACTAGGAATACTCAATACAGCACTGAGTAAACTATTAAGCAAAACTAAACAACCACTTACGTCAGATTTGGAGGACACATTTTCCTCCATGTCAGAATCACTGGGATCTACAATATCATCGAATGGTGGCAGAGTAGGTGTCTTCCTTTCCAGTGCATCATTTTCAATTTTGACTCTCCCCACCTTGAGTTGAGATTTATCTTTTGTCTGTTTTTTGTCAGCTGAACAAGTAAGAATCAGTGGTGGGGCACTAGGAAAACTTTTAAATAATGAGTCCGAGCTGGGTTTTTTTCTTTTTCTTGCAGAAGATTCATCAGTGTCCAGCATAGAGGGCCTTTTTGTGGGAGTCTTCTTTTCTTGCTGCTGCCCACACGTTATAGTAAGGATGGGGGTGTTTTCAGATTTTGGTTCCTTGGACATGGGTTTGGGTTCCTTGAAGGCCATCTTAGGAACTATTTTTTCATCTTTTAGTGGTTTGTTTTCTTTGGGTTTCTTAGAGGACTCTTTGGAAGATTTGTTATGTTCCCTGGAAGGTTCTTTGAAGGCACTTTTTTGTTCTTTTGAGTCTTTAGAAACTTTTTCTTTGTGCTCCTTTGTTAATTTCTGGGTCTTTGAAAAGCTATTACTACTGCTGCTGCTATTTATGTTCAGAATCCTAGCTGGGTCCTGCAAAGAGAAGATGCAAAATTTTACTTAAAAAAAAAAAAAAGTTAAGTCCTCAAAAGGCAGACACAGTACAGACACAAGATTCATACTAAAAATTGGAACTACAAGTAACCAGGAGTAGAAATAACCATGTTAGGACAGATAGAAAGCCCAACATTTGGTCAAAACACCTGTTAGGAACTGGTGGAACATGAACAGTTACCGCTGCTTGTCAAAAAGTTACAACACATGCTAGTTTTTATCCTAGGCATTATACCTATTTTTAAAAAAAATATTGTAAGGTTAACATAAATGCAGTTTAGGAAATCTTTATTATCACTGTTACCTATGAGAAAATAAAAATCACAAAGAAAGATGAAGATACAAACCATACGATGTCAACAGAATTACTACAGGATCAGAGGAAAACATTACGACATTTCAGGCAAACTCTGACTTCTCTGCTGTGATCTTCCAGCTTTTGCCAGATCTTTTTCCTTACAAACAGTAACAACCCTAGCTCCAGCCTGGCTATGGAAGAATTGATTGGACAGACAATACGCACTGCCTTCTTATGAAAAACCACCTAAAGCTGAAAAAGCTTCCTTTTTTGAAAATACTGGAGTCTCTGCTGAGTCTATTTTTTTTTTTTTAATTGAACTGTTTTAAGTGAGAAGTGTTTCTCAGGAGGTGGTGACTCAGAGGTCCAACAGGAGAGACAGAACCAGAAACAGCAGAGCAGTATCATTCCTCACTCGGTTGAATCCGAAAAGTGGAAGTGGCAAAGCAAGAGGCTATCTGCAGCTAGAACTGGCAATAAAGGAACCATCCAGAATGGGTCATACAGGATCCTTTCTTCTGAGAATTAACACCTGGCAATATTTAAAAGACAAGAACAGTTCTAGCACTGCCCACTTTCATGGAAACTGCCAGCGGAGGGCTCTCAGAATCTCAAAAGCAACCAGCAGACTAAATGCACTGTTCTAAACACTGAACACTGGTCATATATATACAAATATATATAGGGTCCATTTTTATACTACTTCAAATCTGCAAAATGATGTTTCAATTTACAGGAACCCACGGTCAGGAAGTTTACACTGCTAACTTTCTTCCAGGTTGATTATAAGCATTTCTATCTGTATGTTGCCTAGGAGGTGAGAAACTTCTAGAAAGAAACACTTTAATGTATATTGCATACACTCATTGATTTCCTTTACCTAGAAGAGATGTGTATGGAAATGTGGTGTATTTGGCTGCCTAAAACTGCTGCAGATTTACAGAACTGTAGAGAGGAAAACATATTTAGCTTATCTACCACCTTTACTTAACCACCCTTTTACCCACAACATAGCCAGAACTGCAGAAGTGCAGTGGAAAGCAAAGGACCACAACAGGACATAGCCAGCCTCAACCCCCACAGGGACTGACGAATTTTAAAAAATGCATACAGTACAACTGCTCTGAAAAAAAACTGTCCAAGAAAACAAAGACGAATTTACATGTTAATGGAAGTTGTGTCAATTGGAGGAGAAAGGAAGACTGAGACTACATCCACTGATGTGCTTCCTGCTCACAGATTACTACTTGTAACTTGTCTAATTAGGATGTGTTAGGCCAGTGTTCAATACTCTAGGACCTGAAAGGTCTACACAAAACATATGTGGAAACTGCAGTATCTTCCTTCTCCTCTGTAACAATAGGTAGAAACAATTAACTAAAAATAATTACTTAGTAAGGTTCTTCCCGTGTCATTATCTTACTTAGCGAAACATTGAGTCACAGTGTTGCGCAAATTATTCAATCACATGTTTTTATAAGATGCTTTTTGCATCTGTACTGCAAATGTAATTTTGTGACAGATTTGGTAAACCACCTATGTATTTATATAACATATATATCAACATTAATATTGGCCAGAAACATCAACAATGAACAATACTATGGTATCTGAATGTCTAAACATAAGGCACTTCCTCAATTGCCAGGCCAGCAATTAAAAAACAAAAATAAAAAAGTACTTAGCACTCCTTCACATGTTTTACTTGAGTCATAAGACTTTTCCTGGCAGGCTTCTTTAAGATTAAAAAAAAAAAGTTTACTATTTCCTTTGATGCAAGGCCAGCCCCAAAAGTTGTCTGATGAACTAATTATTAATGCTTCTAGTGTCACATGCTCTATCATGCCATGGAGGTGTTGCCATGGGGAGGAATAAAATACATGCCATTACTAAACTAGATAGAGAAATTATCTCTCTTACTGGTCCCTTATGGCATATAATTTTACATATAGCACATCATATTTTACATTTCAGAAGGAGCAGCTCAGTTTTGATGTTTTCCAGCAGATGAGATCTGTGAAAATGATTCTGAAGCACAGCAGTATTAAAAACAGAAGAAACTTGAGATCTGTCTTCTTTTCAATTTTAAACCAGACAACATGGAAGCTGATATTTTCATAGAAATCATAGTACAAATATGCGACATACTTGTGACACTTATTTATACACCCCTCTCACATGCTCTTTTAGAATTACTCTTTCTTAAAGGCAGCCAATCCATTGCTTTTATATCTGCATTCATTTTCTAAGTATAAGAGTATCTTTTCCTATTTCCTTAATTTCTGCAATTACACAAAAAGAAGCCAACAATGATATAGAGCAGACAGCAATGGGAACATGAAATGGGTAAGACAGAAAAAAGTCAAATTATATCCACCAGTAAGTTATATCAAACCTGATGATGAACATGGGATGCTGGTGGAGATGAAAAGTCGCTGAATATTCATATCATGTACAGCATAGATCTTAATAAAAGTCAGAATGTACGTTAAAATATTTTCTTATTTATCAGAATCTGACAGTTTTTTCTTATTTATCAGAATCTGACAGTTTTTAAATGTTTCTTACCCCCTTAATAGATGTTGCAAGAAATAAGAGCAAATTAAGTAAAATAAAACACTCTTTTCTCAAGTTCATGTGAAAACCCGGGATCGTGGGGTTTTGACAGGTAATATATCTGCATACTGTAGCTTACATTTGTGTATTTATCAAATATTGAAGCAACTCAAGTTAATGTTAGCCTTTGATATGTTGCACAACAAACAGTATGCAAAAAAGTAATACAGGTACACAGGCATGTCAAAATACCTACAGATATCATCTTAAGCCAAGTAACACCACATACATACAGTACCTCAAGATGTACCGTACTGCTCTATAAAAGGGGCTAACATATCTTTCAAAATATGTATTTTAGAAAGCAAAATAAAAATCTAAAATTTTATCAGCAAATAAATCCTGTGCTACTGTGACTGTTGTATTCAACTCCTGCTCATATTTTGGCCAATACATCTCATGCTAAGGCCCTAGATGCATTCTGGGAGCACACAGCATATTGTAGGCAGGACAGGTGACCAGAAAAGCTAAAGGGCCATTATGCTGTCATGATCACCTCGAAATTGCTATCTCCTGCAGCCACCACCTTTGGTTTCATCACCATCTTCTAATTCACAGGAATTACATAAACCATACCTCCAACCTGGAAAGCACAATGTATCAGCTTATCAAAAAAAGCCTAACTTTTGAAGTTGATTTCCTACCAGCTGGACTGCTCAGGCTTTCACAGTTCCCACTGTGAAACAGAGTACGCCCACACTGTGACAAAGGAGGCAGGATAAGTACCCTCACGCTCAGCTAGGTAATTTTATTTTTAATGGACTCCAAGTGCATGAATTAAGAGTTACAGGTTGTAAACTAAGAAACTTTGTGATTTGGGAGTGAATTCACTTTTTAGACTAATCTGGGCAACAGGAATCAACTGTTCATTGTGGGTTTGTATGTCTTAACAAGTTAAGGAAATTAAGTTTAAATCACAGAGTACATTGTCCTGTAAATTTGAGAGACACAAACGGACTGTAATAGCTGCTCAATAGGTAACACATTTGCATATTAAAACACTTCTGTAAGTACAGGGCAAAAAATGATGCTGAACTGCATATGTTACAGAGTTGGGTTTTGACTTCATACCACAAAATGTAATTCCCAGTTTGTTTTTATGTGAGGTTAAATAAGCAGTAACTTCTGGAAACCATTGCAAACCTCAACTGCTGACTGACATTCATAACCTAAATAAGAAATGAAACACTTGGGAGGGGTGGAGAAAGAAGAGGGGCAGTTCATTATATTTTATGAAGTCATTAAATTGGCATGGATAGCCTTGTCAGTGCACTGTACTCTGGGCTTAGACTACAAATTTAGTAGTAGGGATCATAAACATGTGCATTATTTTCATTTCTAATTAAAAAATGTTATGCCTATTGAAATAATGTGTTCATATTAAGCCAAAGGACTAGAATTAGTCTCAAATATGCCTACTGCTCTCAAGAGGAAGAGGAGAAAGATAGCTAAAAGTAAGTCCTTCATCAAGCAAATTCAGGTTTCTGCTGGATACAAACTTGTTTATTATTGAATAAAAATACTAGCTGATTTAGGGTGGGGGACGGGGGGCAAAAAAAACAAGAAAGAAAATCACAACATTTTGAGAGCCTCCAAAAATTCTCTGGGGTAGGTGATGAATTTACCTGCTTCCCACAAAAATTTGAATAACTTTCCACATTTCAATTTCGCCTAGCCCACCAAACTGTTATAATTAATGACATCAGAAGAATCAGAAGCAGATGGAGAATTACAAAGCTGACTGGTTTAACAGTGAAGGCTAACTGGGGGAGCATAAAACTTAAAACATAAAATTTATGTTTTTTCTGGTCACACACAGGAATAAAACCTTTTGTTTTCTTTGCTTATAAAATATATCTTATTTCTCTACAGTTGATACTACAGTTCATTGCAGAAGACATAATCAACCTGCCCAAAAACCTAACCAGGCTGCTTCTCTATTCTGTGTACGTAATATTTATACAATACAAACAGGCATAGCAGCACTGATTTAAATCAACACAAGTATCTGTAGCCAGCCTGCAGCTATATTTACATTCTGAAAAAATCCATGAAGTAAAAGTTTTCATACATTTTTGCCTGACGTCGGTACTTCCAAGATCAAAGTTTTGTTTTAGAATCAAAATACTGGGGCTCACTAATACCATCTCCATTAAATAAAATGAAAAAAGTCACTTTGGAAATACAAACATCTCTATTTAATACATAATTCAGAAGAGAATGTAACAGAAAGCAAACTGACATTGTCTCTTACTTCATACTGTATTGTATTTTTCATAAGTGAATGCTAAATCAAGAATAACATTTTGTTGCACTGGTTTTATTGATGTTGCTTAAATTCTAACCATAAAGTTTATATGGTACTTTGCAGTAGCAAACAGATAAGCATAATGTTCTGGTTTTTCCACACTCAAAAGTTTAAAACTGACCTCAAACTTAACTGTGGTATTCACAGACAAAACAAACCAAAACTTAGGCCAAGCACATCAAAGGCCTATTGCTGTAGCAGAAAAATCCCCAAGTCACCCAGTACAGACATCTGGAGTACACTTTTGGGACAAACAATTTATGCCAAAGAACTATCAAGACTTTCCTTCAACTCTTACTCTAGAAGCATATTTAAATGAAATCTGCACACTGAAGTTCTATCACTGGGGTCACTTTTCTCCAAAGGACAAAACCAAAAATCTATTTGTACATTGGCTGCAACTTTCCTACATTCCAACCAGAACAAAACACTAAAGACCAAAATTCAAGGCTTTTCAGTTCCAAGAACTTGTAACAAAAACCCTAAAACTTTACTGTTACACTAAACCCAAGGTTATCCTGTGTTTCCATTTCTCAAAAATAGCTTATGGTTCTCAGCAAGGCAGATATTTACAAGTCTTTATGAGATAAAAGAACAACTGCTACTGCTCCTAAGTGTGTGTTCCAAGCTGGACAGGGTGAAGTAATGACTTCTGGGGTGCGGTAGTTTGACACTGGAGAAGTCATTTTTCCAGGAAGTTATAGCTAAACTAATTAGTGACCGGTTTTAGCTACTATAGCCAATAGAAGAATTATACGTCTCTGTGAACACACAGGGTTACATATCAGAGGATGCCAGGAAACTGCCCTTTTCCTTCCTGTCTTGGAACAGGTAACAAGGCTGGCCCCACTCCGCCATGCAGCCCCCTCCCTGTGCCGTGTGGGGGGGGAAGCTGGCCCTGGCCTGGCCATGCCAACAGGCCCCCTCAGCTGCCAGCAGGGGAAGGGGAGGCTACAGCTTAATATCTAGATAACTTTAAAGCCTACCCCCTCCTGCCTCTAGGCTGAGAAAGATGTCCCCCGGGCCCCAGGGAGCAGCTCTGAGCCGGGCCCACCCCATGAGACCAAGGGGTGGAGGTGGGGAAGGCATCCACCAGCCTGGCTACTGAGATCTTGGCTGCAGTTCCTGAGCCTCCCCCATCAGCACGGCTTTGAGTTTCCACAGCCGTGAAATCAGAGTGGCTGCCCAGCAGAGATCATGTAACCACCACAGCCCCTGGGCAGGATATTAACCTTTCCCTAAACAAATGAAGCTTCCAAAGCCCTAACCCTTCGCTGAATGAGAGGAAAGGGACAGAGTGAACGTAGAGAAGACATGGCATGAGACGGAGGTCAGTGAAAAGAGAGTGAAAAGTCTAACTGGGAGAAGGGATTGAGGAGTTGTCATTTTAGGCTGGATTTCTCTTACGAGCTATGGCAATGAACTGCAATATATTGGTATTCCCTTGAAACCATGGGAAAAATATGCATTTTGGGGAGATGATTATTCAGATCTGTGGATTTGAGCAAAGGTATCTGTGATGGACAGAGTGAATATTGAATTTAGCAGCTGTGATCCCATGAGATGCTTGAACAGAGAGAAATGGGATAAGAAGCCCTCTGTGCCCGTGAAGAAGTGAGGAGACATCTCTGTTTCCTGAGATGAAGAATTCTTTGCCTTTGGAGCTGCTTATCTTTAAAAATGACACCTCGGTATGCATGAGTCCATGACCCATATGCAGCTTAGGAAACTGCTAAAGGGAGGGGCTTCACAGTCTGCAGAGACCTTTTTCTGCACCAGTGCAGATTTGTGACATGGGAGCCACCAGGGGACTGTTTCTTGTGGTGATGTTTCCATGGAGGTTCTAAGAGAGACTCCTCTCCCAAAGAATTGATGAAAGCTTATTTTTAAATGGTGACACTGACTGAAAATCACAGGTTTTGTCTCTCTGTGTTGTTTGTGGAAAAGTGAACAGTTTGTGGGGGAGGAAGGGTGTTTTGAAAGTTTTGTTTTTGATTCTCATTTTCTTCTTTTAGTGTGTGTTAATAAATCTATCTTTGTACCCTTTAAGTTTAGGCCTGCTTTGCTTTTTCCCCCTGATCCTATTTCATGGCAGAAAAGACACTCAAACCGCTGCACTAAATTCGGCAAACAGAATTCGGCGAATGTGAAACCATTATGTGGGAGGAGAGGAAAAATCAAACATCCACATGGACTGACAAAAACCAGTGTATTGATAAAACACCTCTCCCCACTATTAAAAATTCTAGGGATGGAATCTTGAGATGTGATGTATGTCTAACCTCCTCACATTAGACTCACATAGCTGCACAGTATGGGCCAAACTCTATAGATCTTTGAGTTGCTTCAGCAAAAAACAAAAGATTTCAAGCACTAGTTTATATGAATGAGCGTAGCAAATACACACTTCATCCTGCTTCACTCCATCACACTCCACACTTGCCAATTTTCCACATCATACAGAAGTTGACTGTCTAAATACAGTTTGGAAAATGACTTCCCAGGTTTACACTTGCTTACAAAAAACAAAGATTCAGGACTTACCATGGTATATGGTTACTAGGCAGAGAATTAGTACAGAACTCAGAAGTCCTTCTAGAGGTGTTTGGGTTGCTTATTAACTCAAGGTTCCGCATACCTGCTTCAGCAGGCAAAGCAAGGCATTGGCAAATCAACATTATAGCCAGCTCTTTAGAAGTGATTGGAAAATGAACTCTAGAGAGCTATATACCAACATCACAAGAACCCTTATTAGAGATGGTCAAGTGTCAGAGTAACTCATGTTGTTATCCAATTAGATGGAGATACCTCCATCTGATCCCCCTCTAACCAGCAGCATCTTGCTTCAGCACCTACTGTAGCCAGATGCTTTCCTTGGAGGCATTGAGCATGCATTTTAGCATGCCAAAGTAAGCATCTTCAATTTAATACTCAGATTATACCTCAGCTTCTTATTAGGAAAATAACCACACTTCCATATATTCTTTAATGTTGCAAGACCACCTGCACTAGAGACTGTGAGGCACTGATGTATAATGCACACCAGGCAGAGATGTCAAAGAACATTTTTCGCCTGTCCTTGCTTAATATGTATCCCTACTATCTCTTCTTAGGCATTCTCTTAGTTCATTAGCTGACAATTCTTGCAAGATACGAGATTTGGCACAGATGGTGAACACGAAAGTTATTAATAAAAATGAGTATTGCCCCTTGAAGTACACGCACTGCAAGATTAAGTAACATACTTCAAATCTACAAGATACCACAAAAGAAAATGAAAGGCCAAACAATTAAACAGAATGGAGAAAAGGCTTGCATTGCATTTCTCATGTGAATTAACAACAATATCCTCCTTATTTTCCCATACCATTAGTTGATTTTGTCAAGAAATTACCTGCTATTTTAGAAAGGTCCATCTGTATCACACAAGAGGTTCCTTGGACTATATTTTTTTACTACATTTTAATTTGGGGATTAAAAATTTGATGTCCTAGAGACCAATGACACATTGTTTTCTTTGAAGCATCTAGGAAAGAATTAACCTCTTGAATTTAAACAAAATTATAAATCCTAAACAACACAGCTTCAAGTTTCACTCTACACAATTATCCTTAAAAATGCCTCATAAATGAAATTATTATTATAGTATTATCTCATACTCTTTACATTTTCATAGATCACACTTCCATCACTGTAATCCTCTAATACTACAAGATACTATTACAATTCCTTCTGGACTAGGAGGAAAACAACTTATAAGTATGAAAACCAGAGAATCTTCACCTGCACCTGTTCTCACAGCCATCCTTACATACTGCAGTATTTCACATAGCAAACAGTAAGTACAAAGCAAAGAAATGTCAAGACCTGCTATCATTGGCTACAACTGGCTATCAATTAAAACATTGCACAAAACACCTAGAATTTTTTTTTAATTAATTTAATTACCAGGAAAAGCACTTCTGGCTCAACTATCTTCTAGTAAAATAAGTCTCACCTTTAGCCCATGAGATGATTTCTTCTTTGCTTCAGAAAAAGACAGAGAGTTACTTGGAAGGCTGGGGAGATGAAGGCTCTGCCCTGAAGAAAACGATGTACCATCTGACATTACCATCATCTGTCATAAGAGGGAAAGCATGTCAGTAAAACATTACCAACAAGAGCAGAGTCTCACGTGCCTAGTAAACCACACTGGTAGGAAAGTAAAAGTCCAAAAAACAATATCCATATTTCTTCTCAAGAGGGGATAGTTTAATGAAATCACACTGATAATTAATTAATTTTCCCCAAGAAGAGTCTGTTTTTCCCATGATACTAACTGGTAAGCATTCTGCCTGCCTGTATCCTGACCCATAAGTCTTCCCACCCTATCCTCTCTCCCTTCCCTGAGAGGCAGAGGAGGCAGAGAGAGTGACCAAACATCTTAGCCAAGGTTAATCCACCACAAAGATACACTGTAAAAACAGATTGAGGTTTTTAAGTGAAAGCAGTACGTCTTTACTTTCAGCTTCTAACTTCAGGCTTCTGTGTTGTCTAGATTACAGTAAACTGGGCGGACGGTAAGCAAACAGTTTGCCGTTAAGAAGGTCTAGCTCCCTTTCTTGGTTTTGAAGACTTAAGTACAAACAGATCATTTCCAGAAAGCACACATAAATCAGCTATTACTGAGCAGTTATCTGACATGTAAAGATTATTCTTTCCATCTGTGGGAAACCCAGCTAAGATCTTGTCTTCTGCTCCAGTGCTGCTGTGTCTGGATTTTATGATTCCTACCACAACCATTCATTTATCTATTGTTTCAAAGCTCCAAATGCCAGAGACAGCTTACCTGTCTAACAAGCCCTGCAAAGCTGGAAAGATGATGCAGAGCTCTGCACCTGCAAGGAAACATGTCTCTCTTCCCACAGGTTCCCATGCACAAATCAACACTGGTTTGTGGATTTCCTATGTGGTTACCCTTGCCTCTTCAGATGACCAAAACATCCTCTGACTCAGGGGACAGGAATGAGCTAACCCATCACATGCCTCATACACATTACATTAAAAATACAGGGAAATCAAGGATGCAGATATGTATATTCCAACATTACCTCTCAAGTCAGGATGATATTTTATTGACTACAGCTTCCTGAAGACAGGATTTCAGTATAAAAAATACTTTTAAAATTAAAAACAATATTTAAACACCACTCCAAATGAATCTTGTTGCAGACCACTTTGGTCAAAAGATACACGGTAGCTTGAGGAATATTAAGAGACATGTCTAGGTAATAAAAGTTATTTTCAAAAGTGTTTTCAACACTGTAGCTATATGCCAAAAGTAGAGGAAGAAGGCAATTAAGCTGTTCTAAACTAGAGTCTGCCAAAAGCCAAAACTCTGAAAAAATCATCTGTCCAAAAGCAAGGACTTTCTTCTTGCAATCCTGGCACAGTTGATTATAATTAGCTATTGTGAATCATAATAAGTGATCATTTAGTAGGAGAGATACTTTTTAATCTCAATTTGCCGAGGTCTTTGGTTGCATTAAACTCAGTGAAATTCAAGAAAAGGCACAAGCTAACAAAGAACAATCAGCCAGAAGGAAAATCTATAGGCACATGTGCATACCAAAACCTGGGCAACAGGTAGAGAAAATGCATGTATTTAGCATTATTTTCTCTCACAGAGGATATCAAATGGGTGTTAAATAGTATTGTTCCCTAAGTCAAACTCTGCAGTGCTTTTTTAAGACGCAAATTTAATAAGACATATCATTTGCATAAAATTAAAGTAATTCAGAAAAAGTACCCTTTAATTACAGAGTTTAAGCAGGTATTTTATTGCCCAAAATAGTTTCATTCATACAGTCATATGACAAAAAGATGGATATCCACGTGGAAGAAAAATTTAGGCAGGAGGATTAGATTTTGCCCTACCCTGAAATTAAAACCAAAGAAACAAAAACTTTGCCAAAAATTCTTTCTCCTAGTGTTGGAAGCTGCCATTTTCTCCCTGAAGCATAGAAGTCTGATTCATCAAAATAAACTCACTGAGGTTTAACAACTGTATAAATTTTCTTTTTAAAATTCATAAACATTTTAGTTTGGAAATATTCATATATTCATGATTGTACACAGGCATTCTTAGAAAGCTGACATTTTTTTAAAATGTATATGGACTGTTTCTGGAAAGTATTTGGACCATTAATAGTCACCATATTACAGACTGTTTCAAAACAGGATGACAATCTACAAAGGATTTAGAAGGCTGAAATGAACAGCATTAATACCATGTGAGGTCTGATTTGGCAAATCTAGTTACATACAGGAAAAAATAAATCCTGGAGTGGT
Organism: Cyanoderma ruficeps; assembly: GCA_008694505.1. NCBI lineage: Eukaryota > Metazoa > Chordata > Aves > Passeriformes > Timaliidae > Cyanoderma > Cyanoderma ruficeps. The sequence continues at coordinate 1,136,665 of VZDJ01000026.1, read as the reverse complement.
TTTAGAAAACAAAATCTGGACATACCAAACCATGAACCCTAGAAATTTCAGTGTATTGAATCCTGCAGCCTGTTATTTCATCTTAAACCCTATAAAAATAGCAACTGAAAATTCAAAATTTTAATGTGATTAACAATGCATGCAGTTAACACAGACTACAGACTGCACCATCTTTAAAGCTGACAAAAAGATTGCAAGAGACTGGAAAGTCTCATGCAAAATTAACTCTTCAGCTCTATGATAAAAAATACACACTTCTCTTCCAAACAGATTTCTGACAGAAGTATATGCTCCTCGTTTAAGTCCATTATAGAAAAAAATAAATTACTTATTACTTAAATTACCTCTCAGAGAAAGAAGATAATATTAGCACTAAGTAACATCCAATATTCTTGTTTTCTTTGTCAAGATCATCTAGGTAGAAAGCCCCTATATTACCAACACTTTTTTGAATTAATATGCATTTCTATTTTGGCTAAACTTAGGAAAGTGACAACTACACATCCAGTGTAATTTTACTGGAAGACCTCAGCTGACAAAATTACAGCAATTTCTGCAGTGGGTAGCTGCCTTTTGTTCCTGTATTAGTCAAACACAGATGTACACAGGCTGGCAGATGTACTTCCACCAGCTTTCAAAGTAAGTCCCTATTTTCACATTGGTTCTACCAGACTGGCAACAGACACTGCTTGACTGTGGGCATGTCTTCGTATGCACCTTTATTAAACAAAGGCTACACCAAAGACGGAAAAGGTGGGAATGAGCATATCACAACAAGACACTACTACTGCAGCAAGAATGCAAGCTCACTGATAGCATAGCAATAACTGTCCAGCACAGCCTATATATGCTTTCCTTACTTTTTTTCCTCCTTCCTGCATTGCAAGTTTCCTGCTGTCTTACAGCTGCCTACAGATACAGCTCAAGAGAGGGGGGGATGTGTCTGCAGCCCGTGCTTGAGCCAGGCAGCCAAGGACACCTGCAGCTGGTGCCTGTCTGCACCTACAATGAATCATTTCAGTGACAAAACCCAGGAACATGAATAACTCCTCTTCTCAGTCTCTTCTAAAGTCAACAGCTAAATGGATCAGCGAGATTGGTGGAATAAGACCTGACTGGTGTCAATGAAGCAAGGTGAGATAACAACAGTCTTTAAACAAGTCAGTTTAAACAGCCATGTGACAACATTCCGAATTCACCAATATGCAAATAATGAAGTTCCAGTCACAGTTTTGCTGTTCCCTCAAAGATTTTGCTTGACTATATTTGAAAGAGCAGAGATCTAGCTAATCTCAAATTTATTCTTTCATGGGGCAAATGGTGACAGTAATACAATGTATAAAAGTAGGTCATTAGTTAGGCTTGTTGACAAATACTTAGGTGTTTTTAAAAGTGTGGATTAGGATACCTGGTGCTGGATAAGCACTGGAAAGATGTCTACAGGAGAACAGTTAGTTTCACAGCTTAATACCAGGGTACAAATAATACAGGAACAGCAGAACAGGCTGTATGGAGAAACATGTCAAGGGAGGTGATTGTCCCACTCCACTCTACACTGGTGTGGCCTCACCTTGAGTCCTGCAGCTGTGGCACCTCATCACAAGAAGGACATTGTCAGACTACTGGAGTGTGTACAGAGGAGGGCAACCAGTGGGGTGAAAGGCAGCTGACATCAGTTGACTTGCTCAGTTTAGAGAACAGGTTGAGGGACGACTCCAGTGCAGCCCACAACTTCCTCGAGGGGGAGCTGCTGATCCCCTCACATAATCGAACTGCTCTGCTGGTAGCGTATCTTGCCTCTGGCTCGCCAAAAACTCACTTCGCTAGCCTTCAGCTGGTGTGCTTGTATTTTAAACCTTTGTTTACCAGTTGCTTTAAATGAAAAACAACTTTACAAGGGAAAAGGAAAACCTACTTTTCCCCCCAAAAGAGTGCATAGAGTGCACAATATTCACATTATTGGGTAGGAATAAACAGCCTGAAGTGACCAGTCTCCACAGTATCTGAGCTGCTGGCATCTTAGAACCGTAGAATGGTTAGGGTTGGAAGGGACATTAAAAATCGTTCCAATCCCCCTGCTGTGGGCAGGGACACATTTCACTACATCAGGCTGCTCAAACAGCCATCCAAACTCCAAGGAATGGGGCATCCACAACTTCCCTGGGCAACTTGTTCCAGTGCCTCCCCACCCTCACAGTAAATAATTTCCTCCTAATATCTAAAATTACTCTCTTTCAGTTTGAAGCCATTCTCCTTTATTTTAACAATACCTGCCCTTGTACAAAGTTTCTCTCAGGGTATGTCTAAGGACATTCCAACCTGCTACTCAAGACAACTGAATGCTATGGAAAGAAAAACTGACATGCATTTAATTTAAGTAGTTACATGCACTTTCAAAAAAAGGAATAGATCAGGGAGCAACTCTGCACTACCAATTACCATGATTTAATCAGGAACCCTCTCCACTATTTCTCTTCCAGCAATTTGGGGAAAATTATGAAATTTCAATACCTTGAGAGTTATAATAGCTTGTACTAAACCTACTAACAATTGATTCTGAAACCTCCTTACAAAAAAGAAAAAAAATTGGCATTTTGAAGACAACATTTATTTACCAATACATGCTTGACAACTTGGAGTACCTGTGTACCCAACACACTTTCAAAACAAAACAACTCACTTTCAAAACAAAACCTTGCTTTTCATGTCCTTATAACATGAGGAATGTGGAACAATCTTAAAATGTTCCATGAAAAACTGGAATTCTTTTTTTGAATTCTCTTATTTCATTTCTGCAAATGCATACAACTGCAAGGCCCTGCACCTGGGCCAGGGAAACCTCTAGTACCAATCTAGACTGTGGGATGAACACATGGAGAGCAGCCCTGCTGAGAAGGACTTGGGAGTGGCTGGTGCAGGAGAGGCTGGACATGACCCAGCCATGAGCACTCACAGCCCAGAAAGCCAAACATGTCCTGGGCCGCGTCCACAGCACCGTGGGCAGCAGGGCCAGGGAGGGGATTCTGCCCCTCTGGTCTGCAGAGACCCCGCCTGCAGTGCTGCATCCAGCTCTGGGGTCCCAGCACAGGAAGGACATGATGGAGCAAGTCCAGAGGAGGGACACCAACATATTTAGAGGAATGGAGCACCCTTCCTACGAGGACAGGCTGAAAGAGTTGGGGCTGTTCAGTCTGGAGAAGAGAAGCTCTGGGGAGAGTTTATACCAGCCTTTCTGTACCTAAAGGAGGGCTGCATGAGAACTGGAGGATGACTTATTAGCGGGGCAATAGGACAAGGGATAGTAGTTTGAAACTTAAATAAGGTAAATTTAGACTAGCTATAACAATGAAATTTTTTACAATGAGGGTGGTGAACCACTGGAACACATTGCACTGAGAAGTGGTGGATGCCCCACCCCTGGGGGCACTAAAGGTCAGATGGATGGGGCTCTGAGCAGCACGATCTAGTTGGAGATGTCCCTGCCCACTAGATAACCTGTAAAGGTTCCTTCCAACGCAAACTATTCTATGATTGTGCCAGCCCTGATGCATAGGAGTCACAGATCTACCACCCCACATACATATATACGCAGTCAAGAATTGTATGAGCTGTTGTCCAGACCAACACAATTTCCTTATTAATCCACATTTGAGCTCCTGTAGGTGATTGAGCCACTATCAAAAATCTGCTGTTTCCTAGCTTTCCATTTTCCTGAATGAAAGGAGGCCATCAATAAAGCTACAATAATCAGATCCACACCAAGCTACCTGTTGCAGTTTCATTTACTGAGCTGCTCATCAAATAACACCCTCATACAGCATAATTAGAATAAGAGTGAGCTTTACCACAGTGTGCTGCAGAAAATTCCAACAGCACTTTCAGTAAAAGCTACAAGAGACCTATTAGAGTTCTGGGGAAAATGAACCATGTTACTACATTTCTGCAGCACTCATCATGAATTATACTCATGCATCAGTAACAGACAACTGGATCTCTTTCTGTGGCTCTGGGCTGCCACACCCTGTGTCATTTTACAGCGATGAACAGGTTCCTACACATAATTTCTTTCAACATTAAAGAGTACATCTGTAATATGGGGGGAAAGTAGCAATGATATTAAATGACCACACCAACACTAATAGTTAAAGTCATGATGATGAAAAATCAGTATGGACCCCAGTATGAGCTACTAAAGTGGGTATGTGGACGCGCGTTTATTTATATTTATTTATTTCAAATTTCCAGAGGCTAACACAATGCTAAGAAAAACCTAGCAGTAATACAAGTCCCATTAAGGTTGAAGTTCCAAAATATAAATCATTAGCTAAAAAATATAGTAATCCTGAACAACTATTATTTATACTTCAACCAATATATAAAAAAGTTATTTGCTTGAAAGTAAAGTAATATGTAGTTCAAGAAAATACAATTACTTAAATATGAAAAGATAAAAGATAATCCCTTTCCTATAGCAGCATTAAACCTAAGGTTGATTCTGGGTAGAAGCCAATTATTCTAACTGACACAGAGGAATTTGCCAGGAAATAGGGAGGATGGAGAAAAGAGGGAAATTCCCGCAATTTCATCTTCATTACATGGATTATGAACCTAGGTTTCAAAACTGGCACTATGCAGACATCTCAACTGACTAAAAAGATATTTCTCAACTGTTAAACAATAAAACCACAAAGATATGAAAAACCCCTCAAACAACAGAATGCAGTGAGTTTTGGCAAAACCTACATTTTCACCTTGATAATTTTCTCTAAAAATTGCATCCCTCTCAGAATAATTCTTTGTCTCTCTAACTCATTAATTGTCTTTAAGAAAAGAGATGTCTTGTTACAGAACCAGTGCTCTTGCATTTCCTAATGAATTTTACAGAAAGCAATAATAAAAGATTCATCTGTCCTTAAATAAAATCATTACCACTCTAAGAGTTACCTATTTCTTGCATCCTCTAAACATGAAACCTCAAACCATTAACAGCCCTTTGCCTTCGTAATAAAGCAGTGAATTTTATGATTTTTGCCCGCAGTGTTAACTGCTAAGGGGCAGAGAAAAGGTTTATCCTTTTAGGAAAGAAAAGCTATTAAATTCTGTCTCTATATTCCTGGATTAAACAACTAATTTTGAGTCTCCTGCCAAAAAGGTGGAAAAGGTTAACTTCCAATTAAACTTGCAAAACAACAAAACATTTTTATTTATGTATTTGCAGCTTTGAGAGCTAGGGCAGTATCAAATGGCTATCTTATGTAGACTGAAAATATTTTCACTACTTTTTCCTGCAAGAAGTGAAATTAAATTATTTTTAACATTATATTCAAACAAGTGATGCCTAAGCAATTTTTTTCCAGTGGCAAAATTTAATTTGAAAATGTTAGGCAGCTGTCATTCAGCATCTTCAAAATTAATTCATTTTTACCAGGTCACTAAACAGACTAGGTGTAATTTTCAAATTTTCCTTGCAATTGAAAAACACGCAAGCCAAAAAAACCAACAGAACCAGTGCAATTGATAATATAAAATACATAAATAGAATCAGACTCTATTTGTGTTTTCCATGGGATTCAACATGCAAAATCTACTTCAAATTTGAAGGTTTTTCTTAATCACTATAATATCCCAGTGTCAGTTTTCTTCTGAAATCCATATGCAGCAATCACAGTGCCACCTCCTTTTCCTCAGTGTCTCATATTTTAAGGCTCAAACTGATCACAAAAGGTAACTGAAAAATCTAGGAAGGAATGACAACATAAGGGTCAACACTTACTGGTGTTTACATGACCGGAACTTCAATCCTACTGTACCTACTCAAGCATAATTCTATGCTGTGCCTAGAGGATGAGCTCTGTAGGAGACTGAATATATACAGTTCTTTCACTTCCAGTAGCTTGATGACTTGGTTGGTAAGACACGGATCTACTAAAAGTCATAACCTGTATCCAGGGTATCCTTGGCGATTTCAAGCAATAGGTTGCTAATTCAACATGTGTATACATGTATACCTGGTAGCTACAGGTGATGAGGTACTACACTAAGTAAATGGTACAGAAAATTCTGAGTGGCATCATTTCCACAGCAAACCTTTTTAAAAGGAATGTCATTCAGAACATATGTATAGAAAGGTATAGAACCTAAACAATGTATGGTTTGGTTAAATTTGTCCAGCATCCTCTTGAAAATGTTTTATTTCTTCTGCAAACATTTCTTTTCTTTAATTACAAGAATAAGCCAACTGAAAACAGGTGAATGGTAGAGATGGATTTGAGCATAACTAAATCTTTCCAAGGGGTTGTGGGAACTTCAGTGTAGAAAATATATTTCTGAAGGTGGAAAACTCTGCCGATTGGATATAGCCTAAAACAGAACCAAAGGTTTCTATTTACGTTCCTGATTAGAGAATCTCTGAAGCCAAATCAAATCCTTAAGGACATCAAATCCTTAATGTCCTGTTTGCCTAACTGAAGTGGCCAGTGGAACTGCAAAGCTGTACTACAGTTGAGTTCTGACTTTTTAATCTCTTGTGATATCCCAGTGTTACTCTTACTCTCTCAGTGAGCTACAGGATAGCAAGTCAGACCTTACTGGACATGAAGGATGGAGAAAGGTTAAACTTTCTTCGCCTGAAAGACAGAAGAACAGTGGCTGTAGCAACCTTGACTAGTTCAGTTTGGGAGGCCACAAAATCTATGTGTGATGGAAAGGGGGACTTAGGAGTATCCAATAGATAATTCAAAGAATCTGCAGCAAAAGACAAACACAGAGGCAAGACTACACTAAATATGGCAGCATGCAGGTACCAGATGAGTTCATACACTTCTCCCTCCAGAAGGACATACTATTTGTAATACGCATATGTTTATGCAAATAACAAATAATCACGTTTTGTAGTTCACATCAGTCAGCCCATGTGAAAACAGAGGAAAATTAAACAGATTTGGGTTTCAAGGTAATAGAAATCAAGCAATTTAGACCATTATTTAAAAGCATGTAAGCAAAAGCCCGCAATGTTAAAGGACTGACTCAATGCTACCACTCAGTGTTTTACATTTATATCTCAATTATTTTGAAGGACATGAGCTTCATTTTGCCAGACTCCTTGTCTATCAAAATTCAGCAACCTGTTACTGTTATTTTTTTCTTGTTAACAGCCATAAGCTAAAAATATTAATTGTTTTGTCTTATTTTTAAGTGCCAAACCCATCTCATACTTTATTATCCTATAAATGCTTTTCTCAGCCTAAAGCATGGAATTTACAAATTACTTAATGCTCTGTGTAGAACAGACTCAATTCACACCCTTGGAAGGGAAAGTCAGCTTTTCAGGGCTTCTACAGGATTCAAAAAAAGCCTGTTTGCAGCATTTCATTACACCAGGAGATGTATGCCCTTCAAAGAAACTTTTAGAGACAAGACAAACAGAATGCTATTACATTATTTCTGCCAAGCTGATCAGATAAACTCCCAGGTCAGAAAGTCCACAGAGGGAGGCAGAAAACTGGTAACTTCATAAGAAGGTATTAATTTCTTGGAAAGAACTTGGGGAAATGGAGAAAAAGAAAAAGCCATGCAGCCTGAGGCATCCAGAAGACAAAAGGCAATGAAGCAATGCATTTTAAGAATGACCATACTGGTCATTCCCTATATTCAGGGAAAGAATTTGATCAAAACATGCCACATTTTGTTGTTCACACTTAGGCAACATTCTTGTTTTTTGTTAACTCAAGAAAACTAAAATTAAAAGGCACTAGCAGTAAAAAGGAAGCTTCCTATCTTAACCTGTTTAACCACTACTCCTCAACTCCAAAATCTCTGGCTGTCATGGTTTGAGGGGAAGTGAGTTTTTCAGGAAGCTGAGGTCAAACCAATCAGTGACCCGATTTGGATGTTGACACCTTTGCTGACCACTGAGAAGTTGGACACGCCTCTGAGGACACAAGGTGTTAAAACCAAGGACTCCCAGAGGCTCTCCCTCTTTTCCGGCCCTGCTTTCAGCGGAGAAGCTCTCTCCTCCCCTGCCCACGTTGGGCGGGGGAGGGAGAGCCAGGTAGGCCCGGGCCCGGTGGGGGGAAGAAGAGAGAACGGGACGGGAGCTGGGTCAGCCCATCCAGGATGGAGGGGTGGAGAACTGGAGAACTTTGGAGGTGCCTTCTGTCCCCCGTCCGTCTCCCCCCCCCAAGGAGACGGTGCCGAAGCTGCGAGCTGGTGTGTGGGAGTTGCCGGAGCCTGCGGAGCCTGCCTGCTGATGCCTGAGCCTGTGGCCTTGCGGAGAAACAAAGACTTTTAACTCTTTCTAAGGCAGAAGAAAACTGTTCCATACACTGATTTCTCATGGTTGATAGTTTTAGAGAGAGAGGACAGCCCGGGACCATGATGGTAAAGGAAGATGAGAAGAATCTCTCCTGATTGCCAGAGATGAAGAGGAGTGGCCTTATGGGTTGGACTTTTTCTTGCATAATTTGGCCATAGACAGACCCTGAGTCTCCTGAATATAAATAAGACTGTATTTTGGGTGGATGTTTGTCTGGTTCGAAGCCAAAGACTTTGTGACTTGTTTCTGAGACCCTCCGCCCCAGGGGTAAATGTGGGGGGGACTGCTGGTCCCGACGAGAGAAAATGGCTGGTTTTGGTACTTGGCTAAACATCCTTAAAAGAGCCCTATCTGGTTTTGAGTCCATGGACGGTGGTGAGAACACTGGACATGGAAAGGAGGGTGTCACCCTGGTAGATTTTCCGGGTGGGGCCATGGGTGACATGGGAACATGAGAGGATGGACCTGTGTTCCCTCTGGGACGTCTGTGGTGTGAGAAAAGACTCCTCTCTCCTTGGTTGGATTGAAGATTGTTTTTTTAAGGGATGATGATTTGGATTGGGGAACCCAGGGTTGTGGAAGGTTTAAGCAAGTAGATGAAAGTAATGTTCCTGGTGTCAACTGTTAAAAGCATGAAAGGATGGAAATTGGGGGGAGGGGAAGAAGTGTTTTGGAAGGTTTTTTTTTCCCTGCCTTTGGGTGTTTGGGTTTTCTTTTCCTATTGTCTATTGTTTGCTGCTATGTAGGTTAATAAATTTTCTTTTCTTTATTTCAAGTTTTAGGCCTGCCCTGCTCTGTCCTTGAGTTTTTGACCACATCTCACAGTAGTTGATTAAGAAAAACATACACTCATGGGTGCATTGGCATTCGACCAGGGTCAACCCATGACACTGGCATTACTTAAATTTATTAAACTTGTGGTTAAAACTTGCCAATCTTATCCAGTCTGTTGTCAACAAATATTAAAGCAATGGCTCACAAAGTCTTTCAGAATACAGTCTTGATGTTTTATTTGCAAATACACTAAAAAGCCTCTTCCACCTTATAAATGCAAACACAGAACACTGCTCATGCTTCTACTTCAATGTAACTACAGTTGTAACAGTTCTCTTCTTCAGGAGGGGAACAGGGTCTTTCAGACTATACATGTTCCATGGTTTTGCTTTGTTTTCAACGATTCTCTTCAGCAGACTGAATATTCTCACACTAGTTCTCTCTTATCTCCAGCCCAGAACCTACAATTGTCTAAAGGTACCAAAAAAGGTTACCCACTTCTGTTATGGCTGTTTCAAAATAAAGAATGGCACTTAAAATTTCACAGCATGAAGGCTTTCTTAACATCTCTATCTGTGACTTGTTAAAGGAGGCAAAATACACTTATGAGGTCTGCAAATAACCATCAACAGGGAAGTGAAGCATCTGATACTTCAGAGCAAGCAGGGCTTGCAGGAAGGACCCAAGCAGCCTGGAAGAATGGGTTAACAGCAGCCTCATGAAATAAAATGAAGACAAATGACAAATACCAAGAACTGTTCCAGCAAGGCAGAGCCCTGCAGCCAGGAGGCTAGGGCTGTAAAAGAGTTCTGGAGCATGGCGTGGGCACAGGAGGGCTGTGAGCTGAGCCAGGGCCCAGGCAGCACCTTAGGTGCCTAGGCAGCAACAATGGCTACCACTGTTCCAATTCTTGTGAGGTGGTCACAGCCCTGGAGCCAGGGGAGGGTCAGAACTATATCCTCTGCTTTGTTTTTGTCAGACCCTATCTACACACTGCCCACGGTTTGGAACTCAAACACAAACACCAGCAAAATGGTGGGAGATGAGAGGAGGTAACTGAGACCGTGGGGCTGGAGACTGCACAGCAAGAAGCAGCTACAGGCCTAGGACTGGCTCAGGTCAAAGGAGAGATGGCTTCAGGGGTATCCAACAGCTCCTCCATTCCCTCCCACCAGCATGGCACTTATCAGAGGGAATAGAGCAAACATAGGCTCTTCACAGTAGTGTGTGGAAGGAGGCAAGAGGCAGCAGCCTAACCTGACACATGAGAGGCTCAGGCCCATGAAGATGGCCCAGCAGTGAGTCGAGCCCAGGGAGAGTTTCACACCCCAGCAAAGAGGGGTCAAGTCCTGAGCAGACGTCACAGCTGAGCCTCTGATAGTCCCTAACAGAATCAATTATGCTGTCATTGCATTGTGTGAAATACAGCAGAACAGTTTCCACTAACAGACAAACCTAAAGGTTTGGCCTTTTGGGCCCTCTCATCCCTCCAAATGGGCAAACTTCCTTTTGGCTTTTTCGCAACACCTAATTCTGGCAACACATAAAGAAGTCAGTACATTTTTCTGATTCAGACTGTGCAGCATATTACATAGATTTAAGTAGGTTTCTTCACAGTTAGAGTTTTGACTTGTTCTACCTTACAACTACTGAATTTATTCTTCTTAACATAGAACCATTTCTCTTTCAATGAAAGATGTTTTACTTTCTTATTACTTCCATCACAGTATCATATATTTAAGGAATGCACATGCTTATTTGTTCACCCATTCCACTTAAAGACACATACCAAGCTCCTGTATGAAGTTAATCACAAAAACACTTCACTTAGTTTCACTGTTAGGTCAATCTTTTTCATTATACTAATCATGCACCAGCAACAAGCAGCAACATCTTTATTGTGATGGCTTTTGACATGGGTGCAGGACTCACCCCTCCTGCCTTTAGCAGCTTTCTTCTGAATTCCTCTGTCGGGTTGTTGAATGTGAGCTTTTCACAGCGGAGGTGATTTACAGGTGGGTGGCCTTCAAGGTGTAGGAATAAGTCATAGTCAAATCGAACTTTCTTAGGTTCTTCCTGAGGGTTGAAAATAACCAGATAGAAACATCTAGCACCAAAACTAACTAAGTTGAAAACAAAGGCTACATAAAGACTTTATGTCAATTAAAATTACATAATTTTAAACCATTCTCTGTGTTCTCAGACACACATGGAATTTACCAAGTGTCAGCTGAGCTACAGTAAATCAGAGAATCAGAGAGGCTCCTATCAGCCCATGATAACACAAGGCAAAATGCATGCATTTCATGAAATCCTGGCAAGGCTTACTTGACACTGTTAAGTCATGTTTGGCCCAAGAGGCAGATAGGCACACAGGCAAGTATCATGATTCAGCTGACACAAGGTAACTCAGTCAGAAACACAATCACATGTCTGAGCCATAGAGAGTACTGAATACCAGTGTAGTAAGTTTTGAGCACAAATTTCTCCACTGCAGCCAAACAATTGATTTCTTCACAAGTTATAGAAAGGGGGAAGTATGAATCTGCTGCAGCCAACTATATTTGCTCTCCTACTTATAGGGTCATTTCTTTAAAAAACTTCATTGTCTTCAACAAGTGTGGTCAAACAGATTTCAACTGTTTCACCAGAACTATCAAGTGATTAAAATTCTCTGGCACTGCAGTGAAAAAATGAAATTGAATGTTCCCTGTACCAAACAGAAAGAGAAAAAAACAGAAAAAGCAAATTTATCTTGGGAGAAATCACCAGTGCTCTAGTGGCCTGAGAAAGCCACAGCTGAAAAATTACACTGGTTGCACCAGACAGGCTCCAGTATCTAATATTACAAACTACATCCATTTTGTGTTACACATTTACACAGCCCCTTCCAGAAGCTGTATGTGCATTAAGTGCTTTTTTAAGATGACATTAAGGGGCCCTTCCTCCAAAGGTCCTGATGTGCAATGGAAGTCACCAAATCAAGCCTTAGGAAAGAACAAAATAAAAAGTCAACTTGAAAAAAAGTTTCAGTAAAAAGGGAACCATGAGGGAAGAGAAGGAAGAGATACATCAAAACCTTAGCACAAATCCAACACCGCATGAAATCAAAATAACATGTTCTGTTCAGTGACAGATGCTTTAGAAATTCACATTAACCAGTCTGAGTCAGGAGTCCAAGTATGGGAAGAACAGAAAGCATAGAAATCTCAGTTATTCTAAAAGTTAAATCAGAGGTTTCGGACACAGCCAAGGGACATTTTAATCTGTCCCATCTCTAGACTTGGAGCAGAAACAACAAAAGGAGACCTGAAGTTGTCTGTTTCTGACGACAAAGACTTGCAGTTATCTGCTTCTGAAGACAAAAAAAAGCAGTGCTTTAGATGAACTATTTTCACATTCTGAACTATGTTTTCATAGTTCATAGAAACAAACGACATCATTTTCAAAGGAAAACATGGATGATATTTCTTGCTGTTAGAAATATTAACATGATTTCATGCAGAAAAAAATGGAAGCATTTTATCCCCTGATTTGCATAGGAAACTGCAATGCTGCTATAGGCAACATGTTGGTACCAGCAGCTTTGCATAAAAGCCAAGTTGCAATAATTCATAAATGGTCATCTTCAAACAATTTTGTGGAAAGTCAGTTGAACATAACCAATGATTAAAAAGTAGACTTACCACACAAAAGACCATCAGTACCCCTACACTGCCACTATTTTAAAACTGGGGAGACAGAATGTGCTGCAGTTTATGAGCCTTATCCTACATGAACTGCATTTTCCAGAGTAGGAGTCTTTGACCTAAAAGCATTTCTAAGGACTTTGTCTCAATGACTAACAACTATAACCCGCTGTTGCAGAATTTGTGAGCAGGGACTGGTTGTAACTTCTGCAACTCTTTAAAGTTTGGAATATTTTTCTATCATGGTGAAATACCTGTTAAATTTTCCACCAATTTCTGTTTAGTCCTGGTACAGGAAGCCTTTAACCCTTGGTGGTCCAGGTGGTTTCCAATACCCTTCCTTTCTCTATCCATAAGGGTATTTTCTGAATCAGAAATTCAGCTATCTACCTTTGATAGCTAATAAATGATGGTATGTCTCCTCTTCCTCTATCTCCTTTTCTTCTGCATTACAATACCTGTGAACTGCCTTAGAACAGCTAAGACAGGAGAAAGCAGTAATTTGCCAGCTCAATTTTTGTGCCACTCTTTCATTGTATTGCACCCACCCCAGGGAAGTGCATGCTGCTGCAGCTGTGTGATGGCCTAACTGACTCACAGTCCATCTGCTGCTTGCTGTATTACATGACACCAAAAAGAGGTGAGGGATGTTTGCAAACTTCCTAATTCTACACGTTGCTTGAGGGCAAGGCAAGTTCTAATCACTGCCACCCTCTTGATCTCAGTCTAAGCCACAACTTCTGCTGGGGACTTGGGGACCAGAGACTTGCAGTCTCCACAGGCAGAAAAAGCAGCCACAAGTCTGAGTAGAAAACAAAAAGAGAAATGTTGGACGGGAAGCTTTCTGTAGAGATGTTCAGTGACTGACTCACTGTTTTCTACTTTGTCTGTGGGATGAGCATTTAATAGATGAGTTGAAGAGACTGGGCTGCTTTTCATTATATTTCCTGAATGAATCAAAACAGCTTCCTTAATAGAAACAGGGCAAAAAAGCATACCAAAAAGTCCAGTCAACTCATTGAGGCAGTTCTGTTTCATTTCCAACAGCAAACAGGATAAATCAAGACCTGTTCTTCATAGATTGATACAGGGAACATGTCACAATTACCTATTCAAAACCTACAACTTCCAAAGTGCCTGAACAGAATTCCCTCTACCTGACACCTTAACAGGGCTTTCTGCGAAAGATAAAAGGATACTGGAATACATACCTGAAGGCATACATAGCTAACCCCAAAAGAAATTTTAAGTGATCAGGGTTCCAGAAAAAGTCTTTTACAAAGCATTTCTATTTTCTTTCTGTTTTAGTCTTTTACCAAGTATTCAACACATTAAAGATATAATGTTCACTTGATTAAAATAATAATTTCAAGCTACATCTTGATAATGTAAAATAAACACACAGGTATCTTTGAATCGTTAAGTACCACAACAGCTCCACCAAGGCACACGACATATAAAGGGAACCTGAATAACTTTGGATATTAAGGTAGTGTACATTAAACTTTGCAAGATTTTGCTCTTTAATTTCACATAAATCCAGTTCTTTTCATCTGAACTAGTTATTAGCAATGCAGACGCCATTACGTACAATTAAAGAAAATTCTGCATTTGCTATTTGAGAGACTCACAGTAAGTGCAGCAATTACTTAGAATTCTTAATTACTAAGGTAATAAGAATTACCTTACATTATGTGAGGTATCACAATAACAAGTTTTGTAGAATAGCACTGGATTTGGTTTGAGTCTGGTAATGTTGAATATAATGAGTACATGTAGTCTAAAAGCATTTTTTTTAACAGAGAAAGGATGCAAGATTAAAAAACCCACTGTTTTGAAGGATCAAAACCTGAACCAATTACAAGCATTTGTAATACTAAAATAGAACAATGAGTTCATTGTGTAATCAACATAATCAAGACTGGTGTCTTTTCTTCAAGTTTAAGTGGCTCTCTAAGCATTAGTTAAAGTCTGCCCACTTTTTAGCAGGGCTAGTAATTCTTCTGAATAATTATATTACACTTCTCTTTTTCAATTACACAATTTTAATTTCACAGAGTTATCTACTAAATGCTGTCCACCAAGAGTCAATATTGGACGCAATATTGTTTAACCTCTCCACCAGTGACTTGGATGGATGAAGGGGAAGTTGCCTCTTTAGCAAGTTCATTGATGACACAGAGCTGGGAGCAGTGGCTGATACCCCAGAGGGCCATGCAGCCCTTCAGAAGGGCCTCGACAGGGTGGAGAGGTGGGCTGTGAGGAATTGTCTGAGATTCAACACAGGCATATGCAGGGTCCTGCACTTGGGCAGGAATAACCCCAGGCACCAGCACAGGCTGGAGGCTGATCTGCTGGGAAGCAGCTCTGTGCAGGACCTGGGGTTCCTGGTGGACAGCAAGCTGCCCATGAGCCAACAGTGTGTCCTGGTGGCCAAGGTGGCCAATGGTGTCCTGGGGTGCATCAGGAAGAGCATTGCCAGCAGGACAAGGGGGGTGATCCTGCCCCTCTACTCGGCCCTGGTGAGGCACATCTGGAGTGCTGTGTCCAGTTCTGGGCTCCTCAGGACCAGAGAGACATGAAGCTGCTGAAGAGGGTCCAGCACAGACAAACATGATGAGGGAATCTCTTTTAGGAGGAAAGACTGAAAGCATTGGGCCTGCTCAGCCTTGAGAAGAGAAGACTGTGAGGGACCGTACTGTTTACAAGTATCTGAAGGGAGGGTGTTGGATGATGGATCCATGTCTGGTCATGCCCAGCAATCGTACAAGGGTCAACGGGCATGAACTGATGCACAATGCACAGGAAGCTCCACCTGAACGTGAGGAAGAGATTCTTTAACACGCAGTGACCAAGCACTGGAACTGATAGGTTGTAGAATCTCCCTCATCAGGGATACTCAAGAACTGTCTGGACACAATCCTGTGCCATGTGCTCTGGGAAGACCCTGCTTGAGCAGGGATGTTGAACCAGATGACCCCCTGTGGTCCCTTCCAATATGACCCATTCTGTGAACCTGTGAAATACAATTATACATTTCTACATGTTACAGTAATACTGGGCTGAGGAATAGCATTGATAAAGATAGCTTTAAACATAATTCTTAACCAAGTTTACAAACTAAACTTCAAAACTTAAAAAACACCTCACTTCCACACGATTTTTTTTTCTTATAAAAAACATGAGATTCCATACCTTGTTTTTGAAGTAAACCTCAATTGGTAAAATGAAACCAGCATATCCAGATTCTTCAACTTTGTAGGGTGGGTCCTTGCACACTGAAACAGAAAAAATGGCATTTAACAAAACAAAACAAAAAATCTGTAATTCATAAGCAAACCACATGAGTACATCTGTGACAATAGTTCAATGTGTCACAGTTAAAAAACTGCACAGACACAGTAGGATGTATCTGAGCACAACTCAACCTGAATTTTGCAGGCAAATTTTTCTTGCCTGCATAAAACCTTCACTTTATAGATAGGAAAACTTTATCTCAAATTTGAAAACCTTATTACTGGGGAAGGGGGGACACAACACAGCACTCCATCATATAGTGAAGAACATCAGGAAGGTAAACTATGTTACTATGTTTAAATAATATCCAGGTTTTCCTGACAGGATTCAGACTTCTGTAACAATATAGTGCATCTTATTAGCCATAATACAATCTTTTTCTTCAAGTTCTCAGTTTAATGCAAGGGCTTTTAGCTACTTTGAGTCCCTACAGCACTGAATAGCAGATCTCTGAAGAAACTGGCATTAGCTATCAACTCCAGACAGTGACAAAAAGCATGTTGTTACAGAACTTGGAAGAGAAGCCATCTCTGCCTTCTCCTGTTTGATTGCATGGCAATTTCATTACAGAATTCAAGTCCATGTAACACATTAGCACAAAGAGAGGCTAAGCTTGAGAAACCATGCACTAACTGCAGCATCAACTCAGATGCTTCCAAATGCTGCACTGCTATGTATTACAAATCATGTCTATGGCACTGCCATGTCAATGAAGGTTTTTCTACTGGAGATTGGTAGAACGATGCAATTAATAACACAAAAGGTTGATTTCCTCAGAAACATTTCCTCTAGCTCTGTCAACATAGCTGACTGGAAAAAAAATTCAAACTATCAGATGAATCACAATTTGCTCAGACACATACTCCTTTCAGAATTGTGTGGTATGCTGGGGTCAAAGAAGGCCTTGAGCTAAGGCCATGGGAAAAATCCCCCCAGGGAGGGTGAGAGAAATCTCACCTGCAAGGCCCCATGGGAGCTCTCTATCTTAATTAGACTAGAAATGTTACTTTAGGTTACTTTTTGATGCAATAATTTGCATATTCCTAATCCTCTCTCCCAACTGGTTCCCTGCCCTCAGAATTCGCCCTTATCTTACCCTATATAAATTATTGTAACCCCCTGGCCCTCACCTTTTTGGTGTACCCCATACTGAGCTCAGTTTGCTGTTTGTTGTTTTACTTCTTAGCACAGTCCTTGTACAGGTCACCAGATCATGCCCGTCTCATTTATTTCGCTGCCAAAGAGACATTCCCTCCCGAAATCCCTTGGTGACACCTGGCCACCTCATCCAGGCCTGGGCTGTCACAGTGGTAGTTTACAAAAAGAACATATTGCAATTAACTATACAGGGCCTGATTACCAAAATTATTCTTTTTAGCAAGGCACTGCAGATGGGCACTTAAAATCCTTTATCATCCCAAAAGATGGTAAGGCCCCATAAAACCATGACAAGGCCCATTAGATACGCACAGGAATATAGACAGTCTTATGTTCCTGATAGTACAATTAGTAGCCCAGCTTTTTGAGGACACGCAAGCATGGTTAATCCCCAAGTAAACGAACACAGCAGAATTTCCGACTACTACCTTTATTCTCCTCTTTTGCTAGCACCAAACCCCTCAAGGGTTAGGGAGATTACAAGTCCTTGCTCACCTACTTCAGTTGGGTATTACTACCTTGTTCACTACAGGCAATTAACAAAATGGGAAAAGGAGGGAAAAAGAGCAAGAACAATCTCTTTTACACACTGGTCTGCAACACTGTCCTCTTGAAGCTACAGAAGTTAATTTATTCCCCCTGGCAGAAAAAAAAACAGAGGAGCCATAGTTTGTAAAGTGGGATTTGAAAGGTTTTGAAAAAAAGCAATACGATGATTGGTCAAACCTAAGAGACAATTTCAGAATAAGGCCTTCAGTTGGAAACTGGAAGATCCTCCCAGAAGCAGTATTTCATCGTATATTGGCACATCTTCTCCTAAGACTTAGCAGCATTTGAAAAATGTAAATATAATAGTTCTAGTTAAGCACAGAAGTGACAGTAGTATGTATTGGCAATTTTTAAGTCAATGATAAAGGAGCCTTCCTGCTCCTCCTCTGTCTTCAGTAGACAACTTGAGGACAAAACCTTCACAATATTTTTTGAATGGTCATGTACAGAAGATTGAAATCCACTTATACAAAAATGAGGAAAGGTTATACAGCAGATACTTAATCAGATGGAAATGCCTTTAAAAGCAGTGATTTCAAGCTGCATATTTGTGATGTCACAAATATCACGTCAACCTCTTCCTGAACACTTAATTGATGCAGAAAACCTCATTAGCAAAAGTATTTTTCATTGTCTCCCTCATTAAGCTCTTCTTGCAGATTTACACAGCTTTTTGCCATGCTGAATAGTATCAAACACTCATGATTCTTCGAAGAGTCGGTAACAGTTCCCAGTTTTGATAAAGCCTGGATAAAGGGCCACAGAACAATCACCAGGAAACTACTTGGGGTGTCTTCCCAAACTGAAAGATGGGCTTTTAACACAAGGTCTTAGTGAATGAAACCTTCCTGAAGAGAAATAGAAGCGACTGAGCAAAGCTCAGTGCTATTGTGCATTTGTAGAGTGCAGCTATTACATTTTTCTCACATTTTTTTCTGGAAGCCATCACTGAAAGAACATACTAAGAGAAACAGCATTTCTGTGCACTCTGAAACAGCACTCCCTGGGCGAAGTTCTTTTTGTTTTATTGAACTGTCATAAGGAGTAACCAGGTCTGCAGTGACGTGTGGTTTAGCCAAGCCAACAGGAAATCACCCCAGCAAGATATGCTGAGAGGAAAAAAGAGAAGTTGGGGAACAAAGCGACATGGAGTCTTTTATGCATCTGAAAGAGATCCCTTTATTGTAGAAATCGCACCCTTTTTGTATCTTTAATCTCTGCCCAACATATCCAAACCAAACCAAGGCCTAACAGAACTTAACAGAAGAAAGGCACCCATTGGCCGGCCCAGCCACAGGGCTGCTGTCCATCTGTTCTACCATCCAATCACCTTTCTACTCCTACACTGTCCGCGCATCCCTCCAGCCAATCACAATCTCACTTCCAGCTGTCACTCAGCTGGCTCTCTCCTCACCCCTCAGCCAACTGCCCAGGCTGCAGCTGTGCCTTCCCCATAGGGCCTTCTGCTGAGCATAAGCCTGAAACATTTTACAATTACAACCCCATATTCCACAAGAAGTGGCAAGAGTTAAGCAAACCACAGAAGAATAAGTAAGAAAACAAACAAAAAAAACCCCAAAACCAGACAAAAGAGGAGAATACAGAGTGCAAACATAGACCAACAGAACTCAACCAACAAAACAAACTAGGAAGGAGTGACTTTGAAAGAGGAAGCATCTGGAGACCCTAAAAGATTTCCCAAAGCTTGCTAGGAAAAAAAAAATGGCTAAGCTAGACTAGGTACATAAGCAGAAAACACTACCTTGTTATAAACAATTTCCTCCCAATCCAGAGGGTCAGAGACATTTCACCTCTGACTGCTCCTTTCCTTTAAAGTGGCACCTAGTAATGCATTTCAAGTGCCAGTCCAACTATCTTGAACACCATTTACCACAAAGACTTAATTATTATTGTCACATTTCTTTCTCCTAAGGAAAAAGCTTGTATGAACACAGTTTTCTCTCTCTGCTGTGTTTTTTGACTAGGTGATCCCAATTCAAGGCAGTCTCTACAACAATTAAAGCCCTGAAGGTTCCTACAGATCCAGTTAAAAATTGGTGTTTGATAAGGCAGTTTCAGGAAACACCTTCGCTGAGATGCAGGAAGAAGCTGGCAACAGCATACAGAATAACAAATCAATTATAACACTGTTTACTGTCACAAGAGTTGTAGGTCCAGGAGAAGAGAAGTAAAAAAAACCCATATGTAAAATGATATATTTCTTTAAACACACTGGCCACAGAATAAAATGTGGGGGTTTTGTTGCCTGTGTAAGGCTAAATAATGAGTTTAGCTCTGTTGATCAGAGCACAGTGGGAATAACACCAACACTACATTCAAGTCCTGTACACACTGCTTAAATGTTGGACTCAATAATCCTTGTGGGTCCTTTCCAACTTGGAATATTCTGGGACTTCATGGTACTAACCTGCTATCGTATGTTTGTCAGAATAATCATCTCTCTTCTCCCATAAATGAAAATTTTAGTCTCAATGTATTTGCAAACACATTTGATAAACAGATTAACTATTTAGATCAACTAAAACAATTTTAGGTGCAATTTTGAAATAAAAATAGGAGGTCATGCAATGCAATTATACTGCCAAAGTCTGTCCCTTATGTTCATTATGTTTCATTGTACTGTGGGGTGAACACTGCTGTAACAAGCAGTAACTCTTGGTATGTTCAAGACCACAGAATGGAAACAAGATCAAACAGGTCTCTAAATACAGCTAAAGCTATTGTCAAATGCTGCACAGGAGTTTGAACACAGGTGAAACGAAATGACAAGTCAAGCTGTAAAAAGATAGAGGGAATAGGGGAAGGTGTAAAAGCTAGAGCAAGAAGGCTCGGGTCCTAGGATGACAAGAAGGTGGAATGACAGTTTTCCTTCATGCTGAAGAATCATACACACGTGCACACATGTACAACTGCACAGGTGATGAATTCTAGCATTGCGCACACTTCAGGTGCTCATCCAGAGTATACTGTCACTGAACCTTCTGTGACAGAGGACTATTCAGGTACTCAGCTGCAATGCTAGCTGTATTACAAACATCCATGAACAGGAATAGTCAGAAATATACTGATTATGCTGATCCATTTATTTTGAGCTACCTTCCTATACAAACAGGTTCTAGTAATTCATTGTTGATGGTAAGTTATTGAAATGCTCCTCAAACAAAACCTGCCTTCCAGCAAGCAACTGCAAGGTATCAATGCGCATCAGTAACAACAATATCACTACTACTACATGATTTTATTAACAAGGATTTCTTAATAATGATTCAGTATCTGTTTAGCTGACATTGCCTAATCATACTATCAAGAGGCCTTGCAGAGAGACCTTGGCAAATCAGAGGGCTGGGCAATCACCAACTCTATGAACGTCAACAAAGACAAGTGCCAGATTCTGCACCTGGGATGGGGCAACCCTGGATATGCGGAGAGACTGTGGAATGGGACACTGGAGAGGACTGCTGCAGAAAAAGACCTTCCTAAATCAGGATATACCGTGAATCTGTGACACTCATTCTACATGTAAGAATGAAGTGAGAGTGCTTAGTTCTCATCCAGTGCATTCTACAACTGAATTCTTTTGGAAATGCCTGCAGAATGAGTCACCAAGATCACAAAGTCAGAACAAGCATTGATGATTACCTGTCCCCTGTCCTATCAGGAGATTATGCCTTCTCTACAGCCCACTTAAATTGCTAAAATCCTTTATCTCAAATGTTTTATTTCTTTATTTCACAAGTGAAGCACTACTTTTTCTTTCACAAATGCATTCCCATGTATTGCATCAGACATTAACTGACACTAAAGGAACAGATGCAATCAAGCCACAATGCCACATTTTACTAAGTGACTACACTAAAGGCTTTGGACATAATAATAACAACAATATTCTAGTTAAAGCTATTTTTCTTAAAGGTTTTAACATGAGATTCATTTGCCAGTTTAACACTTCATAATGAATAGATTTTTTTCTTTAATAAAAACACAATCAGAGTGAACAAGTAAAGGCAGAAGTTCCCTTAAAGCAAATTTCAACACAACATCAGGATGATGCAGAATAATGTCTGCAAGAATTCACACACATTTTATGCATCCTGCAGGATACTCCAAGTGGGTGCCTGTAAGAAGTGATGCCTTCTTAAAGAGAACTGGTTTAACCGTAAGGTTTTTGTACTAGTATTTTATAGATATTTGACCATTATTTGCTCATACTGGTCAAGCTATGACTAACTTTTTCATCTATTCAACAATCACCTTCCATAAAAGAAGTCTCACAACCAAAGGCTGGCATTAATTTTCAGAGGAAGGCAGATTGTGGTACCAAATCCCTCCTGCAGCAATAACTGAGCTTTAAATATTCAGCTATGATTGTTTTAAAAGCTCTTTGAGTCTGCTATTCTGCAGCTCACCTTGCTAGCTGGAAAGGTCAGTACTTGGATTCTTAAAAAAAAAAGCCAAAACAGCCTGGAAGAGAATGGCTCTGTTATTTTCTTACTCCAGGCACACCTCAGCCATTAATATAAAAAAAAAAAAATTCTAGGCAGGTTCAAACAGAAACTAGCAAAAATTACTAAAATGAATGTGGTTTAAATGGAACGTCCTAGACTAGGAAGAAGGATTGTCTATTTGTTTTATACCTTATGCTGACATGTACTTCAGGAGAAAGATAAACCCCCAAGAGAAAGCACAGAAGGCACTAGAAGTTCTAAGACTAGGCTCTCATCGCTGCATATACAGATATATTACATTGCCTCCCTCATACAGAGTGAACAGATCACCACCACTTCTGCTAGCTGGATAGGAAGATACAGCTTAAAACCCTTGAAATAAAGTGAACCCGAACTAAATTTTGGAGTCACATTTTCTGTACACACCCCAACTATTAAATAGCTTCTTCATCAACTGAGAACAATCCAATACACAAGACAGGAGGGCAGGAAAGTCTCCAAATATGTGGCTGAGTTTGGACTCAGTCACACCTAGGTTTCATCAGGAATTTAGAAAGCAAGGGGGTCATTTCTGAAACTTGTGACTCAGCAGGAGAGTCTCACTGTTTTATATGCTTACTCTTTTCCATCTCTGGTCTCTGTGTGAATCCTCCTAAGCTGATTCAAATCCAATTTTGCTTTCTGTATTTCATCCACATAATAAGTAATAGAGTGAACTTTGCCATTGAACTTTTTTAGTCACAAATTTATACTAAATCTGCTTTCGCTAGTACTTTTGACACTGATTTTTTAAGCAACCTAAACCACTCATTTGTAAGTCACTGTTACATCTGATGGAGCTCTGCTTTCCTGAGGAGGGCTGAATGCTTGACTGCCCATGAAGGAAGTAGTGAATAAATTCCTTGTTTTGCTCTACTCACATGCACAGCTTTTGCTTTACCTATCAAACTGTCTTAATCTCAACCCACAAGTTTCTCACTTTTATCCTTCCAATTGTCTCCCTCATTCCACTGTGGGGAAATGAATAGGCTGTTGGGTGGTGCTTAGATGCCAGCTGAGCATAAACCACGATACTATCCCTCCAGGACTTCCAGCAGGACTGTTTTCCTGATATGGAAAGACCGTCAGGCAGCTGCAAAGTTTCAAAGTTCACTGCACATCACAGATGGTGCAGAAGCCCCTTCTGTTGACTAAAGAACATGGAAAGTTGTCAGCTGTATTCTGCACTGCACACACAAGCAAAAGTCCTCAGTGAAACATTTAGAAGTTACTGAAAATGTCTAGGATCATGCATAGTTTATGCCTGCCATCCCTTCTGTCTGCTCCCCCATGTTTCTTCTAAACAAGACAGGAATGAGAAAGTGATGGGAAAAGAATAAAAATAAGCACTTTTAAACTGAAGCTATTCCTACATTTCCTGTTTTATCTCTAGCTGTTATTTTTTGCAAGACGACTGTAATTTTTCAATACAGTTTTTACAATTTCTTAAAAATTACTTAAAATGTTAAAACGTTAAATTACTTAAAATGTTAAAAAATATACATATGTCTCAGGTATCAGTGAAGTATCTGCACTTACAGAAAGCACCTGGTCTAGAAGTCTTTCTTAGATGAGCATGACACTAAAGCAAAAGAAAAAGCTCTCGAACAACTGAACTGCAGCTAAGGCTGCCTGGATAATAACATAATAAACCAAACAATTATCTTTGATGGGCAACACATTAGGTATAACATTAAAAACTCAGACAATAAATGTCAATTTGCCCTGTAGATGTCATTAGTATTTTAAGAGGAATAAAAATTTCCAGTAATTGTACACTAGTACGTTCTGATACTTGTATATGTGATTGGGATTTTCTTTTTTGCTTAGAAAAACAGGTCTCACTATTGCAGGATTTAAAGTAATTTCTTTCTTGGTTATTAATTATATACATCTTCTTACCATTAAAGACTTTGCATAGAGACAATTTTTTTCTTAACCTCCAGAGAGATACTTAACACAATAAATCTTATTCTCTACCTTAACTTCATTATGCTATGCAAGGATCAAAATGGGAATAAGCAATTCAGAGCCAGTAAAGTCAGTCTGTATACCAGTGATGCCATAGCTGTCAAAATTTTGGGATTAATAAAGTTTTACAAGCAAGCAAAGACTATTTTTTTTTCCATCACGTCTCCATCCTTCATGGTTATTTTACTTGATTCAATGCAGAAGGGGTAAGGCTGGAAGGGACCACAAGGGAACGTCTGGGAGGGACCACAAAGTTGAATCTCTGTCTCAAGCAGGGATATCGTAGAACACATGGCACGGGATTGTGTCCAGACAGTTCTTGAGCATCCCCAGTGAGACTCCACAACCTCTCTGGACCCTCTCCAGCAGCTCTGTGTCTCTCTGGTCCTGAGGAGCCCAGAACTGGACACAGCACTCCAGATGTGCCTCACCAGGGCCGAGTAGAGGGGCAGAATCACCTCCCCCAACCTGCTGGCAATGCTCTTCCTGATGCACCCCAGGACACCAATGACCTTTTTGGCCATAAGGCCACACTGTTGGCTCATGGGCAGCTTGCTGTCCACCAGGAACCCCAGGTCCTGCACAGAGCTGCTTCCCAGCAGATCAGCCTCCAGCCTGTGCTGGTACCTGGGGTTATTTCTCCCCAAGTGCAGGACTCTGCAATTTCTTTTGCTGAATTTCAGACTGTTCTTTGTTCTTCAGAGATAACATACTGAAAAAAATCAATTTTGCTTGTATCATCTACCTGATTACCTTCCTGAAGCTATTCAGAGTATGTATACATAAGATCATGAACACTAGTCTACCTCTCAATTATTGTAGCAATTGGAGAGTGGGACAAAGAACAGGAAATGAAAAATATCTCTTCAAACAAATTTTATTTGCATCATTCACTACCAAATGGAAAAATACAAAAAAGTATGTTAACTTAAGTGAAACACTGATGTATTAATAATATGACATGAGCTTAAAATATCAAAGGATGATGCTAAGACTAGAACAATTATTTATGGTTAACACCATGTTTAACATGAATCCGCTTGGTTTTTCTGCCTGTCACCTAGCATTATTTGTGTAACAGTACAAAGCCCTGCAATCAAAAATACCCTGAAAGGGAGAGACTTGTAGTTTGTGTGCAAACATGTTTATGATTAATATGATGTAAATGTATGCTTCAGGCATAAACTGAGTTTGAGAGCTGTGTTTGCATACAGGTGATGTAAATGTTGTATACTCTGGCATGCATGCAATTATCACGACAACTACAGTAGGAATTTTGAGGGAAGAAAATAGCCATGTGAGGAAAAGGAAGTGACATATAAAATTACAACTTTCTTCGACCAGAAATATTTAAAATTGCAATGCTGTTTCTGACCACTGTAGCATGCCTATAGCTTTATTGTTCTGCTTAAGAGAGGCAGAATAGAACAAACTATTTCAACTGTAAGGGACCTACAATAATCATCTAGTCCAACTGCTTGAAGACTTCAGGACATAGTTCACGTATGTTGTTAAGGATGTTGTCCAAATGCCTCAAACCTTAACAGTTTGATGCATTGACCACCTTTCTAGTAAGCCAGCTCCAGTATATTTTATTGTCCTTATATGAAAAAAATGTTTCAGAATGTCCAGTCTGAACCTACCCTGGCACAGCTTTGAACCATTCACACATATCCCATCACTGGATCCCAGAGAGAAGAGATCAGCACCTCCCTCTCCACATCCCCTCCTCAGGAAGCTGTTCAGTGCAATAAGGTCACCTCTCAGCCTTCTCTCCTCAAAACTAGACAAACGGAGAGTCCTCATAGGACATTCCTTCCAGCCCTTTCACCAGCTCTTTCCCCTCCTCTGGACACATTCAAGGACCTTCCCACCCTTCTCAACCTGTGGGCCCAGCACCACACACAGGACTCAGGGTGAGGCCGCACCACGGCTGAATCCAGCAGGATGATCCCAACCACAGCTGGTGCTGCTGTGTGTGATGCAGCCCAGGATGGGGTTTGCCCTCCCGGCTGCCCGGGCACACACTGCTGACTCTCTCTGAGCTGCTGCTGGGAGCTGACCAAGGCTTCCAGTTCATCCTGTTTGTTTCTCACACTCCATGTGTTGATGTTCAAGCATTTCAGATACACTGAAAGATACATAGATACAGATATGTACACACACACGCTGAAAGGTACAATATATTAATTCACAGAAGCTAGCCACTGATACATTTCTTCTCAAGCTCTGAGCCCTACATTCTATACAGCTGACAAACTCTCCCACTTTGCACATAAAATGGAAATGGAAGGGAAAGAAATAGACATTGGGCCATAAAGGCAGAAAATCTTCAAAGTAATCCTGAATAATTGGTTTTGCTGTAGGCCAATTCCAGAATTAAGTGAACAACTAGTTTTTTTAAATCTTTACCTTAAAAATTGATTCATTAATGAAAATTAACTAATAAATTTGGTTTGCACTAATAATCTGATGGAAATCTGTAAAACAAAAAAACAAAGTGACCAAGCTGTCCAAATAGACTTTTAATGGATCATAGCTACAGTTTTGCTACAAAAGCTAAGTTTTTTCTCATGCATAAAAGCCATTCATCATGCATTACTTCAAGTTTGCTCCTTTGAAAATATCAGAGAAAAAAGTGGACAAAATTGCATTTGCAAATTGGTCTTTTTTTCTTTTAAAAAAATGCCACAAAATTAATTGGAAAGCTATTGATGGAAACATTAGCAAGGTTTTAATCATTTATATGCTATAGAATAAACAATTTCCTCTGTAATCCCTAGCTGTACTTGTTTCTGAGAGAAGCAACACAGCGTTGTTTCCAATTTTCCAGTCAGTGACATCTTTCCAATTTCACTGTTGAGTTGCAAGCATTCAGTAATAAGGAAATAGTTTTGATTATAATTCTGGAGGAGCACTTTTGGGGGTTGTAACTATCTTAGTTATGCAGATCTTTAAAAAAGAAATTAAGTGCTTCCTAATATTTGCATAGGCAAACTGCTAATATTTTTTTTTTTTTTACCAAACACCCTAAATCTTTGTTCAGACAGCATTATCACACCAAAAATTCTTCTAAAATCACTGGTAAAGCTAAGTTTTTGGTTTGTGAAGAATACTTCAATGGAAACACTAAACTTTTTGCTCTTCACAATGTATTTGCCTTGTATGCCTCTGGCACATATTTTCTCCATGTAATGTCCTGATTAAATAACAGCTTGAAAAACAGACAGTAGAAATAATTCAGGGTAAACAACTTGAACAAAAATTAGAGTGCATACCACCAGCCAGACATACAGGAAACAAGTAATCTTAAACCACCATAGTTTCCTTAGAAGCCATGACTCAAAAAAGACTGCAGAGGAACAGAAAACTTCATACTTTTCTTCAGTTTTGATACGGGGAATGTAATGATTCCTCTTGGATGAAGAAAGGCAATTCAAACCTGCAAAATGATGTGTGTGACAATTTCAGTCTAAAAAAATATCCTCTATTTAGCATTAATTTATAATTCTGTCAGGAATTACTAAAGGACATTAAATTAGTTAAAATGGAAATCAGCATTTTATGCTAGCATATCATGTGCTTTCAAAAGAGTCATGCTCTCAACTTTTTTATATAAAAGCACATTTTCCTGCTTGGAGACAATTTAACCAAAGCTTTATTTCCCATAGTAGATGGATTGATTGACAATAGTTAACTGCACAAGAAGGGTTTTTTAAATCTGGCATATTTAATTCTGGAGGTTACTTAACTTTCTTATTTTTTATTCTATGGTTTTGAGGGTTTTTTGGTATTTGTTTTTGTTTTACCCTCAGCAAACCGGGGGTATATTACCTCATTACCTGACACTGTATTTGGAGGATCAACTCTGATACGTAAATGGACCAGACTTATAACTGTATGAAGAACTTGTGACCGTGGTCTATCTTGGCTTCAGAGGCTTTTGGCTGCTCAAGGTGTACCTAGTGAATGCCTTTAATAAATACCTGCCTTTATTCTCTTAATCTTGTCTAGCCTCTGTTTTAGGTACCCATTGCAAGGCATCAGGTGTACTAGTTTGAAAGCAAACCGCTGAGAGATTCCAAGGCAGAACTATAATTTAATATGAAAAAATAAAAGTAATGCAAAAACCACTGGCTTAACCTGACAGAATCAGGATACAGCCTGACACCCTGTTGATCAGGGTGATGGGAGCAGTCCAACTAAATGGTGGCTGCAATCCCGTTGAAGACATAGATGTGGTTGAAGCAGCAATCCTGTAGAAGGGTTTGATCTTCCTCTGATGAGTGGAAGGTTATGGAGCTCTTATCCTCTGGGAATTCAGTGGATAAGGCTACCTGTGGTGTTCCAAACCTCGGATTATATCCAGGTAGGAATGCTTGGTTCCTCCCTTTGGGTGGAGCATCCCACAGTGGGATGATGTAATTTTTGAGTCAAGCAGTGAGTTGATGGCCCATTGACAGAAGATAGCCCCCGGAGGGTGTTATCCGGGATGAGTCATGGATGAGATAACACTGACCTGCCAGATTTTAGCACTTTATGGAAATGGTGATAGAATACATACTTTTGGTTACATCTTACATTGTAACCTAAGATAGCAGTTCTTTTTGGTTTGTTATTTTCACTAGCAATTGCCCTAGGAAGTTGTGTGATTACATACATCTTAGATTTTGTTTCCAGTCTGATCTTCACAGATTTGAGAAAAGAACACCCCTAAGCACAAGTGTGCATGCAATTTATTGTTCAGTTAAGAAATTAAAAGAAAGGATATGTGTCTGTGTTTCCTAATCAGAGCAAAACTCCAAGCAGGCTTCCCCACTCATTTTTCTGTATGTTTTCAGGAGATTAACTATTTCCACCAGCCAAGTGTTTTAAAAATATCATGATATATCAAAGCCAGGTGATATTAGTTTTTAAATTATGCTCCTAGGAATTTAATTTCAAAAAGGTAAGCACAAAACTCAACAGACATCAGCCACAAGTTTGGCTGTCCCATTTTTGGAGCATCTGTCTTTGACTTTCTTTAAAACAGCCTTTCAAACTAGAACTCCAAACCTAGACAACATAACAGAAAAAATGCGTCCTAAAACACCATCCTTCTCCCTCCTTTTTCTCTTGTGACATGATATTGTGCTGCCATTTACCATGGTTTCCCCGGCAGGTAGGCAACACAAAAGCCTTTGGACACTTTTGGAGATTTCACCTAGACCCAAGGACAGCAATCCATAAGTGCAGTTACTAAAATTCATATGAATGGCAAAGTACAACTCCTGGCTAAAAAAGACATGTCATTTTTCATAGCAAGTGGAAGAAGATTTAATAGCAGCAGAAAAGTTTCACTTGGTGCAGAAGCTGGACAAGTAGCACCTCAAGTTGCAAGCTCTTGGTTTGGGTGTGCAGGTACTGGGAAGGTTTCCTCTTTGCAGGTGCTGCTTTCGCCCACACACCCATTTAGGGGAACACTCTGTATCTTCTATATACTCCCATGGACCCTAATACTTGTCCTCTAAAACAGACCTCATAGCAAGTAAGGCTGAATCTCTGCCATCACACATCTCCCCTGCAGCAGCAGCAGCAATCAGCAGCCCTTACTCACCCTGACCCCAACACTCAGGATCACCTCCTTGCTCCACACCACCCAGATGCACTTGTGTTCCCCAGTTGCTTCCCTGCCACCAGTCATAATAAGGGCTACTTCTGAATAGTCTGTTACCTGAGAAATTGAGCACAACAACAAAATAACCCTCTTCCTTAAGTGGGAAGACCAGTGTCAGAAAAATGCCCATCCACAGCCTCATGCTGAGTAAGCAGTGAAGAACCCCCCCACAAGCAGAATCCAACATACTATAAAGAAAACAAAACTGAGGCTGAAGACTCTGATGCACTTCAGTACAAAAACCTGAAGTAAAGCCAGTAGCATGCCAATAGGAGCCCCACATCTCAAAGGTGCTTTGGAGAACCTTGAGGTGGAGCAGAGTGAGAAGGCTTTAGTTCTAGCACACAACTTCCACATCCATCTTCAGGAACTGACTGCTGTTAGCAGCAGAACTTTGTGCTTCAGAAACTAAAAACACTTCCATGGCTGTTTGCCATGCCATTTTAAACAGAGGTTACAGGAAATGCTGAAGGAGATGAAATAAATCAGTCACAGAGTTGTCACGTGTAGAAATGCCTAAACATGCTTCCTGCAGGTCTTGAGAAGAGAAGCATGTAGATCTCTGTTATTTAATAATTATTTGCTTTTAAGAGTCCTCTAAGCCAAACCTTGCTAATATAAGTAAAAGTAGGACTAAGCTATGAAAAGCAATCAAAGGACAGGTATTAAAAACATACACAGCAAATTAACTATTTTTATAATATTTCACCACTATCTTCCAAAATGTCCTGAAGTTTCTTTATGAAGAATATTTACTTATGTAAGCAAAAGACAGTATGACAAAAGACAATTAAGCTGTATAATGCTCTACATAGAAGTAGCAATGGAATATTCTTCATTTTCCTCAACTGTTTACATGCCCCTGAGGACAGCACAAAGGATCAAACCACCATCTGCTTAAGGATAGGTTTTGGGGAAAGGACAAATCAACAGCATCTTTTCCGTGCACTTTGTTTTAGTTAAGAGCAAAACTAAAGACAGACTGAAATTAACACTGAGCCATTCTTATTTTTTTCCTTCACAAGCAATCAGAAACAGACTTTCTTAAGCTTTCCCACAGAGAGAGCAAGCTGAAGCTTTAAGACACCCAAGACAAGAGTGAGCAATAGTAGGGATGGCCACTTTACATGCAGCGGCACACACCAGGAGAGAACTACCCAGTAATAAAAAAAACCACAGCAAAGTTAGTCTTAAAACAAGGCTAAAAGTTGAATGCAGGGTCAAGACAGTATAACCAGCTCCTACTTGAAGACTTCAGAACCAATAAATATATCAGGGTGGACTAGAGAAGTAGCACATGGACAATGTACTGCAGGAAAAAAAAATCTTTGTGAAACAGGATAAATACAGAACACTCACACCAGCAATCTTATTTATTGAACAGGCAGTGATTTTATTGAACAGTTTTGACTTTCATCTTTCTTAATGAAATTTTTTTCAATATGAGTGCTATTTACAACATTTATTAATGACTGAATGTAAGACAGGTACCCTACTGAGAAAAAACCCTTGCTAAAAGAGAATTATGTTATGTTCCAGCTGAGCATAATGAAGACAACCAGCTGATTTAACAACTTCCTACATTTAACAAGATAATAACAAACGCTAATTGATGTAGAAAGAAACATATGATAAGATTTTTAAAAGACCTGCATTTAAACTGCAATTCCATTTTAAGGAGACTTAACACTTAGTCTTCTTTATGTTCATAAGTAGGTTATCTCAGTAAACTGGATGACTGGCTATTTCAGTTAAATATGTATCTGCTTTTTACAGTGTAACAATTACTCTGGGCAACAGAATTGCTGTAATACTCATGAGATGTTAACTTACCCTCATCTTTTAGAAGATTAGAGCATAAAATCAGGAAAAGCTGAGAAACCTCAAAGGAAGTATTAAAAAGCATAAATTGCAACACCACTGAGAAGAGCTAAACTAAATCTGTGACAAACTTTACTCAAGTAACATAAATAGGGTGCACTATCATGTGTTTACAAATGCCACTGACACAGCCTCAACAACATACAAAACACTATTTAAGACAGCTAAGACATCTCCAGACATGCATGCCCTTTCACAAACAGATGAGAACCATTTACCTCAATTTTTAGCCTGAACTCTCATCAAAAGATTCTCACAACACTTCCCAATAATAAGGACAAATTACTGTAACTTCAGAAGACATCAGTAACCTAAGGAGAACACTGAAAAATATGTGCTGGTAAATATTCCCTTGGAACAGCCCATTCTTTAAACCACCTAATTCACTTAATCTCTATTTGCCATCATATCTGTACAGGAACACACAGACCTGAGTGTTTCAAACCTGTAATTACTTTAAGAGAAGCAGTAAAGCTCATACAAATACATACATATATAGGAAATACAGAAAAGTGCAACAATACAGTAAAGAAAATGCCAGTGGAATTATGTCACTTTCTGAAAATGGCATGTTACCAGCTTCAGCATCTAATTTCAGTCCCATCTTAAAAAAAAGATGTCTCACAGCAGCAGTCTATGGCACTAAACACACTGCATTTCAGAATTATGACATCCCAGAATGGACTCAGACTTCAACATATAGCAGCAGTAAGCATTCTCCTTCACAGGATACCTTTAAATCCTCTAGGCAAGAGGTGTATAGCACATCTGTACTGGTTCTGGCTGGGATAGAGTTAGATTTTTGCAGCATCCTACGCGGAGCTACTGTAAGCAGATTCTGATTACCCAGCCTCAGCTATGATGCTGGAAGCCAACACACACCAAATCTTCTGTGAACCTACAAGCTACAGCTTGTGAAAGTGTTTAAATTCATCTATGTATTTTCCACAAAAAATATGTTTGCTAAGTTAAAGTGATCAATCTCTGTTGTAATTCTAATGTAAATATTGTAACCATTGAACTATGCAGTTTTCACCCTTGTACCCTTACTGACTGCTTTTACAGTAGAGAATTTGCCAGGAAACCCCCAAGGTTCATCTGCCAGCGACCTAAGCATTTGGCAGAGACTTTAGAGTATAGCTTCAACACCACTAATTAAATGAGTGAGTTGCATGGAACTAAAAAAGAAAAAAATCCTGGCCTTACATTAGTATACTGACTTGCATTGAGAGCTTTCTTTGGTTTATTTCTGCTCTTTTCCTTTATCATTCCCCAATCAGCTGTCCTCTCAGAAAAGTAGGTAAGTATGTACAAGAATCCATACATCTGACACTGCTGTTTCCTGCATGAACAACCCAAAAAAATACAGCTGTGACTGTCCTAGATGTTCAGATAACCATAATTCTACACTGAACATTTGGCAGCTGCCCATATATTTTAGCCTTTCAAAGTGTACGTAATTGTGTAGGCAATGTGATGCCTGGACTGCAAGTCAATCCATCCAACTCCTCCAAGGAGACTAAATCTGTATTAAGATCCTCAATTATAGATTTAAAAAAACTTTTGGTTTGTCTCTCATATCTTTTTCCACAGTTCCCCCAAAATGCCTGAAGTAACTGTCTTGTAAATACATATTTTCAACACTCCTGGTCCCTCAGCTTAGGGCTAGGAGTTTAAGAGGCACAGAATAACTTCATGCTGATTGTCTGTCCCAGAACAAAGGCAGTGACTAAAACCAGTGTTCTTCGGGAGCATAGCATAAAAGCTTCGCTCATATCCCACTTCCTCCCCTGGAAACAATTTCTTTTAGCAAATAAAGGAGACAAGAGTTGCTTATTACGTATTTCTAAACAAACTTCTTGAATTTTTTTACTTTAATGCTCTAAACTAGGACAGCTCATTCATTTCCTACTGTCTGCTTCCAGGAGGCACAAAGAAAGATCTTTTTCACTACACTTTTTAATGAAAATATGATTTTTTAAAAATGGTGGAGCTGGTTATTGTTTGATATCCATCAAACAGTTGGGAAATAATTCAAATTAAGGCTTATCTCGGGGAAGCAGTTACCAAATTAGCCTTGAATATAATGCTTCTAATTATTCACTTGGAAGAAATGTGGTATGGAGTTACCAGCAACTCTTTCTACCTCCCAACTCTCATTCTTTTTGACTGTGATTGTTCTTACTTTTTGAAGTTCTTGCTTTGTTCATTTCCCTCTAAATGTTGTCAATATTGGCATATCTTGAACATGTGATGTGTTCAACCTGACATACCATATAGTAGGAGTTTGTTTATCCTTTTACTCCTAGCAAACATTACCAGGCTCCATCAGAAAGCAAAAGAAGATGAACAAACTGTGTGTGAACTTTTGCTTCCCATTCCTTCTCATAATCCCAAGAGCAGAAATTCAGAAGAATGGGATTCAATATTTACTCTTCTGCCTCAGAGGGGGTCAGCAAAATGACTAGAGGGAAAGTAGTCTGTTCATCTTTCCTTAGATCTGCCAGGGTCCATGCTGAGAAATATAACATTAGAAGAAAGCAGCATGATTTTTCAGAAGTTACAGAAAAATGAAAAAGCTACTATCTTAGTCTTGAAAGTTTTACACAAGGTAACAGACCCATAATACTGTTTCCCTCCTCACCTTGTCAGACGGTGGCTACAAAATGTGAACAACAAAAAAATCAAAACAATGCATACCATTAAAGCTTAAATGCTTTAATGAAGAAGGAAGAAGGTGGAAGGTTTGACTAAGACTGAAAAGCAGTTCTCAGAACAGCCCTTCATCAAGATTTTGTATGGGGTCACCTGTTCCCAAGGCTTCTCTCCAGGGTATTTTTTAGTTTCTGGGGGAAGGATAAACCTCCCACATTTTTGAGGATCTAGCAAGTGTTGATGTATATCTAGGCTGATTGGTCAGGAAGAGGGACAGTGGAAAAGGCCAGTATCAACCTCTGTGTTGCCTGTCCTACACTGGCGGCACTAATTTGAGTCTGTCCTCCTTTCCACAAGATAATAATTTTCATAAAATATGGAAATAGTTAGCATCCTCAAGACTCATTGCTTTCAGACGGGTATGTAAAAGTGAGTAAAAAGCCTTGATACTTTAAGGAAAGCAGTACAGCTTACATGTTTTTTATTGCCATCCCTGCTGGTTAAGATTCACTTATGCATTGTTTATAGTATAACCTAAGTTTTAATTCTTCTGTTCCCACTGAATTTGATTGCCTGCCTGCTCTTTGCTTACAGTAAAAATTCCTTCGACGCAGCATTTGTATTCTGATCATCTTGTGAATTACACTGTTGTTTCTCCTCATGTTCTATAAAATACAGTTTTCCCACAAGAGCCCCTAATATGTACCATCTGTACCAGGATTAAAATCCCAGAGGCTAGTAGCTTTATTCAACTTGTGCGAGTCTCCTTGGCACCTATACATTTTTCCATGGTTAAGTCAGTCGTTGGAGTAAATTAAGTATTAAGAATACATTTAACCCCCTGGAACCTGAACTTAGGCCACAGCAATTACTAGTATCTCTGATTTTTTAAGAAGTTTACTCATTCTGTTTTGTCATCAGTAACATGACTAACGTTTCAAGTCAAGCTAATAGAAGTTTAAAATAAAAAGTTTTACTCAAAAGAAATTAAGAACCTTCTTTAGGGAAACTCCATGGAATTATTTCCTCCCCTGGTGAAAACATGCTGCTTTAGTGAATTTTTTCATATTTTCAGTGTATTTTATTTTCTTCAACACAGTATCTTAAGTCTACAGTACTGTAGACACTTAAGAACTTTCAACCACCTCAAGACAAATACAGTAGCAATTTAGTTTGCATGTAAGTGTTTGACCAAGGAAACTAGTATTTACTGGCACCCCAACTTTTAGAGGGTTTGGGTAGGGACAAGGGAATGGGAAACACCTCTTCTTATGTCATCCGCAAAATCAGTGGCAGAATCATGAGCAGACAGACACCAGGGACTGCTGAATAACAAGACATGGTTTTATCCATAAAAATCTTCCATTTTGCTAGACTTGACAAAGTTGAACCTGAACCAGTCCTCATATTCAACATTCACAAAAGGCACAAAATAAATCAACAAAACCAAACAGATCTTTCACACACATCTGCCCCTAAGTTGCTCTGAAAATAACATGTCCTCTAAGCAGCAATTACTTGACATTTTCTACCACTCCCTTCAAAGTGACTTTAAAATTCTGAGCTAACACTTGGAGATATATCACACAAACACGTGTACATTTTGTCAGTCTTGGTACAGTCTTAGTACTGTTAAGCATCAGTGAAAAAGCATAAAAAATTTGGTCTATCTATGTGAATTTACTCAACTAAAAGACAGCAGACCTTTTCTCTCACTAACATTAGGGTTGCTTGAAAAAAAAATCAAAACATCTAAGGGAGAGCTCTTTAAAAATGGTAACAAAATGTTTAGAGAGAGTACTGGTTCTCGGAACAGCAACAATTTGCCTTGCTTCTAAAACAACAAATGAAAGACAAAGCAGCATTGACTTCAATGCAAATATAACATGTGCCTGAATTGCAGCTCAAGACTTGCAGTTACCACCGGACAATTACCATCAAAAAAGTGAAGTCATCTTCAACAGAGAGCTAGGTACATTTATACACACTGGTATGTTCATTACAGCAGTTACTTGGTAGGCACCACTTCTTTTTCTCTAAAGTGTGACAGCACTAGAGATTACTAACAGATTCCCTGGTTCATTTGAACAATGTATCACCTAGAGACAATTTAGCTTCTAAGTAAGACTTCTTTACAAGTCTTAGACTAGTACACTGTTCCTCTAGAAAACTATTTGCTCAAACATTCTTATATGGTTAAATATGTTTTTCTAAAAGTAAAGAAACTTTCCAGCTCTTGATAAAACTCTTGAAGGGGAAACCAGAATCCTAAGCAATGGTGAGTATATTCCCTTTACACCCTTTCCTATGAAATCCTCAATTAAAGAACTGAAATTCAGCTCACTACAGAAGCAAAAGATTACTGCAATTGTTTCAGCTTCATTAAAACCGAAGAAGCTGAGTACTTCTTGGCTGCCATTAATGACAGACCAAGCTTTTCAAGGGAGAAATTGGATTTTTCATAGTAGTTCTTGCTGGGGTGAATTGTATCTACACAGGATAAAGTCATACTGACTCCACTTTACACTGGTCCTTATTAACAGGTGGTAAAGACGTGTCAGTGGAAAAACATATGGGGAAGCAGACTTTAATCAGGATGTACAAGAAGAAAACTGATATGACTAAATGAAAGCTGAAGTATCAGTTAATAGTTGCCTATTACTTTCTTTATTTTATGAAGTCACATTCAAGAAGCCCTTTTCTTTTTCTTCAAAGTAGTTATTCAGTGCAATTTGCAGAAGTATTATTTTGAGTGTCTTATACCTAAAGGGGGTTAACGTGTGTGAACAAGAGAATGATCCAGATCAGACAAGTGAGAAGTTTTACACTTGGCCATCAATATCCATGTTTTGTAGCCAACGTGAAAGACAGCAAGTGGGTCAGGATAATTGCTTGTAATAGCCTGTATTACAAAGTGCTTAAAATAGGACTACTGAGCTGTGATACTACAAGCAAAACACAGTCACAAACTGTAACAAACCATCTCCTTTGGGAAAGGACTGGTCACAGTCTTATTAGCTAGGACTACTGCAGCATTCATCATTTAGGTAATTATAACAGGCTTTGAGAAATGACCTGGTTTTCAATTAAGACATCCCTCTAGCATTGCTAGAGGGATCACACAAGCTACAGCACAAGACAGTAAGGCCAACACCCCTTCAGCTCTAGCCGGCAGTAAAGCTTGTTAAAAGAAGGAAGCAGTTTTCTCCTCATTTTCTGTCCTACAGATGCACTTACATAATTCCAGTCCTTTAGTTTTACTGTTGGAGATTGGCTAGTCTTCATGTGCCATTAATATTATTGCTGTGAATTCACTGTCAGCTCACTTGTGAAAACACGATCCTGTTAAAGTAGCCCTGATTCTTCTTTCCCCCATCTACTTTCATAAATACTTCAAACTTTCACTATCTCATTTCAAGCCTCAATATGAAATCAAGGTACAAATGTGGTTTTCAATGCTTTCTCTTTTTTGGCACTCATACCTGCATGCACTAATATCTGCACAGAGGAAGCAGGTGCCTGCATCTCTGCGTCTGTGGAAGTCCTCTCTGCCATATACTTCAAAGGCCAGGAATAGCAAACTGCTAGAGAGGTAAGTGAATACAAAGTTTGATATTGTTTCATGTAGGAGACAAGTAATCCTGCTCACTCCTACTCAAAGGAAAGCACTCCGGGAAAGGTTCAGCTAACAGTGAGGTACAAACCAGGTGGTGTAACCAGAGAACAGCTTATATGGCTGCTGTGTGCCCACCTGGTGCATGAGGCAGTGAATGGCTGGAGAGACACATGGACACCACATGATCAGAGAGGTGAATGGGAAGAGGGACCAGGACCAGCAACACTGCAGTGACAGGCAGTCAACGCCTGCTTCTTAAGTTTAAGAAGGTTAAGTTTAGAACATAAAAGAGTTTGGTTTGTTACAATAAACAATCTTCACAGAAAGCAAGGAGGTCCCTGTGTCTTTGTTCCCCATTGCTACAGTTTCATGATTGTGCTAGTCTAACCGTCAGATATAAAGGCAAGGGGAAGAAAAAAATTCACTGACTTGGTTTTGTCCACCCAAAAGCATTGAGCCACAGGTTTCAAATTTTTCTTCCACCTTTAAATGGCACACTTGCCATGCAATGTAGTCTTTGCCTCTTCTACAAAGATGCTAATAACAACTATCTTTAGATGTATTCAAAGAAACCTATTTTCCCTTTCCAGAGAACACTGCAGAAGGTAGTCTCCCAGGGCAATCCTTTGCACCTTGCACATCCTCCCACAGGTTGTTTAACGAAAAATGCCAAACATTACTTAGTCACATTACCCGCTTGATGACTAATGCTGATGGAGAACATCCCTTTTTCTTACCTCCCTACCTCACTATCTGTCCACCTTGCCCCTATGGATATATTAAAATCATAGCTGGTATTCTCTCGGTGCATTAGAATGCACATGTATGGGAGACGTTCACTCATTACATCTGCCCAAAATCTTAACCATTTTTCCCTAAGATCATCAACTGATTCTGTCAACCTTTACCCACAGATTTTGACATTGAACAGTGTAATATAGCTTTGAAATAAATGCTTGCCAAGACAGAACAGTGCCACCAGTAAGAAACAGTAAGAAATGACCAGCTATGCACCAATATTGATGGTAATCAGCTACCAAACTGAAGGTCACTCTGGAGAGGACATACTGATGGTAAGAAGTTAGGTCCGATTAATATAAAATTACATTATTTATGATGTGGCAACCTGTGGAAGCCCCACAATGCCTCTGTGAAGTCTAAAGCACTCTACAAAAACACAGGAAAGTATGGGTCCCAATTCAATGAGCTTATGTAAAAAGGAAAAAAAAGCTTCCATGAAATTTTGACATTTAGTTTCTGGTGACATGAAGTCCAAGGTAATTCAGGTATGATTTTAGTCCAAGTTGTTTTCTAACTGACTAGAACTATCAAAACCAGAAACCAGTGGGAAAATTTAAAACTCACTTATCGCATAGCCTTCACAAGCCCAGAATTTTTTTTACTCATTCACCTTCATGCAGAATGTAGATTACATCTTACCCTTCTACAAAACACTGGTAGTCAATTTAAGCACTTTTGTGTTTAGTCAAAACTAACTTGTCTGACACAACTTCTATCCACAAGATCTTTAAATAAAGAAGAGAATTTCATCTTCTAGAGATGCAAGAAAGCCACACAATAAATTAAAAGAAACAACAGAGGAAGTTATCCCCTGCAAGGTCTACAAGCTAGCTCAGTTCAAACAAGTTTCTTTGTTTCTCTAATACAAACACAAAAAAGATCAGAAACAGAAATATTGCTGATAATGGCACTTTGATTTGCTCACATATACAAATGACAGGGCACAGATGGAAGAGATGTTAGTCTGGCATATCTGTGTGACATTTGCTATTTTTCATCCAGTTAGTATTTTACTATTCATTGTATAAAGTATTTTATGCCAAAAAAGGGTGCATATGGCTAACTTAATACTTCTTTTGGCTCATTTACAACCACAAGAAGGTGCTAAATATAATTTTGCAGTCTCAGCATTAGTAATTTCTCACAGTTACCATAAAACAGAATTAAATGGTGGCACTACAAGAGTTTAACACAGTCTGCTGGTGGTTGTTTACACTTTGGACAAGATAGTGCATGTACACACTCCATCCCTCCCACTCCCCCTGCAATCAGTGGGTCAACAGCTAGGAGAACTACACACCCTCAAGGGGAAGGCCAGATATCTGGCAGGCAATCACAGCAGAAAACTGTATGATGCACTCTGAGCATCACAGTAATTGGTGACAACAATTTAACTGGTCTCCCCTATACTTTTGCAAGTTGAATTCATTTAAAGCTCTATTGTTTCTACATCTTTCTGGCATGATGCTTTATTCCCAAATTCTCCTCATTTACAAGACTTTTGAAGTGACTTCACAATACACTCTAGTTCACAGCATATTGAGATGTATTCTACCTAAATTTATTAAGCAGAAATCAGAAGTTAACTAAAGAACAAGGTGAAACTCATCTATTTTGCAGCCAGCTATTTTTATCTGCTTTTACAGTTATAACTACTTACCTAAACTCTCCCACATAGTAAACAAAATGTTCTAATGATACAGATTTTCTAGCAAAATATAACAATATCTCTCCGTTCAAGACAAAAGGGTAAACCAGGAACACTCTGCCTTTTACAGTCCACTTTAGTCTCGAATAAAAAACAAACAGAAACTGTTTTCATATCCTAATGCAAACATTGGTTAATCTATAGCATCTAGCAAAAGGTTTTCATCTAATCCTCAATTCTGACTAAAAGGCAAATTTCAATGGTTGTTTCCATATCAGCAATGTGATTATGTCAAAAGACAATGTAAAACTTGAATTTAGAAACACAAGAGACAGTTTACCCTACTGAGCAGAGGTTGCTGGGAAACACATAACCAACCCTCTCAGAGATTTAACATTTCATCTTAGCTAGGCTGTTTCTTCTCTCCTCGCTTTCCATACCAGAGCACAGATCCTCTTCACTCCTTCCATGACAAGGTATTTTCTACTAATGATCCATGGTCAGCTGCTTCTAGCAATGAGGAACATGAGCTAGCAACAGTACTTGGAATGGTAAGCAAGCAAAGGGTCCCTTAGCATCTTGAAACACCAGCTCTCTTCTGCTGAGAAGTGGGAGACCTTACCCAAACCTTCAACACCCCTGTGTGGAGGCCAGAAGGCCAGTTGAAGATAAGCTTGGCACACTCCCCTGGAGGGAAAATCCTTAGGCAACAACTTCCCTTGTTATGGCAAGGAAAAAAGCTTCTCCCAGCATGCCTTTTTGCTGTATGTAGATTCTGCGTATCCCACTGGCCCTTCCCCCTTGTTCCACCCCTGTGCCCTCAGCTTACTGAGGGCACAGTATTTTGATGTTCTGTCCTGCCCCTCACTATCCCCATACAAACCCCTGCTCTCTCTGACTTCCCAAGGTTCTTCGTCCCTGGACCCCTTTGTGGTGAGAGCTCAATAAAGGCTCTCCGTGGAACACCACATGATGGTCCCATCCCTTCCTTCTGCTCCGCTCAGAGCTGGAATCACTTAAGAGCTGAAATCACTCAGTGAGAGCAAGATGTGCCTGTGCGCTCAGGACATCTTAAAGACACTTCTCTGGGATGGTCACAGCACTCCACCACCCCACACCTGCCGTGACACCAGTGAACTGAAACGGAAAAGAGATTCACAACCAAGACAGACCTCTGTCTGGAGAAAAGCTCCATTCTCAGTTGTGACTGTTCAAAACTCCAAATGGAAAAGTAGGAAAAACTGGAAGAGGAGAGTTTCGTCTGTTACCACCTTTCCTTATGCTACACCACAGAACTTAAGAAATATGCATATATAGAAGGCAGAAAGAACACAAAAAACAAAGCAAAATTCACAGTCATGCGGTAAATAGGGAACAGGGATGAAACCTGAAGAACCGTATTCCCTGTTTAGTTAAACATGTATAATGCTCACTGAACAGTGAAATATCTAAGAATATTTGTGCTTCCACACTGCTGGTTTCTCTCATGTTTTAATACTACTGATGTCTACACGAACTGGTAAACTAATCCAATAAAAAATAGCCCTCCTTACTATTTAACACGCTTATTTGGCCTCTTATTTACAGGGTATACAGCTCAGTATGAAAAGCTTACTAGCACAATATAAATTGTTTTGGCTTAAAACAAACTAATAGAAAAACCTCTGTAAGGACACCACAGGAGAGTTAGAACATGATACATATACTGCTGCTCTCTGATTTCAGTAGATATTTTCAGATACATAAAAGCACGTTTGTCACTGAACAACTTCAGCAAACAAATTACAATCACAAATTCTGTAGTAAAAGAAAAGGGGGCAGAGAACCTTAAAATAAGAGCTGAAGTTTTGTTTTTCATTTCAGACATCAAGTGTAACTGTATACTTACTACACATGCTCTTTATTTCTCTGATCTGCAAACCATTTTGGTCAAATCTTCAAAGCAGGTATTTAGACCCAAGGTCACTACAAACATACTTCTCTGTCTGTAAATCAGTTTTGGTATATTTGTGCAGGATTTTCAGTTTTCTTAAAATCACAATAAGGCTTTTCACCATGTCAAATTGTTATTTCAAATCTCTTAGTGGCCTTTTTTTCAGCCTTGTAGGCCTTTGTTACTGCAGTCTAACTGCTATCTTCCAAAAAGACTGTTTGAAAAAGCTTATTCACAGCCACTTAGAAAAACTAAGCAGGAAAAAGTGCTAGCATTGTGTTTTGAATGGCACAAAGCATGAGAGCATACCTCTAACCAGACTCTGCAAGATATGGGCAGCTAAT
Organism: Cyanoderma ruficeps; assembly: GCA_008694505.1. NCBI lineage: Eukaryota > Metazoa > Chordata > Aves > Passeriformes > Timaliidae > Cyanoderma > Cyanoderma ruficeps. The sequence continues at coordinate 1,093,874 of VZDJ01000026.1, read as the reverse complement.
TATGCTCTGACAACTCTGATGCGACCTCTGACTCACAGGAGAAAAAAAACAAAGCATACAGACAAATCACTACAGAAATCTATGTCCCCATTCCTCCTTTCCCATGCACCAGATTTCGCAAAACAAGCCATTTGGCCTTTGATTTAGCTACTTACAAGTCCCTTGCACCATCTCTCCTCCTAATCCAAAATCCGCCTTGTCAGGGTGCTTTACAGGGGTAGTAGTTCCTTTCATTGATTTTTATATTACCTCTACTTCTCAATGAATCTTGTATCTACTCCTGGTTTTATTACTTCCTTCTCCTATTTAATAAAGACTTTACTCTTTGATAACTCAAGGTGCTTCCCTAGCTTTTCTTTCCATAGCACTTTCATAGTGCCTGCCACAAAACTCATGTTGCCCACACAGAGAGAAAGGAAACAGAAGCTACACTTAATGTGTGAATTTAAAAAATTGCAAGAAATGCCTCTGGCAAGGAGAAAAAGCCTCTATTCTGTTGCAGTTAAAACCAGTTAGTAAACAGACTACTTACATAAATACATAGAAAATAAAAACTGCGGGAATATCTACCTGCTGTGCGAAGCCCCTTACCTCCAAGTGAAATTGTGAATTTTCTTCTTTTAATCAATTATGCTATTGAATTTTCAACTCATACACCCTCAGCTCTTGTTTACTCTCCTGGAATGATCTAACAAAGAAATGCTGGGGTTAATTTCTTCCAAGAATCTACTCTCTCTGGAATTCACCTTGCTTTCTAAGGATTTTAGTTTAACTTGACTTTATTGGAGTTTGACCAATTTGACTTATGCTTGCACTACTCTATACTTCTTACCCATTTTTCTGCTTCTGGGAGATAAATACTTATCACTCACAGCATTTTTGAATCAATAGAGAGACCTCTAGAGCTCATAAAGCTCAGCAGTTTAGGTACAAAACCCACCTTCTCATAAACAGACTCCAAAAATGAGAATCAATTTCTTTAAGAGCTAAAAAGCATAAGGAAGACATGCTCTTACCACTTATCTCCTTTTCCACCCCTATACCCAGGGGCAAAGCAGACTGGTGTGGGAAAGGAAATGGGTGCTGCCAGGCAGCAGTGAGACACTGTATTCCTTCACAAACACTGCTGCTAGAAGGGAACCCAGAGGTTTGTTTGACACTGAAGACTGCTCCTTAAATACACAACACACTTCACAAATACCAAATTCCACCCTCTTTACCAAGAATGGTACAGTGGGGGCAACAACAACAAAAAAAACCCAACTAAGCTAATTGAGAGAGCAGGAGAGCAGTATTTCATTACGCTGTTGACAGCACTTCTGCCTAGTAACTCCACTGTCTGCAACACTCCTATTACATTCCAGTATGAGAAAGCCCCACACTATTAGCAGAGTAACATTCAGAAATGTGAACTAGGTAAAAAAACACCTAAGTTTTTGTTCAGAATGTTAACAGGTCTTACTTGCATGCCATTATTTTAAGTCCAAATCAAAAGAGAGAAGAAGGAGTTTAACTAGGAATTTCAATTGGTTTGCAAACAGTTTAAGGTCACATGAGGAGTACTTCAAGTTGCCTTTATTAATCTAACAATTCAATGCTTATAGGCATTTATTTTGAGAACTAAGCATTGTAATGTTTTAAAATGTTTAGTTCAAAAACTTAGGGATGAGAAGTGTTGAGGGGGAGTGAAAATCAGTATTATTTGCTTTCTGAAATTATGGTGCTTGAATTATGTCCACTGGAAAAATTTCATTTTCACTATCACAGTGATTTATCAACCAGTAGATTTTGTGGACCCATGAGTACATACTAAAAGAAATATAGCAAAACAAAGGAATTCAAATACACACCCCTGTAATCGGAAATTTGGTATGCATAACAGTTCTAATTTTGATCTCTGATTTTGGAATTAAACAAAGACACTATTAATACATTATGGAAAGAAGTACTTACTAATTCCAAAGCCACAGAAAAGAGGGGTACAGTTATTCCAGGTTACACTGAAACTGAGTAGCCAGACAATTATCTGGCCCAACAACATCTGTCACTAGAACTCGGTTCCCCAGTCAAATTATTTAATAAACACTAGATTCTCCAGGTTTGTATGAAAGGCCACCATATTTAACTCATTTACACCAAGGAGTACTTCAGCCACTCCACAGCCACTGATTGTATCTCAGACGATACAATTAATCGCTGCTTCGTAAGAAAACCCCCATCCTCTCCAAGTCCAGCTACTAACTGCTTGAAATGCCACATCCACATTATTTAACTGGCACCACACCAGGGATACCACAGCTGCTGAGTAACATTCCTTACAGGCCCCTCATTAGAGGGGCATTAGGAACAGCAGTCAGCCCGACCCAGCTTCCTTGCTCATTTTTCTGTACAGTACAGTTTTCAGCTCACCTCAGAAAGTCTTTATTCCCTGTAACAACAGAGAGTTCCTCGTGGCTGGTGCACAGCCAGCCTGCCAGTTCTATCACTCACCATCTCCCTGAAGATCCCTGCTGCAACAGAGCTGCAGAAATGCTCAAGTCAATTGTGTTTGTTCAACTTTGCATCCGTCATCCCAGCAGTGAACTAAGAACTTTGACGGGAAACACTCACAGAAGAAACTAAAATTAAAGTATCTCAAGCAAAATCTCTGCTTTGGAAAGGCTGCCATCAATACACTAAAAACCAAAATCTGATAGAAAAACGCTGCTGGTTCTGATCAGCTCAAGGTCTGCCAGAGTTGGAACACAGGAAAAAAACCCTGTAAACTCCAAATATAAAGATGCATAACCTACAGAAAACACTAATTTTTGGCACTACTTACGAACAAGATTGACAATCCTGGCATATGTGTCACATGCAAAAGGAACTAAATGAGAGAATCAAGGTTTTTAACCTTCACTGTATTAACTGGAAGCAATTCTACTTTTAATCTTCCTTGGTGTACCTCAAACTTCAGCTCTATGCCACTGTCTGAAAAAGTATTCCATCTTAAGAAGATGCTACAGCTCCAAGAAATGTCTTAGCTACAAATATTTAAGATAAAGTATGATTTCAATAAACAAAGGAGAAGGTGTGAGAATAAATATTATTTGGTGCTATTAGGTTGCGTTTGGCTTTCTAAGTGGCCCTGTGACTTCTTAAACATGACTACAGAAGAATTTCTTCAATGGGCACCTTTCTAGTGATGTAGATTGCTTGAGTCAAGTTCCAACCCTTCCCTACTGTAAGGAAAGCTTCCCATCACTGACTTCACTTTTGTGACGCTGTATATTAACATCACAGCTGACAAAACCTCATGGATTGGGCAGCCAGTGAGCAGCTGACCACCAGTACAATAAAAGGGTTTATCTTGTTTTATTTCTTTCCGTTTCTAAGATTGTCACAAAGATCCTGTGCCTCATTCCTCTACACGGGACATCACAAGAGGCTCCCAAGAAGCACTAGCTGCATAGTCTGCCTCCATTCCATAGTATGCAAGGTTTGTTAACTAATACTGACTAAGGTCGTTTCTCCACTTCAGTCACAAGTTGCAGTAGGATAATGAAACTAGTGGTTATGTTTTTAATTTTTTCAAGGGATAGGTCTCAAACTGTGCGTAACTGCTGAAACAACAAAGACTATTCACTATATAGGAAGTTAACAAGTGTCTCTTCTCAGAAACATAGTGCAGGCTTTTAATGAGGGTTTAGGAAAGGAATATCTAATGGAAAGAATATCTTTAGAACTTGGATTTCAGTGGTTCTAAAATATAAATGAATTGCCTGATGATAAGTAACTATTACTTAAGTCCTATAGTTTTCATGCATTCTTAGTACCCACTGAAATCAAGAGATCCCTTTGATTGAAAGTCTACAATGAACTCCTCAACATCTAATAGTCACATCACAAGTACCTTCTGCATAGTTGAGATTTATTATAGGAAAGCTTTAGTTAGCTTCTAAGTTATTAGCAAGTTGCTATACTTCTATACAAACAGGAAAGAAATCAATGTTAGAGGAGTAACTTCCTGCAGTGATTGAGAATTGAAACACCAGTGCTAAGGAAAGCACCAGATCTGGTGAAGTTGGTTGGTAAGCAGTCACTGTCCACAGAACAACAGCACTTGAAAAATCTCCCTGCCTACCACTCCTTGTTCAGCATGAAAAGTGATCCAAACAAGTCACCACCAGGTGATCAGTGATCATCACCAAGGTCATCAGAAAATGCAGGCTGTCCCTTTTGCTCTTTACAGATTTGACTGCATGGAGAAAGCAGACTATTATCATACCTTTACTAACCTCACAAAGTGACCTCAGTAAGTCCTGACTATTTGGGTCTGAATAAAAGGTGCTGTAGATCAAGCAGAGATGGGACCGTATGCAAATTGTCATAACAGTCAGTCAGTAAAAGAGGCTTTTATGGAACTGCTAGCTCAAAGAAAAAATATTCTAGTCACTGAAACTGACCTACAGTGACACACTGTAGTCTTCAATGTCCTGAGAAAACAGTGTGAATTTTGCTGAGGTCCAACTGTGATAAGCGCTGCTGGAAGTGAAAGGAACAAAAAAGAAGAGGAATGAATGTCACCTGAGGGATAGAAACATGAACTGGCTATCACATAAATCAGCTAAAGCCCAAATAAGGATTGTGTGCATGCTTTTAGGCTTTGGTATGTGAGGCAGAACATGCCAGTCTCACTGCACAAGCACACCACATGCTGATCTAAGCTAACAAAGCAGCCCACTCAGCCTGCTGGTGTTCCAAGAGAAATACATTTCACCTTAAATGTCTGCTGGGCTGTTGAAAAGGTAAGTGAAATAATTTTCTTTTGAAAGAAGAGGAATCAAAACAGAGTGGGGACAATAACAGTAGGAGGAAAATTTCTGAGAGATGATGGGAGAGAAATTGGTCACATGCCAGTTTCATACTCCCTCTTTTATTTGGGTGGGCAAACACACACACAAACACTTATGCAGGAAAGCCCAACAGTGCTTAGAACTGGGGATACACAGTAGATAGAGCCTTTTCAAATACAAGTCATTAATTGTGGAAAGGGGCCAAGCTGAAAAGTGCAAAAAGGAATCTAAGGGATTATCTGTAGACAGTCCATGAAGGTGTCTGGGCTTAGTTTCATGCATAAAGAGAGCAATTCTCTCCAGGAAATGTGTAAGATTTGCAACTGCTGGATTAAAGGTTTCTTGTGTTTGCTCTTCAGCCCTTTCTCTTGAACAATTTGAAAGTATAACCACATATTACTGGAGCATTACTTGACAGACCTTGTATACAGACTGGTGTCATGGTGGGAACTCTGGACTGAGTGCCCAGCAGAGCTGGACTACCTTCCTGGTTCTACCACCAGCCCTTCAAGACAATTTACCACCTCTCCATATCTGTAAAGAGAGATACATATCTCTCTTCTGTGAAATACTTTGATTTTCATAGTTAAAATTAATGAGCCAAATACTATAATGGCTGAACCCCACCAAATCTTAGCTGAAAACTGAAATAGCTATCAATGCTTTTACCCCATACTGTCTTCAGATAAAAAATGAGTAAGAAAAATCCACCTTGTTCCTAAAACTTACAAGCAAACCTCACTGAGACCTTCTCTCCAGAACACCACAGTCAGAAACATTCATAATCACGAAGATGAGGAATGACAAGGGAAAGGTCTATGTCAAGCCCCCACTATTCCTCCCAAGGGCCAGCAAAAGCGAGCAGCAATCATCTGCCAGCAGAGGAGCTGGATTCCCCAGGCTAAATATACCGAATACAAAAGGCTAGATGAGAGCTTCCTGGTAAAACTTTAAGTGTGCCAGAGGAGTCCTCCTTGCTTTGGTTTAGAAAAAAGCTGTGCAAGCATGCCACATAAATCTGGAGAGCCCCATTCTGGTGTTTGGTTAACCAAACAGCACAAGCAAACAGGCCCTCCCTGCTAGGAGTGAGAGGTTGTGAAGACAGAGTAAACTTGAACCCATAGCAGCCCACATGCAGCGGACTCCAGTCACCTGACAAGAGAAAGGGAACACAACAAACAGAAACAGAGATTGCTCTGTTAGGTACTCAGAAGCAGTTGACATAAATAGTCTTGTAAATGATTTCGTGGACATGGACACTATTCTGAAATGCGACATATTTGTCTGATAAGCTAACAAACTTCCATATTTATAAGGACATACAGTGGTAAAGCTTGGCAGAGTTTATTTATGCATTAGATATGGAATCCTGCATGTGTGCATTCATGGACAGGACAAACCTAAAATAAATTTACAATACAACATGTGATTATTACAGGACAGGCAAAGCTGTTGAATGAAATCAGTCAGTTCCAGTCATTGATTTGCAATCTGTATGAATAACCATATAGCCCACACAGAAAATATTACAGAAAATCAATTCAAAACTCCAAATGATAACTCCTCTCTAGTGTTGGAAAGTAATATATCAATAGATACAACTATTCTGAGACAAGTGACAGAACTGGCACTCATTATGTATGAAAAAAGCCCATACCTTTGTTTAAAACAGTAAGAAGGAACCAGTAAAGTATTCATTTCTGGTTTGGGGGGAAGACTTCTCACTAGAAGAACCCACCATTTTTTTGGTGGGTTGGGGGGCAGAGGGGAGAGAGCCTGCTCTACACCCACTATCTATACTGAGACCAGTAACTTACTGCCAAAAACAACATTTAAATTTATCTGTGTAAAGGTTATTTGTAATGGTGGTTGCTGACTCTCACCTTCAACCTGGAGAGGGTATGAACTCTCTTCTTTTATCCTCTAAGGTTATTTAACATCTTTTTCCTCCAAAACTTGAAGTGTTTCAGATCACCAAAGAAAACTGTTACAAACCAAAGTTTTCAGATAGATAAAAAGATCATAGGTTACTATAGGCCTGAAGAGATCTTTAAAAGGTCACCTAGTTAAGTCCCCTGCAATGAGCAGGGACATCTTCAACTAAAGAAGATTGCTCAGAGCCCTGTCCAATCTGACGTTGAATTTTCCCAGGGATGGGGCATTCACCAGCTCTCTGAGCAACCTGTTTGGCCATTCTCTTTACAAAGAAGCCCCCACACCTAGTCTAAATCTACCCTCTTACAGCTTAAAACCATCACCCCTTGTTCTATCACAACAGGTCCTGCTAAAAAGTCCCCATCTTTCTTACATCTCTCTTTGCTTCAGAAAATTCCATTTTGTTTTGCCATTTCATTAACACAGTCCAGGAAAGCAACACTAAAATACTCCTACATTTTCAACACTTCTTGAAGCTCAAAGAAGGATCTGTACAGACCACAAAGCATGCTTGCACACAGCAGTTCTGTCAACATGTGTGCTCAGGTTTCCTCTGGACTGATTCCCTAAGCCTGTATTTCCCTGTCTTGAACACTTCCTGCTGTCTCCAAACTTCTGCCAGGGCAAAAAGCCTGTTTTATATAGGGCCTTGTTTACACCTACAATCTCCAGAGGTAAGGAATTGCTACCAGTCAGGATCACAGATTTTTTTGTACTTATCTGTCATTAGATACTGAAGATGGCATCTGTAATGTCAGTACCAAGTAGTACATGCTCTTCCCAGAAGATACTGTACCCCGTGGTAGACAATCTGTCCCCAGCTTCTGATGGTTTACTCTTCTTCCAGAGAAAACTTTCTGCATTCCAAATTCCTCCTGTTTGGATTGAACTCACAAAAATGTGGTACTCACAAACCCTATAATTTCTCTAAATGCCTCAAATATATTTTCTCTATCAAATGTAAAAAGACTAGGTTTGTTTTACAATTAAATAAATTCCAGGATATAAACCAAACCAGAAAAGGGAAGATCATGAGAACTTTTTAAACTCTTGAGCTATGTTTCTGCTAGTAAATGTACTACTTATGACTAAGAGCAAAATGGACTACTGCCTTTTTTTCCCTTTACACATATAAGGCTGAAGTGTGTGTGTGTGTACATGAATCCTGAACATCAAAACAATTCTGAAAAATACGAACCACACTACTACACATACTCGCAGCAGACTCAAGCCTACCTCTGTAGAGCACAAAACCAGTCACAAAGAGAGAACACAACACCGCTTGGCAGGATCCTCACATGTTATCTCCTGCCTACATGCAAATTTTACTTGATCTTCTCACCTCAACTACCAAATCAAGACACAACTCAGAGACCAAGGTTGCCCACACTTTTTTCCATTTGTCAGTCCTGGCTAACAGCATTGCCTGAAGACAAGCCATATCCATAACAACCCCCTGACTATCAGGAAAGGTTTCAACATTTTTCCTAACACATAGGCTAAGGTTGGTACGCAGAGGTTGGAAAGAACCATTGCTTTTTTGATTAAGAAGTTTGAACACACCAATGGAAACACTGTACACATTCCCCCTTTTCTGGTGGCAATTTCCAAAGTCATGGATGGTTACAACTGGAAAAATTGGACATCTTTAAGTCTCTACAAATATTTATATACTTATGCTATCAATTCACAGCATGTCTTTAGGAAGGCTATCTTCCTACCTTCTCAAACCAGCTTTATCACAATACATTTCAGTGAGGGAAAGACAGTCTTTTTGCACATTGTCTTACTCTTGCGTTAACTCTCAGTTAAAGTATCCTGCAGTAATGTTAACATGGGAAGCCAAGGGACATTTTTGTATTTCAGAAGCAGCTAAAAAGACCATCCAGCAAAAATACCAGCCCCTTAGTAAGTATGTCTGCCTGAAACAAAGCCAAGTTTCAACACATGCCTATGTTTTAAGCACATGTATTGATTAGACTTTTCTTTTTTTACACTATACAGACACAGCTGTGAATCACAGTCATATCAAAAGGAAGAAAGGAGACTTCAGAAAGAAAACAATTCAGGCTAATCATCAATGAACTGATGAAAAAACTGATGAATTTGTAAATTTTTCACAAAAAGATAAATTTAAACAATCTAGCACCAAACCTAAAAACTCTACCTGTCTGAAAGATGCCAACAGCAGCACTGTGTTTCACTGTATACCATTACCATTAAAAAACACCTGGAAGACTAGCAACCAAAACTGCTGCAGCTCCCAACTGTCTAGGAAAAAAAACCCAATTATCCAATATACCCAAAACTTTTTCAGAGTATACTCCTCTACAGAGGTTGCTACACATGATTACATGACATACACATGATATACACAGGATAAACACTCCATTTCTTCTGCACATAAAATCATTCAACAATTTTTGCCTCTTACTTCAAAGCATGTTCCAATGCTATATTCATCCAAATTTTACGCCACTCATTTTGTTTTTCTTAGCCTGTCATGCATAAATTCAATCTCATTCCTGAAAGAGATATATATAGATATATATAGATCTATATATAATTTTTTTCCTTTTCTCCAAGCAAGAAGCTAAGGCATGATTTAGCCTTCTAACAATAAAAAGACCTATTTAATAGGTCTAATATTTACATGCAGGGCATTGAAGCACTCCTTTAAAATTCACTTGCTCCCTCCTCCTCCCTTTCCTCCCTAAACTCAGCCAAAAGCTCATTTTAACAATAAACTGTGCCAGATGAGCATCAACAAGACACAAAAAGACTCTCAAACAGACAATTCTCAACTTATTGCAAGTATTCTGGTGTTACCTAACACAGGAAAAACAAAATCAAGAAGTGGGGGCAGATTTATCTTCACTCCCGATATAAGAAACTGTGCCTTACAAGCAGAGTTGTAATCCTATACAACACTATGTTTTTCCTTCCAATCCTTAGATCTTTCTTTAATGTAAAGAGACTAAAAATCATTTCTCTTTTTCAAGGATCAATCTTTCAACTCTCTGCAAATCTCAAGGGTAGCTTTTCATATATAGTAATCACTTAAACATGACAGGAAGAAAAAACATGAAATAGAATTACTAAAAACAGAAAAGAGGAAGAGAAGGGTTTGGATTTGTAATAGTTTCTCGGAGTCCAGGACATTCCTTTGGACGGCCTGTACAAGAGGGTTTGAATCCTGGACGGGGGGTCTGTCCAGGGGGGTTGTAGCAGACCCTGGCACAGAGCCCAGGAAGACACTGGCTTTGATTTTAGTCCACAGAAAAAGCTTCTAACATTGAGAGAAGAATTACAAATGACAAAAGTGTGACAGACAGTAGTGTAGCTTATCACTGTGTGGAAAATTTTGTAGTTTAGGGATTCTTAGAATGGAGGTGAATGGGGGGACAAGATAGAAGATTTAGTGCAGTACCTTAGGTTCTTCTCCTTCTCCCTTGGCATCCATCCTCTGATGTGATGATGGCACAAAGTAGTTTAAAGGGACTGGGTCAAACTAGAGATGACCCTTTTAGTATAGGTAACAGGCATTGGCACAGAACTGTAAATAATAGACACGCAATTCTCTGTATAAAAAGGTAGCGACCTCCCATCACGAGGGCAGTCATCCTGTGTCTGAGCAGCTGTGAACATCTCGGCTGGGCACAGAGAAAATTGTAAGATAAGAAATAATAAACACACGAGAAACTCAGGAAAAACAAGACCTCTGTTTCATTCTCGCGACCTGGCTCAGAGCCTTCAGAGGGCAAAAAAGACTCTCTCGAAGCACCAGCCTGAATCTTGGGTGAGAAAAACCAAACCTGAGAATAGCTGGAAAACTCTTTTTCAGACAGGAAATAATTTCATTCCTTAGAAAGTGACTTTCAGCATCAAGAACAGCAAAGAAACAATCCAGGGATAAATTCAACTGACTTACAAGGAAGGATAAAGAGAAAGAGAGAAAAATAGAAATTTGTCTCAATTATCATTAAAATGCTGTCATATTTTAATCTACTTCCCAAGCATTTCCTGAGACGCCAGTGCCCCTTAATTTATCTGAGATGTGAAATCTAAGCTACTTCAAGTTTGTCCTTGTTTATATTTAAATTTTCTTACCTTTTTCTTAAAAAAACCATCCAAAAAGCCTTTTGCTCTCTAGCAACAGATTTATCTTCTGTTCCTCTTGCAGACCCCAAATTTTCCTACACAGTGTGGGAGGTCTGTTTTGTTAATCGTAGCAGGAAATGCCAACACTTAAGATTCGAAGCCATAAGCACTGTGAGTCAAAACATTCTAAGCAAATCTTCAAAATCACAAAGGACTAAAAATCACGTCCCGCTAGTGCTCTCTGTTCATGCAATGAAATACCCCATACAAAAATCCAGAAGCTGATGAAACCAAATGGCCTCTCAGCTCATTACTGCTTTGACCATAGCCAAAAACGGATGTCGAGAGAAAACAATAACAAGGAAGAATACAGTCAGGCTTCCCACACACATTTTCTCTATTTGAAATCATGCATCAGTGAAAATTACAAATTTAAACAAAAAAAAATGTGTGCATTTGCCCAGAGTTGTGGATGCCCCATTCCTGGCAGTGTGTCAAGACCAGGCTGGATGCGCCTTCAAGCAAGCTGGTCCAGTGGAAGGCATTCCCGCTCACGGCAGGGGGTTTGAAACTACATTATTTTTAAGGTCTCTTCCAGCCTAAACCATTCTGTGATAGGCAGTAACTGCTACGTTCTAACTCCTTGATCACCTTTCCTAGTATGAACTTCTCTCATCGCTTGCTGAAAACCAGTAAGCTTGTGACATCCAGAGCGTACTGCACCTGTCAGTTTTACAGTACAGTTTCTGACAGAGTGAAAATAAGGAAGACAGTTTGGGGCTGCATGAAGAACTTCTTTGCTAATATCAGCTCTGGCTGCATCTTCTGCTACATCACAGAGCAGAAGAAACACATTAAAATTCTTCAATTCTTAATTTTTAATTCTTAAAAACACTTTTTTGTCCTGAATTTTAGTCAGCTTCAGTGTCCCTTCCTCTCATCACTTCCAAGCTAAAAAGGTTTCTCAAAGACCTAGGCAGTTGAAGTTTGAGCATCTTAAAGGATGGAGACTCTGAGTAACATCATTCAGCATTTAACCTTCTGCACAGCTTTGAAAGAAAAAATGAGGTTTGTCAGTTCAGATGGAATTTCCTCTATTTCAATGTGTGCCCATTGTCTCTTGTCCCATCAGAGGGTACTCCAAAAAAAAGCCTGTTTTCCTCTTCCTTACACCTGCTTGTTACATAAGGTAACTCAGTGCTGAACTTACCACCAAAATAAAAAACTAGTATGAAGTATTTCTGTGTTAACCATGCGTAGCATTTCCTCAGCTTCATTACATTTTCTAGTTACATTTAAAATGCCTTTAGTGCTGTATGTTAGGTTACAATATATACATTGGTATGTCAACTACTATGATTAAGGATGGTAATCTAATTTCAACACCTTCGAACATCAAGTCCCAACATCATGAACTGAAGTTTAACACATACCTATTTCAGCTTTCCAGACAGAGTAACCTCACAAGAAGTCAGTTATTTTTTAAGGTCTATAAAAACGTATCCGTAACATAACACACCTGGACATTTCTGTTATAGTATTGTAATGACAAAGCTTAAATTCCTATCGTAAGCATTTGATAGCAACTACCTGGCTAGCTGTTTTGGGGAAAGCTTTCTGGAATAAATTAACCATACCAGGAACTAAATCAACAACATAAACTCTAAATATTTCACCAATAAAAAAAATTATTTACATCATAGTCATCCCCAAGCAACTTCCAGGAAGTCAGGAAATCCAAAGTTGCCTGTTAAATATGAGTCGCCTCTTAAGCACAATTTCTCTCTATGAAATGTTAGCAATAATCCATTACTTTCCTCCTGCTAACACTGGAATACTGGCAGAGGAGGAAGGGGAAGAAAAAGGACATCCCCCAAAAACCAGATTTCAGAAAGATGTTAAGGGAAGGTTTTTAGGCACTGGAAAAGGGTTCAGAAAAAAAAAAAGTTAAGCTATTCTAAGTATGACATTAAGAACAAACTGCTTCAAGTTATAGTAATCAGCACAATTTTACATATTTTACAGATATCAAACAGTATAGTCAATTCCCAAATAGTGTATTGTGAGGAAAAGAAGTGTCATAATTGGTAAAATCTCTTTTTTTTCCAAGGCAATGGGAAAAGAGAATGGCAGAATTAAAAAAAAAAAGGCTTTAGGCCTGCAAACATTTAGGCAAGTATGCAGCTTCGTGCACACGCCTCAGTGTTTTACCATTGTGTTCAAGAATTTGTCTTTTCAGGCCTGAGGTGCTGGAATTTTTGATGTTTTGAAACCTCATGTTTCAAATAAAGGATGTTAATAAGGACACAAAAAGTTTCATTAAGCTAATAGTCTTTAAAAAACCCCCGAAGTTTGACAAATTTTTCAAAACATAAAAAATGCGAGCCCATGTATTTGACTTTTAAGATATCTGAGGGTGCCACTGGGTAGGAGGGGCTGCCATTCTTTCAAAACAACATCCAGGTGTTAAAGCACAGTTCTCATTGAATTCAAACTGCTGTCCACAACTGCTCAAAACCACAGTAAAGGCAATTCAGACCCTCCTTTTACAAAAACTTAAGTATCCGAAGGCAGGATTAGCTACACACACAGCATGAACAACTTGCTTGCCAATTTCTTCTATGAGACAGTGTTGTCACTGACATCATACAGAGATGCTAACAGTTTTGACCTTTTCTTAAACAGATAAAAACCCCCAAAATAGCATAACAATCACAAAGCTTTTCAGGGTGACGAAAAAAAAGTAGAGACTCAAAAAACCCCAAACAATAAAAAATGAAATTATAACACCCATCTAGAACAAAGCAAGTGAAAGAAAATCTGCTTGAATAACAATGTATTAAATGACTAACAAAATCTTTCCGAAAATTTTTTTTGCAGGAGGATTTCCTCATGACACTTATCCCAGACCTGATCAAGAAGAGTGAATTTGCACCTTCTAATTTTTTTGCGGAATATTTTTCTCCCCTTGGTTCTAGGAACAACTTATCTCATTGTTATATTAGGTATTTTACAGCCAGTAAAAGTTTGGGGTAAGTAACAACCTGTTGGATCTAATCAAAGGAATCTCTCTGCTCTAGTTTTTCATTCTTTGTCCTTCACAATCTCATACTCTATGAGGTTTCAAATTTCTAACAATGTGCAGGAATTTCCCTCTCTCTGCCAAGCTGTAATGCTACAGGAGAACCAAGTTCACTAATGTTTGTAGACAGGGCAGTTTCTGTGTCTCAAGAATGTTAATACAGAACTGCATCTCCAGTCATGTAAGCCAGAAGATAATTAATTGTTTAATGACTTGTGGGTAAGACTGCTTTGCTTAACATTGAACTAGGGAAAACACTCACTCTAAAGCTCCTGGTGAGTCTGTGCTCATCACTTGTCCCACACACTTCCCCTGAAATTTGATTCTTGACAAATGCCCATTATACAGCTTCCCTCGACAGAATGAAGAAGATAGAGAAAGCCCAAGCACTTATCATATATGCTTTCATAAAAAATACCCACCACTTCTCTCACCTTTCCTAAGGCAACTCTACAAGCCAGGAAATGCCTGCAAAAAGCATTTAAAATTTGAAAAGTAGATTATAAACTTGAGCTAACCACTGTGGACTATTCATGTTTTGGATGAACAAGACCCTCTTTACCTTTGTTTTGTTTGCACTCTCATTGATTTCAAGGCCATGACTTCTCAAGGTAAACCATTAAAAAGCTTGGTAAGGGGGCTCAGTTGCACTGACACTCCATGTATTTAACTTCTGAAAAATCCAAGCCATTTGTTTCCACCTACATACTGTGCTGAGAAGGAATGACTACAATTCCATTAAAGAAAGTCAGAAACAGTTTTAAGATTTTTAATAAAACACCTTATGAATAGGTAGATTTTAAGGGCTTGTATGACAAAAGCCTGAAACTCCAAATTATTTTGCTGTAACCTGAGAGGCATAGCATGCAGAACAACACCATTGACTTCAATCGGTCACTTAATAAAACCACTTTAAATAAACCTTTTGAAAAAATTGTCAGATTTTTTTTTTTTGCATCTGGCCTCATTCATATGACTAGAGATGCAAGATAAATTGACCATTATGAGAGACAAATTTTTGGACATGTGATTTAAAAGCTGCTTCTTCCCTCACCTTGCTTAAATGAAACATATTTATTAACCTATCTTGATGACACCAGAAATCTTCATTGCTACAATCTGTCCTGATGCCACAGCATGTCTTTTGAACACTGCTGGCCTGGGAGCAAGCAAAAGGAGAAGGCACAGCAGACTATTCTACCCTTCCAGATACTCAGTGAAGTTAAGAGTTGTCCTCATTGGACAGAAAATTGCCCTGGGCTTGTGCCTACTCTCAGCAACACAAGTCAAGGATTTTCTTTCGTTGTTAATGAGGCAACAAAACCTTTATTCTAAAAGATCTCAACTACTAATGGAGGCCACAACTTTTTTTTTTTAATGATTTTACATGAGCATAAAATCACGCATGCTGAAGCCAGCAGAAACATGGGAAAGGACTCCAGACAGACATACTAACCAATTGCAGCTCTACAATTTGGCAAGAGCATTTCATTTTTGCCAAGCAATTGGCACAAGTCTTTAGGCTTGCATTAAGAAACAGTGTTTGGAGTATTATAGTCCAACCATGTTCTACCATAGTCAGGAATGCAAAAAACACTCCATGATCCCAACAATGCTGTTCCTTGGCTAGATGCTGTGGAATGGTGCTTTAGAAGTCTGACATGGGGCACCAAGTGCCAGAAGTACCACTGGAAGCGCTGCACCTTTAAGCCTTGCCCATTAGGAATCAAAAATTTATTTGACTTTCTTAGACTGGGAAGATACTCTTCTGCTATAGAAGAAAGACTTCACATCCACAGAGAACCTCTCGACTTCAAACTTCTACCAAACTCAGGTGGATGGCATGAATCAGGAAGCGATGAGTTATAAATAAAAACACTCACTATGAGAAATAAAAGTTTTCACTGTTTTTATGAAATCAGGACTGTTTCCAAGTTACAAATTCCTTTGGGAAAATGAACAGGTGGTTCAGCTTCGGTATGGATCAGCTCCTCTGTAGAGTGTTAAAGTTGTGGTTTTGGTATACAATTGTCAAAACCGTAAGAAGTAGCCTGAGTCAGTGCTGACCTCTTTTGTTTATCCTTAGAGAAATGTAACACTTTGCATCCAGTTAAATCTCACAGACATACCAAATCAATAATGCTATCACATTTTACTAACATGTCCACCTTCAACCACAATGCTATAAAAGCCTACTGAGTTATAAGCCTGCAGTAGAGAGACTGCCTGAGCAATGGGCAGGCAGAGCTCAGCTCCCACATCACTGACAGACTGCAGCTTACTCTCCATCACTAGTACACCATTCAGCTGATGAGCATTGCTATCACCATGCCAGTGTGCCAAGTGGAGGCCCTAAACAAGCACACTGAACTAAGTGGCATATCTTTAAGTGTCACTGCAATAACCTTTATCTCTGGCATCAGATCTGGAAACAAAAGAAAAAAAATACTTGCTCATTTTGGTCAAATACTGCAGAAGAAAAGACATTATGAAGTCGTTTGCCTTTTCCCCTGCAAATATCAAACCCAAGAAGCAGTCTAATTTATTTGGGGATTTAAGATTACCAGTCAAGAAACCAGTTAGACACTTTGAATGCTCTCACAGGAAAACAAACCAACATAAACAAGAGTAAGAAATTCAAGGATGTACACAGAACATAAAAAGCATAAACACAAGTTGCATGGATATCACAGTTACCTGAAGGTGTAAGACTAGCTTTGGCATAACCACACTAGAGGTTTTTAAATTCTTTGCTTAGTTGGGCAGTGAAGTTTCCTGGACTTCCATACTGGTAACCTTGCAAGCATTCAAATGAAGAGGGAATTCACCGCTCTTCAGAAACGTACAAACTCTAAAAATACTAAGACAGCTCCCTTTTCTGGCCTTAGTTATCCATTGACTAAACATAGTATCACAGGCCACTTCAAGAAAAGCAAAATGTATCACTGGAAAAACGGAAGAAAAAGGCTTTTTAAAATATTACATTGTTTTCTTTTTAAGTGAAAAGAAAAGCTTTCTATTACCCTTCTCTTATTACAGATCTGAATGGTTCCTAGTTGGCAGATAACCATTTGTCAGCTACAGTGGAAACTTTTGCCTAAGCTTTGCAATTTCCTTTGGATTTTAAAGATTAATACTGCAGTCTCCTGTAACTCCCAAACATGCTGCAAAGTCTGCAGGTCTTAGGAGTAAGTGAAATTCACTAAAAGTACATTTCTACAGTAAATTAAAGCTTCTTGTACAAAAGTATGAGAGCCAAGACCACAATAAATCAGCAGCAACAACAAAGCAATACTTAAACATTCGAGGAATTGAAGGATGTGTTTTAACACAGTAAATCATCTTATGTGACAAACTTCCACTGAACAAGGTGAACCATCCATTTTGACAGCAGGCTGCACCCACACCTATGAAGTCACACATGCACTCTACTAAGTTGTTTGCTGCATGCATGAATGCAATGGTATTCACAAGAGCTCTGAGAATAAAATCAGTTGTCTAAAAACCAGGACAACAATCCTTGAGAAAGAGAAAGATGAGAAAAAAGTATTTAAGTGAGATGTTGAGCAGCTCCCGAACAGCTTATTTTCATCCTACACTAAGCCACAGTAAGGTTAGTCATAACGCACTTCAGCTCAGTAGATGAGCTCACGAGCTGCAAATCACTTTCTGCAGCTAGAGATCTCACTTTATAGATGTTTAAAAGGGATCATGTTCAAGTGGGTTTTTTGCTATAAACTTTACACAGGAAATGGCGACATAGCAGCAGCAAGTATAAAGTGTGGTATAAACAAGACCACTTGTAAGGAAGGACCCATTACCTTTTAAAGTCTCTCAGGCATTCTTAGCAGTCACAGAAAGAATGGATGCACTTCAGACTCTTACCCAAGAGCTACAATGCATGTACAAGTGCAGGATACACATATCAGCAAATGAAAAATAAACTCCTCTGGGTGCCTCAACTAGTGCACAGCGACCAATATAATCAGAAAAGCCACATGATTGTTAGTTTAGAAGCTGAGAATGGGGACAGTATAGAATGAAAAACACACAAAGGCACTTCACCTACCACAGACTGCATATAGCTCCTTTGCACAAAGATAATCAAGGGGAAAACTGCAACCAAATGAGACCGCACAAGCACATAAAGTAGAAGATACACAGCAAATGCACTTCCTCTTCTCCTGTGGACTAGCTCATAGGTCAGAGATGCCCACAAATCACAACAAACTGCTTTAATTTTTAATTTAATTTTGTTTCACGACAACCCAAGTTAGATCTCAAACTCATATAATACTACAAACTTGTTGGAAGTGAAATCATTACAGCCATGTTACAACAGATAGCTGGAGGGTCCCATTTCACATGCCAGATAAGTGTGCCACAAGTTTGAAAGCCATTTGAAATACATCCGAAGTTTCCACCCTGTTACTGCTCCACAACTCAACAACTTTCTAACAATGCAAATTACATGAGAAACAACTTAAACTACACAATGTTTAAACTATCAACTGCACTGTCAAGTTGCACCCAAGTTACCTGAAGTGATAAACCCTCTAACAACATAGTTTGAATGGTAATTCAATTCAGGCTAAATATTAATTTGTGCAATTTCTCACACCTCATTGCATAGAAGTATTTGCACCAGATATTTGTCCTTCTTGGATCAACTGTATGGTTTCCATTTCTGGCAAAGCTTCAAAAAAGCAAACGGAATGTATATTCAATGCAATACAAAGTTCACAGAATCCAAATCCTCACCAGCTACTTTTAAACAATCCCATCTCAGCAAGGACATTGTTACCTCACTGAGAAACCCAAGAAATGAACCTTAAGCACTGCTTTACAAGAGGGACAATATTTGTCAGGAGAAATTACAGATACTAGCAAGACAACTTGAATCAGGAGACAACATTCAAATACCATAAACTAAGAAATAGCTATGTCTTAAAAGCAAGATTTAGTTACTGAAAAAGACCCACAGTCACACCTACAATTGACAAGCACACATACCATTCTTCAAGTGTTTCTTCCAGCTTTAACAGATGAATGTCGAAGCTGGAAACCAGCTTTGAGTATAACCAGAGAGGCTAAAAGCCATTCAGAAAAAACAGCTTTAAATCAAGAGATCTGGAAGGAGCAAATTTAAGACAAATCCCTCAGCTTATTAAAATCTCCAGTCATCTCCATATACCACAAGACAAAGGCAAAATAAAGAAATCAGTCCTTTTAGAGACAGGAGTGCCACTAGGAGCAAGATGAATGGCATTAATTCTCGAGATAAAAATCTCTTTCAAAGATTTTCACAGTAAGATCTAACAGGAATACTGAGATTTGATAGGACAGGCCAGCACTAGAAGAGCCAAACTTTGCTCATATATCAAGTTAAGTCCAAAAGCAAACAGAAGTTTCATTGCTTCTTGAACAATATTAACATTCCAAAAGAAATCAGCAGCTTTCTAGAACCAGAAAGATCAGAGACAGAGAAACCAGATGTGCCTAATCTATTAAAAACAGCTTGGATATCTTCAGGTCTACACAGACCAGGATGAGTACTGGTACTGAACTGTCAGCCTCTGCTATCCTCAGTATGCGGTACTAGGTCATTGCTTTTTCTGGGTCTCAAATTTTCATTTTTAAGTTGGATCATCTTTTCCTTTCATAGTCTGCTATATTTACAGAGTATAGACTGTTGCCAACTGAATGCTGAGCAGTGGTTGCAACACCATGGCCTTGATGCCCCCCTAATTGTTAAGCACTGGAATTTTCATCTGCTGCCATCTCATTTGTTACTTTACCAAGTGACCTGCAGTTCCCCATCTCTTGAGACATGCATAGAGACACAGCAACACGCCTCCAAATCATGGCTATTAGGTTCTCCTAATGCCAAGTCACATCTCTTCAAATGCTACATTTTTCTAAGAAATTATCTTCCAGCACTTGCTCTTACCACAAGCCACTGAATGGTAAGCCAGAGAACACTTCTTCCTCACATCACTCCCCTACACTGGGCTCTGGGATAACCTTACATATATATTCACATGTTTAGTGTACCCAGTACAACCAAGTGGGCATCCAGTGCTTCCTAACCTTCCCCTGGTTTCCAAGTAAGAGTACCAACACTTCCAAGAGGGCTTCCCCAAACAACCAAGAAGGTATCAAACTACAGTTTCTAGTTGGCACACTTACCTTTTCAGTCACAAATGGAAAGTAATTTGGAACAAGACTTCCAGAAGACAGCAAGGGCATCATCAAGCTTACACTCACACAAGAAAAATAACCAATCCAAATTTTCCAGAAGTGAGGTCACTTGGACTACTTACTCATACTGCTGCATAAGTTTGCATGAATTCTCCTTCTGACTTACTAATAATTTAGTTCATATTAATATGTACATTTTGGATGGCATGATCTAAATGTACTAAATGAAAAAAAAAGGTACAATTTCACAGGGCAAGTATTCAATAACCTCAAAGCAGACAAAGTCCTTTTTAACTTTTCTTCAATAGAAAGCTCTCTAAACCCTGTTTCCTTTTTGTTCCTTTGAGAAAATGGAGAAGCAATTAGCATTTACAGCTTAGTTCCTGCTTCCAAAATACCCCTTTAACTTTTTTTTATTATTTTTATGGTGGATATAAATCGCACCAAATTGTCAAATCACAGCTATTTTCTATGCTACCTATACAAATAGGGCTGATTTCTGGCAAGCCATAAAACAATTATGGCTGAATTCCTGTAGCCCTTTGATATTCCAGCTTGTCTGTAAGACTTCAAAGCCATCTTAGGGCAGCGCTAAAAATCTAATTTCCAGAAGGCACAGAAGGAAAATAAGGCATATCAATTCCCGCATGCTCAAACATGAACACACCAAAACCTTAGCACTGGGATGATTATGTTTGAATGCAACTTAGAACAAACACTGATAAGATACAGCAATGGTTTAAATCAACACTGCTTCACAGAAGGCAAAGATACAGACACCTTGAGAAACAGGGCATAAGGCACATGACACCTGATTCCCCAGCACTTTCTGCAAATTGGGAAGCACATTTTCCTGCTTGAGCATTCAGCTCTCGCCCCTTCTTGTGTCGAAGCAAAGAAACGGGTGACAAATAATCATAATGTGTAAAGGGAAATGCAGAAACTTCCTAAGTCTGCATAGGAAGCACAGATATGATCCCTCTCTTTCAGGTGCTAATAGTGCCTGTCACAATTTACAAATACACAGAGATTCAACAATGACAGGAACCTGAGAATTTATATAGGCATGTTTTACATTTGTATTGTTATTATTATTAATGTGGAAGGGTCTCCCCCCATTTAAGCTGAGGAAGCTGGTTCTTTCTGTACCAACATGATTTCTGATGACCATGAAAAATGTCTGAGAAAGGCTAAGGGACAGCACTATAACACCTTTAAATAACCCCAGCAACATTTTTGTCCCTTAACATGGAGATTCAGAGATTCAACTGAACAAACTGAAGATTTATTACTGTATTTCTTTACAAGAAATATTGGCCAAAGAAAATACTATTTAAGTAACATAACTCACATTGCTGTCGACACAAAAAAAAAAGTAAAACATCTTTAAACTCCCTGCTATTTAAGTCTCTGCTGTTTTTTGGTTGAAGGCTAGAAAAATTTTGCCAGTAATTCCTACTGTGCACAGACAGACAGTGGAAACATAAATACACAGTCAATATTAAATCAGAATTACAGACTCTCTATTCTAAAGCTGTATAAATGAGTAATACATAATTTGCATAAATGAGGCACATGCACCCGTATCATTTTTTCTCCTCACAGAATGAATTCATGTGTTCTAGAGGTGCTGCAGAAAAATAGCAACATCCAAAACCACCAAAACCCAAAAAAACCAACAGACAATGACAATTTCATCCTCTTAAGACTAAGTACCAGCCTGGTGATCACTAACAAATTGTTTGGTTGATAAAGTGAAGACCAAAAAGGGAGAGCAACCTCTAATATTTAGCCTTTCCTGATTGATGCACACTTCCCATTCTTTCATGGCATTTTTGAAAAAAACATGCTTCTCATTATCATTTAGATTTTCTCTGAAATGTTATGAAGTCCATTCTTAATTTTGGGAACAAAAACAGCATAAACCCTTTCAATCTCATACCTGGCCATTGCTGGAGGCATTTTGAACTTAGTGTATCCCTGATCTGCAGGCAAATCATTGGGACCCCACACTGGTTTGTGAAAACAATTATAGAAGTGGTTTAGACACCAGCTATGTAACATTAATGTACAGTACAATAGGCTGCATAAAAATAAATGAAAGAAAACTCTCTCCAGAGAGCAGGAAGAAGCTGCTTTATCTTCAGTGCCTTATCTTGTATGCCAGTCTTACCATTCATTTCCTTTGGTGTTTTTCATGCAAAGATACAAAATGCCAGTTTTCTTTATTTTAAAACTGTTCAGTAGAAGGATGTAACAGAAATTTTCTGAGTTTAGATTAAATGATTGAAGTTTCAAGGCAAGCAAACTGATCTAATCACTGCATTAGGTTCCAAAATCACTCACTGGCAAAGGTAAAACAAAGTCTATAAAATTACAATATATGTAAGCACATTTACAGATTGTGTGCAAGCTCTATATCTTAAAATAATACATTATATATCAAATGCTTATGAAACTGATTTTAAAAACCAGAGGTTAATTTAGGTTTTAATCAAGAAAATATTCCTGTCTAGATCTAAGGACAGACTTCAAAGGAAGGAACTTAAAACAAAAATGTAAAATTTTCCACAGTCTAGAATACACATATTGACAACTTCCCATATCTAAACTACTCCTAAACACAAACTGAAAAAAACCTCAAGCCACAATTTAAATATTCCGTATTGAAACACAATAGCTACTTTAGACTGTATGCTTAAATGTCAATCTTCAAGTAGTTTATTAGTATTTCAACTAATGTAAATTTCAGTTCAGGCATTAAGACAAACATGTAAGGAAATATCCCTGCAGTCCAAGATCAGTAATCTAATACAACTAAACTTTTTTTTGACACCTGCAAGGTCTGCCGCGATTGTTTAGCTTTGCCTCTATTATATCACAAATTCAAGGAAGCAACCTAAAGTAGATCTGCTTCATAGAAACAAATTTGTTTCTATTTTGTTTCCAGGCAATACCCACTAGGAGGGCAGCGCTACAATGGCATGGCAATGCCTGCAGAAGCAAACAAGTATTTTACTGATGTTGGCTGCCTTATTCGATTTAGGTTCAAAGGCTGGTCTTGGTGTATTTGCCCACAACTGCCAAAGGCACTTAAAGAGCAAAAGAGTTTGGATAGACTTGCTTCACAGCAATTTATACACAAATACCTTACAGAATTTTTAAGTAACCTGTAATATCTTTTATTCAAAGAATCACCTAGGGAAGAATTACACAGAGAATAAAAAAAGACAGTATCCTTACAAGAAAGGATACTAGGTAATTACAGAGACTGGCTGAAGGGTTATTACCTCCCTCTAGTTGCACAGAGAGGAGTTTAAGACCACAAGATAGAGAATACAGCTATGTGTTCTGGTTGCTTTTTTCTTAAGCAAAAGAGTCTTACATTCAGACCAATCTCAAAAAAAATAAAAATTACAGCCTGAGAAAGCTTCCTGAATCATCTCTATTCTTCAAATAGTAAGGCTAATGCAACTGCAGCACTATATTGCCACTTCTATTAACCTAACTGTAATGAATAACGAGTAGACTATAGGTTATGGGTAGAACACTTTTTGCTGAAAAGACATCACAGAAATATTCTGCAGAAATAGGCTAAAACACAGCACAACTGAAAGGGGCCAAAAAAGCCTCACCAAATTTAAGCTGGGACCTTTTGTTTTAGAATATTTACTAGGAACAAATGGAATCATCTACAACACTCACAGAAGCCACACACTTAAAAAAAACTTCAGACACATTACTGACAGTCAGGCAAGGAAATAACTTGAGTGCCAAAAAGATTTAGTCTTCACTGCAGGAATTTTATCACAGAAAGGAGCAGGCCTTTGCAGCTCTAAGAAACAGAACCTTAATAGTACCAACTAGAAACTTTCACATATTACAGAGGAATTTACAAGAACAGTATCTTTTGATTTCTCTACAGCAAAGAAAGATTTCTTTGGCAACCTCTAAAGGAAAGACTAAACAAAGCAATACATTTACAAAAAACGCACTTTGGGGTTTTTTAACTCTCAAAAAATATATATGCTTTCTAAGTAATTTTCTTATCTCTTTATATCCCTGCTGTTCCTCATGCCAATGCCCAGCTCATTATGTTTTGGATATCTGAAATTTACCTGCTGAGAACTTTTTGTGTACTTAACTGACCCTGCCCAAAACTAGTTCAACCGCACTCCCATCCTCTTGTCAGCCACTAAATTTAGGGAACAATCCACATAAATACTTTCCACATTCAGTCTTCAAACACAACAAAACACAGCCTTCCTCCCCATTTCTTAAAACCTCCAGAGTGGATCCTATGTAGAGTTATCCACTGGCCAGAGATATCCACCTCTGTCTCCCTGTCAGCCGGTTCACTGAGTCACTCCCTTGCATGCGGCTTGTGCTGCACAGGAGCCAGGCTCTGGAATGCAGTGCCTGCTGGACCTGTGCTCAGCAAAACAAAATTCCCAAGCCCTGCGAAACACAGATGGGATAAGTGAGCACACACTCTGCACAGGACACAGATTCTCTGCAGCACCTCCACTTACCAAGCATTCCTCTAATGAAAGGTGGCAACTGGATACTGGGTGTAAAGGATGTGGCATTGGACTGGCTAAAAAAGAACTCATCTTACTATTCTGCTTATTAATGTCCATTTCCTCCCCCTAGCAAAAGCTTATGCCACAGAGACAAAACAACACCACCTCAAAGAAATATTGCAACAGTGCACGACTATTTTAAATGTAAAAGCTTTTCAGCTTTTTATATTTAGCGATATTTAAGGAAACACTTTGAACTATTTCAATGCAATATTTATTAAAACCTTTTCACAGAAACATGTTGGAGACTGTACAATTTCAATAGATTTTAGTCTTTTGCATAGTTTTGTTTTTCCTTGTAGCCATATGAAGTCATTTTAAGACACCAAGAGTATCCAGAATTACAGTGTGTTGTAAGAAGGCTGGGTAAGAAGAAGAAAACTAACAAAACCAAAACAAAAGAAATACCCAACAAGTAAAAAAACACAGAACAAAACAAAAAAAACAAGCAAACCAAAAAACCCACAACAACCCAAACCCACAAAAATAAAAATCTGGCGTCATCCTAGCTAAAAATACCTGCCCTGGAATACTACACCGGATTTGTGCATCTCCATGTTTAGGGAGCACTAAAGATTTCAAGTTTAATCCACCCTCTCCCTCTTTTCAGGAAAAACACAGTGCCAGTGCTGTGATGACACAAACTCCCATTGTGTAAATTATTTTTACCAAGTTCTTCAACAAAATACTTACTTGCAATTTACATGATGTAAAACAGCTGTGCATATTTTTTGTTATTATAGAGCCTAGTACAGGTTAACAAGAGGAATTAAAACTCCACTTACCCATTTAATGCCAATCAATCAAAATTCCTCAAGAAAAATTCATTACAAGAAAGGTTGCTTCAAGTAACAGCAAACATTTCTGGACCTGCCATTTCTCTGCACAGATGTTGGAAAACAACATTATTGCTGGCCATGAGCCCACAATGTCAAGTAGTTCTGTTTCTACGAAATCTCCACAATTTTCCTTCCTGGACAACATGCCCTTGCACACAGAAGATAAAATATTATCTCCCTCCAAGTATACTTAGTCCTCAATTTCCCCTACAAGTCTACACCTCGTCTGTCAACTCCTATTTCAAGATGTATGCTATGAGCAGAACAATAAGTGTCCCACTAAATTGGAAGGAATTCTTCCACACAAGTTATAGAACAGCAGTCGCAAATAGTAAATTTAGACTTATTGCAAATCACAATGTATCATAGGAGTCATCAGCAAAATCAATCCACACCACTCTGCTCATTTGGTTCTGCTCTTGTTTTGCTTTATGTGTAATAATTCACTTTGTCATCATAACCATTTGAAAATAGATTTACCTTTATGACCAAGATACCCTATGAAAAACACATGTATCCTACCATGTAGTCTTACGGTTTTTTGCATAGAATTATGGACAAGCAACTGCAGTCATACGATCACAATTTGTATGCATCAGCTGCTCAGTATATGTCTGAATTGCATTTAAAAGAAATTACATTTGATCTGTCTTTTAGACGACATTATAGCGGTCAAGACCTCTGATAGCATAGCATGCACAAATTTTAAAATCAAACTCAGAGACCCACTGGGCTCATCCAGGGAGCTCAAAGAAACAAACCCGTACTCCTCTAGAAAGCCAGAGTCAGAGCAGGGGTTTGGCACTGTCTGTCACAGTGTGATACAGCCCATACCTGGCAAGCAAGGGAGAGAACTAAGCCAAAGAACTAAGCAAGATCTCTGATGACATACATTAATAGATTTAATTTTAAAATCAATTCTTGCATAGATATTTAAGTAAGGATACAAATATACAGCCCATACCTGGCAAGCAAGGGAGAGAACTAAGCCAAAGATACCAGCAAGATCTCTGATGACATACATTAATAGATTTAATTTTAAAATCAATTCTTGCATAGATATTTAAGTAAGTATACAAATATTTTATACAGCAGTCTATTCTTCCAGACCTTTATATATTAAAAGGCATATCAAAAAGGCAAAAATCACACAAAAAGCAAACAACATCTTGAACTACAAGCTCAGTGTTTTGTGACAAGATGAGAAATCATCATTTTCACACAAACATATACAAGTGTTATAATTTGACTGTTCCTTTGTCTTCATGTAGGTCTATCAATCACTGTCAGGAAGGGAAGAAAGAGGATGGTCACCTATGAACTAAATTCTGCTGGTTTAAAACTGCAGGTATTCATCACAAGAATCTCACAAAAATTCATGTAGTTAAACTTCAGCAGCCTATAGACTACATTCTGGATTAAACATTTATAAATTAACTGTGTTTTCCACAACTATTGCAAACATCATCAACAAGCTTTACATTCAGGTTACCACCTGAATATATCAAATTGTCTTTTTTACAGATTCTACCAGAACAAAGAACAGATTAATCCTCTTCAATATTTCTCCCCAAAACCTGAATGAAAAACTATAAAAAGCCCCAAAACCACAATCCAACACTCAAAAAATCAATCTTAACCATAACTGCAGAAACATTGTTACAAGAATAGCCTTCATACTTAAACAGTACCACAAAAAACAGTAACAAATCTATGTCCAATATTTTACAATTTACTAAATCTTAACAGATGTAATTATGCTCACAGTTCATATTGCCTAATCAGTAATTGTAAATAATATATGGTTTAAACATTTCTGACACATTTATTTTTCTAAGGATAAAATCTGTACAGATGTAAATACAGTCATAATAGTTACTGAACAACACAGTTGTTTTCATTTTCTTAAATAAATTTAACTAACTCCAGTTTTAATACTAATGTATCTTCTCCCTCATTTTAGTAAAAAAGTGACAGATTTGATCTTACATGGCATAATCTGTTTCTCTAGTTTAGGCAAGTATTAATCTACAGCTATCCAAAAATCTTTTGTATAACAGCTCTGAAACTAATTTCCTGCCATCTAAAATATAGAAGAGCTACAATCAGCAAATATTAATATTGTAGCTTTACTAGGAAGCAACTTGAGTTTCTTAAAACTAAAAACCCATTTCAGCTGTAAACCCTATACAAATTTGCCTAAAGTGAAATAACCAAGGTTCATCTTTTACAACTTAAGAGAGTCAGAACTGATTGGCAGTTTCTGACAGAAATCAGCATGTACCCTTGCAGAAACATGCTTACAGGGAGAAGAAATGTAGGTAGAAGTAGCATCCCTTACATGCAGGAAAATTTATATAAGCATACATTGAACACATAAATCACACAATTAAACCACATAAAAAACTGTTCAAATAGACCAGAAAAGTTTTTGACACTGGCAGATGCAGCAGCCCTATTATTTCCCAGTTTGTTCACACTGTTTACTTCTAAATAAAACCTAAATATTGGCTTTGAAATTATTTCAAAAATAATGAAATAAATTTTATTTATTTTTGGATCAGATCAATGGGGGGAAATTATTTATTAGAAACCAGCTTTCCTGCACACATAGTACCTTAAAATCAAAGCCACTAATTATTTGCTGATGTCACCCATGTAAATATAAAACATGATAGCTTCCCTATACTGAAACTTTTTATACTTTAAGTCTGTGAAATGCCCTTTTGATTTGCATCTGGCTGAATTATAAAGTGCACCTAAAACTACATGTGTACTCTCAAAGCCATTCACCTTCATATTCAGTAGTAGCAAAACTAAGTCTCCAGAGTTTCCTGTTAAACAAATGAAGTTCTTGACTAGGTATCAGTCATTTCATATGACATTTTGCAACTAAGAGCAACAACTGCCCTAAAAGATCCAGTATCAAACCTGTATCTGTTAGATTAATGGAAAAGAAATTCCTGTGTGCCTATCATACTTAGATGGTTAGACTCCGGCACATTTAAGAGGTAAAAAAAGCAAAGAAAACAGAGCTAAAACTGATCTAAGTTCTTACAAGCATAGCTAAATATTCTAATAAAATACACAGCATAAAACTGGGCGCCTGTTCAGTAATCTTAATGGTCTGCCTGTACTAGCTGGTAAGAAAGGAAATCTTCAATCATGTGGGAAGAGACAGGTCTCTATCTCTCACCACTCAGTTCACTAAAATTAATAGAGTTAAGACTCTCATTGACTTTAAATGGAGCACAAAAAATTGGGGGTTTTTTTACAGTTAAAAATCAAGAAAAGGTAAAAAATTAAGCAAGAATAGGAAAAGGTATCTTTTGCACTAACTAAATATATTTCAAACTGTTATTATTCATTAAAATCTCATTCTGCACTAACAGACCTTAATGAAAACAACCAATGCTAGAAATGTGAACTTCCTAGAAGACAACTGCAGTTGGTCCTTCCTGTGCTAGAATACCAAGCAGCTTTACTTCCAGCACTTTGCCATATCACTGTAAAACTTATTGAGCTAAGAGATGCACTAAGCAGCTTTGCTCTTGGCTCATCAAAAGCAACATCTCCCACTTTTAAAGTTACAATATTCCAGCAAACCAACATTTTCACATTGACTAAGCTAATAGCACAGAAATACAGGCCGCCCTTTTTTTTAATAAGAAAAATTTAGTTTGTCAAAACGTGCCACGGATTAACAGAAATTTAACCACTCAGAACACACAAGTTCCAATGCCATTTTTGAGGTGTGCTTATGAGTCATCAAAACATAAAAGGTATGTTTCCTTATCCAACTGAAATACTGTAAGAGAAAAAGTAAGTCAGGCAACTGTTGAAGAGCATCAGCATTTGTAGGGCACGAAGAAGAAAATATTTCTACATTGCCTAGTAGCCATACAATTAAGGAGACATATTATGATGCAATAACAACACCTCCTCTTTTGGAGGCATTACAGCAGTGCATCAAAATCAACCACAATCAGGTGACACACCTTGTTTCACAGACATGCTTTAAAACACTTCACTTCTACACACAGCACTATTTTCTTCACATGAATGATGAAAAATAAGCAGCACATGCTTTGAAATAAAGGTAGCATCTTAAAAAGTCTCCATATTTTCCCTCAACCAATTTACATCAGCAGACAAGACTTGCAAACAGCAGCATTTGTTGATTGCAAGACCACCCTAGTGAGATTTTGGCTTGCAAATATTACTCAAAATTGAGTCTGGGCATAACTCTGTTTAATGTGACTAGCAGTCCTGTTGCCACACCTCCATGAAACTACCCACAGAAATCGGACAGCAGGAGCAGACTGTTGAATGGGATGAAGTAAAAAGGACAAATCACTGCACACTCCTGTATGCTCCTCCATGCAAGGATAAACTTAGGCACTCAGTCATCATAAGGCAAACAAAGCCATTAAACCACCGCCAAGCTCAGGATTTTAAGGTGAGGTAGACTGAAAGATGAAGAATACTATTTTAGTAAGCCACTCGAGCTTATCTACACCCCGTCCCCTGTTAGTCACTATCACCCTTCCTTCCTGCCAACACACACAACCCAACCTGCTCTGCACTCCAGTGACTGAAAAGCACTCCAGTAACGTTGCCACCTTAACACTGATGCAACTTTGGGATGCAGGACCCTGCTTGCTCTGTAGCAGCTATTAGCAGAACAAACACTTGGAAACACCTTTGCAAACTCACTGCCAACATCCAGTATTTCCAAAATTTCTAGCATAAACAGATAAGCAAAGCCATAGCTGTAGCTGGCAAACTGACAGTTCACCCAGCTAGTCTCATAAATTTGCAAAGCAAATGACCTGGCAATAATTTATCTCCCTTGCCTCCCATGGTAGCTGGAATTACTGTGTCCCTAATAAAAAGTGATCTAGCAACAGAAATACTCTATGAGTTAATAACATCAATCTTGGCTTGTTGATTTATTATTTTCAAACTGATCCACAAGCTTTACAGATAGACCTAAAATTTTTCCTAACAGGCATACATCTTAGAGCAGCCATTCTTATCATGAATGCAGAGATAAAAAGAACACTTATCAGACAACTAGGTGTTATTACGGCTAACGGATATACTAGTACTTGCTTTTGATTACTATGATTACTATGCACCTAATTTCAGCACGCTAAACCCATGGCTCAGGAAAAGTTTGTGAAATTACAAAGTATCTCCAAGCGGTAAGTTATTCTATGCTAAAATAATAAAGTATATAATTGCAGACAAAAACATTAGACTACCTGATGGAAAACAGGTAGTTTGACTAACACTTCAAACATGCAAATCATTCCTAGTAAATATGCAACACTTGAGATATCAAACCAAACTGTTAGCACTGATTTACAGAGACCAAAAAAACACCTTAGAATACTTCTGTCAAAAATTTTAACAGTACTTCCAAAATTGAAAGACAAACTGCTCCCATTTACAAGGCACACATTCTCACCACCTTTTTAAACACTTTACAACAGCAGAAAATATTCTAGGTAATTCATACATGGATCATTCCCCCGTGTGATTTCAAGGACATGAAATTTCTTCAGCATCTCCTACAATCCAAGGTAGGTACAAGCACTTTACAGACTATATAAGAGGGCATCCTTCCCAGCAGTTGCCACTTCATGAAAGTGATGCATAGAAACAAACCCCAAAAATAAACACTTTAAAGCAATTACTTAAATGACTTTATAACTGAACTCAGCAGCTGGAGACACAAAGCAAGACGCAAATGATGCATCCCTCACTTGCAAAAGTCCTGAACTATATTCTTATTAGCAAGCTCCACATCACACCTAGCAACCAAATTTGGGCAGCAGAATCATGTTCCCAGAGGCCAGACAGCAAGTAAATAAATATAGCAGAAATAATAAAAGCAGAGAGGACCACCAACAACCCCTCTGCAGACCAGGCTTCAAGTATTAAGCACACTTTCATTACTTCCATTTCATTACCACTGATTTCATACATCATCTAATTCACTGAATATGAATAATACCATCTCAGCTATTTAGGCTACTTAGACCTGTTCTCAAGAGGTTTTCTGCAAAACTATTTAGATTGACTTAATATCATGTTAATATCATAACAAGAAATAGAAGAAAACAAGTGGAATTCTTGTGAGGACAAGCTGGGCAATTTAATTCAACAGTAATACTGCAGTATTTCATACAATTCACTGAAAACAGTTTGTGTAATACTGCACAAATTTAAATATATCCAAAAAATATACTGATGGTATGAAAATAAAAGGGAATTAATTGCCTGTACTTCAGAGGATAAACTCTGGAGCTGAAATACTGTAATTCTAACACTCTGATGCTTAAGGAAAGCAAAGTATTCCAGAGAAAACACAGTCACTGACATTAAAAAAGTCACAGCTTGGTATCTCCGAACAGAGAAATATTAAATCAAATTATGTTTTTACCCTACCATAAAGCAAAGCTTTTTTACCTCAACACTCAAAATTTTCCTCTCTTTTGCTCCACATACATTCAATTTATGCCCCCCTAGCTCCAAGCACACAGGATTTATGATGATGTTGCTCTAAGGAACTGGAGAAGCACTAGATGCCAATAAAGATTGCAGATCAAATGAAAGATTACTCCTAAGCATTGTGTCTATATGGATAAATAAACCTGCTCACTTCTTTTATTTGTGCTGTTACCTCAACCAATCCCACTACAATAATCAAGACAAGCAAAGGCTCGGGAAATAGATCTGAAAACAAAAAATTCTTACACATCTTCTCCCAGCCAAACCTGTATGGGTACAAATGCACCACACCTTTGAGAATTTTTTATGTACTCACAAAAAGATGAAGCCCAGCAGATGAACAAGCAGGAAGGAGTTGAAGGAATCCAAACACAAGTACCAAAATAGGAACAGCAACATATGTACCGGCATCCCTGTTCCAGTCATACAGGATATCGGGAGAAAACACCACCACCCAAAAGACAGTAACACGTGGGCAAAAATCGCCAGTGAGGACACACGCTGGGACAGAAGCTAACTCTGCGCCACCCACCAGCAGGAGACCAGAAGGAGTCGGGACCCAGACCCACGGCCGGACCAAGGCTCTGCGACCACAGGCCACCGCGAGCGCACATCCCCGCGGCAGCAAGTGCGTGAAGGGGGAGACGAGCCCCTCCCGACCCCGGACAGCCCTACATGCGGCGGGAGAGAGCCCCGGCAGCCCACCACCGTACTGGTGGCCGCTTTTGTTCTCCACCGAGACCGGCAGAGACCCACCGCCTGCGCCCGCTCCGGGCCGCCTCCAAGCGCTCATCCCAGGGGAGACCCCACTACCTCTTTTCGGCCTGGGGAAGCTCTCGTGCAGGTGAAAGATGACTTTCTCCACAAAGTGCTGAATGTTGCTATGCTCAGGCCCTCTGACAAACACCATCCAGTCGTGGGTGAAGCCTTCCACGGTGGGTTTCTTCCTGACCTGGGCTCGGTGTCCCAGCTCCAGCTTCACCTGGACGGCACACTGCGGGGGAAGAGGCGGGGAGCGGCCGGTGAGCTCCCCGACAAGCGGAGATGGAGCTGGCGGCCGGGGGGAACCGGACCCACAGCGGGCAGTACGGGAACACACGGACACAGCCGTACCATAAACACGGCAGAAAGGACCTGGCGGGGGGAGAGTTAGCAAAACCACTAAGGCACCGCTGCAACAACAAAAAACCGGCCCCACAGGCGAGGGCGCAGAACAGCTCTCGGTGTCACCGGGAGAGCGCGGGGAGCCGACGGGGGGCCCGCTGTCAGGGACGCTCCGTCCTGCCCTCGGCGCCCCCGCGCCCGCTGCCCGCGCTGCGGCGGCGGGACCACGGCTCCAAGTGTGTGCGCGCGCTGCGCCGCCGCCGGGAGCAGCGGGAGAGAGGGAAAGCCGCATGCGAAGAGAAATTCCCGGTCACGCCAGCCCCTTCGCGGCGCAGCCGGGCAGCGCGGGGCGGAGGGCCGGAGGAGACCCGCGCTACTCACTCACCGAGCCGGCCATGCCTGGGGCGCCGGTTCCGCCGGGGCGCTCGCTGCCGTCCCCCACCCCCACCGCGCAGCCCTAATTCATGAGGACGTGGAGGAGATGGCGGGTGCGCAGAGAAGTGGCGAGCGGACGGCAGGCATCCTCTGTTTTGCTGCTCCGGCCGGCTGCGGCGGCGGCTACCGGCTCTGGCTCGCGGCTCCCCGCGCTCCCGCTCCCCGCACTCGCGCTCCCCGCCCGCGGCAGCCCCGGCGCTCGCCCCAACCCCGGCGGCTAGCGCAGCACCCGCCGCGCATGCGCACCTCGCGCCTAACTGACACCGAGAGAGGGACACCGAAGTAAGTGTCGGGGGCGGTACCCACGCGCCGCGACAGCCATTGGTACGCAAGCTCCTCCGCGAGGCCCCGCCCCCGCCCCGCCCCGCCCCACCGCCCTTAAAGTAACAGGCTGCGGCCCGGCCGGCGCCCCCGGCGGCGCTACGCGCCGGCCGCGGCTCGGGGGCCGGGCCCTGGCGACAGCTCTGCCGCAGCCACCAACAAACGTCCCCGAAAAACCCCCGGTGAACCCCCTAGCAAAAACAAAGAGAGGAGGACAGCAAGGGAATGCCCGACTTGCACGGGGATGGCAGGTGATGATGGGCAGCAGGAAAGGAAATAAACCTGACAGCAGGCAGGAAATAACAAACGGGATTGTTCAACACATGTTTGTAGCGCCGGCTGCTATTACTACCTGTAACGGGCTGAGAGCCTCCTAAAACACGCTGCCTCAAGCATTTCCGTATCTCTTCCGTACTATGGGAGATAACGTGGGGATTCCTGTCACGGGAATATGCCACTGAGGAGATGAAGTGATTTACTGCGAATGTCTAAATCACGGTGCTGACGTTCGTGAGATTACTATTTTCCAACAGCCATCAAGTTGTCAAAAACTGCTGGCAGTAACTTTCGGCACGTTGAAAACTCATTTAGTCCGTTTGATAATTATATTTTTGACAATCTTGCAACGGCAATGATAACCCAGTGACTGGACACAACACAGCAATACTTTCGGAGGGCAGCAGCCCGCACACGGATGGAACACCCTTCCTGGGCCTTCCAGGTGTCACCAAGAGATGGCGCGCCGAGCCCTCGAGCCAATGTCCTCATTTGACCTCTCCAGGGGACCACGATCTATCTTCTCTTTTTTTCATTTAGGGAGTGAGCGCACATTGTCCAAAGTTCAGCATGATTTACTAATTCCTTCGAAACTAGTGAGCTGCATCTTCCTTTTCTTAAAGTTGTTTTAAGCCCTAAGTGATAAAATCAGTACTAAGAGTTGAAAAGGATGAATACAATTTGTTACAATTTCACAAGTTACAATGTGACTTGAAATGTGTATGAATATCCATGTACGTGAATATCCATGTTTTAAAATTCTGATATGCATATCTGAAACATCACTTATTTTCTAATAACCTTGCATTAGGAAAGCTACCAAATATAAGATCTCCTGCTGAGTCCATAAACACACCAAAGCTGATCCTGGCAAGTTTAAAACTTTGTTCTTGAGTAAGGACTATGCATGTGAGCAAGGGCAGAGAGGCTGGACCACCACCGAGCTTAATGCAGTGTGCTTCCAGCTGTCAGGACCCATTTGAACAGAGAGCATCATCTTCCTACCTTGGGATTCTACTGTGTGGAATGGAGCTGGATCGTCCTCTGAAGTCCTTCTATGGTGATGTTTTTCTTATGTATTTGGACAATTATTTGTCCTCTTGACTTAAACTGGGACTGAATCACTACAAGCTGTTTTCCTATAACATACCAGTGTCACAGTGGAAATGCTTCTATTACCTAACTTCATCCATTCCAAGTCTTTTTAGCTACTTAACTGAGACAATTTGGTTGAGTAATCATTACTCAGAAACATCTGCTGATTCAGGCTCAAATTTGGAAAAGAAAAGGAAGTTGTTTACTGTTTGTCAGTTGTAATGCAATGTTGATTTTTAAACAACAAAAAAACCCAAACACAGCATTTGTATTCAAGTTTCAAGGGGTTGAGATGCAATTACAGCTATGATTTAGAAATCTAAAAATTTCATGAATTCCAAATATAATCTTTGGCTGACAGGAGTAGAATCAAAGAATGATCTCGAGCTGTTAAGTGACAAACTGGTGGAACCATTGACTTCATTTTGGATTAACAGTTAAAATAAACATTCTTTGATCTCATTATAGCAGATGGATGTAATCATGTGCATATGAATGTGCAAAGACACTGGCTTAAAGAACTACAGACAGGTGAAGGCAATTTTCTACAAGTGCTACTCTGTCCTGCTTAAACAAGGTTTATCAGGGAATAATTACTCAGCTGCTGGAAAATAAGAGACATTTAAATTATGTTCTTAGAGATGTTTAACAACCTAAAGATTCACATAATCAACTCCTGCAAAATGCTTCCACTTTTTATGTGTGTTGAAATAACTGATACAACTGTAGGCGTCTTGGAAGGCATCAGTCCCTGTGTTCAAATGTCTTCAATCACACCTGCATCAAGCTGTGACACATGATGCATAGGTCCCAGATCCCTGACTTACACGGAACACAAGTCAACATTTCTGCTCAGTATACAGCTAACTGTGTATAGAGTGTAGATGTGTTAGTGCAGCATTACATCTGACCTAACAGGAGCTGTATTTCATAGCTGTACTATTGGTGATTCCACACATGACTGAAAGGAATTGCTGCCTTTCTGTATTGTTTTCTTACAAGAGGCAGATAAGCCTTATGACACAAAAAAAGAAGACTGTTTCCCAGCTCATTTGGATACATTGAATTGTCTTCAATATTTCAAACACAGCTGTTTTAAATTTCTATTTGAAGTTCAAATTTTGTGACCCAAGTCTGACTGACTCTTAAATAGGCCTTGTTTTCAAATATTTCAAAAAAAGCAATGAACTGAAAAAGCTAATATTACTGGCTATAAATGAAACCACAGTGCCTTTTAAACGTATCATCAGTCTGAATTTCTTTATATTTAAGATCTTTTCTTATGCAGACAATATAAAAAAATCATAGCAAATCTTGATCCAAGCCAGATATTGATTACAATGGCCTGAACTAGAGCCAAAAGTTAAAATAAGCCTGCAGCTGATCTTACACATACAACAAGGAATATGTCTAAGTTTCTTTGTAATGCCACTCTGGCTGCCTGGAATTAATGGCAGAATACTGTGTCTGGATTTGCTTCCTTTGGTTAGCTACACACGATGAACAAATGCCAAGCAGCCTGAGCCAAATGTGTGCCTCTTTTGAGGTTTTATAGGTTTGTCAATTTCCAATTGCAAATCAAACAGAAAATAAGCACTTTAGATGGAAACATATAAACCCCCTCACCAACAGAAAAGATCTGCAAGGGCTGCATGATTTAGAAACAATATAAACAGTTTATAACTCACAGCTGGTCACATCAGAGGGATTTAGTAGCAACAACAGAAGATAAATGCAAAAAGGTGTCTTGGTTATGCACAATATTACAATATTTTAAAAAATAAATTAGTGGCCTCTAGGGACACATAAGGATATTCATGAAAGTGGAAAAGTCTTGTTGGAAGACTTGCAAGGAAGTATTTAGGGGTTTATTTCCTCATAATGGCAGTGGCACTAACATAAATGCTCCTGTTAGTCAAAGGAATAAGGTCAAATTCTGTACTCTGTTTACAGCTGTGTAATGACTAAGTTTAGATAACTTGTTTTGGATTTCCCCAGGCAGAGCCAAGATAGTCTGATCCCATGTGTAAGGGAGATATTAGGGAATAACTTTATTGAAATCAGTATCCTCAGTTTCTGGCCTGACAGGAAATCGCTCCATTAGTGATCAATCAAGTATAAAGCAATTATGTGACCATCTTCACTCTGCATCAGGTTCTTGTGGTGGCAGCAACCTCAATTTGAATCAAGTCATGGCACCAAAACCACTGTGTTGGATTGACCCTATCTGCATGCCAGGCATCCACCAAAGTCTCTCTGTCACTCTACTATGCAGCGGGACAGGGGAGAGAAAATACAACAAAGGGTTCATGGGTTGAGATAGGGATGGAGAGAGACTACTCATGAAATACCATCGGGGCAAAACAGGCTTGAATTAGAGATACTAACTGAACTTATTGCTAACAAAATCAGAGCAGGATAATAAGAAGTAAAGTAAGACCTTAAAAATACCTTATTCCCACTCCTTCCTCCTTCCACCCAGTGGTGCAGGGAGACAGGGAATGGGGGTTATGGTCAGTTCATCACATGTTGTTTCTCTCACTGCTCAGGAAGGGGACTCCTTCCCCTTTCTCAGAGTAGGGTCCCTCCCATGGGAGACAGTTCTCCATGAATTTCTCTGATGTGAGTCCATCCCATGGGCAACAGTCCTCCACAAACTGCTGCAAGGTGGGTCACTCTTCCATGGGCTGCAGTCCTTCAAGGACAGGCTGCTCCAGTGTGGGTCCCCCACGGGATCACAAGTCCTACCAGAAAATCTACTCTGGTGTGGGCTCCTCTTCCCAGGTCTGCAGCTCCCTGCTGGGAGCCTGCTCCAGCACAGGCTTCCCATGGGGTGACAGCCTCATCTCAGGCATCCACCTGCTCTGGACTGGGTCTCCTCCATATGCTTCAGGTGGATCTCTGCATCCCTGTGATCCTCCATGGGCTGCAGTTGCTTCACCATGGTCTGCAGCACGGGCTGCAGGGGAATCTCAGCTCCAGCAGCTGGAGCACCTCCTGTCCCTCCTTCTGCACTGACCTTGGTGTCTGCAGAGCTGTTCCTCTCACAGGTTCTCTCTCTGCTCTTCTCTGGCTGCAGTTATACCTGCACAACAACTTCTACTTTCCTTCTTAATT
This sequence comes from Cyanoderma ruficeps, assembly GCA_008694505.1. Taxonomy (NCBI): domain Eukaryota; kingdom Metazoa; phylum Chordata; class Aves; order Passeriformes; family Timaliidae; genus Cyanoderma; species Cyanoderma ruficeps. The sequence continues at coordinate 1,055,431 of VZDJ01000026.1, read as the reverse complement.
CAGTTATCACAGAGGTGCTACCACCATTTCTAATTGGCCTAATCTTGGCCAGTGGTATGTCCATCTTAGAGCTGGCTGGCTTTGGCTCTGCCAAACATGGAGGAAGCTTCTAGGACCTTCTCACAAGAGCAATCCTTGCAGTCCCCACTACCAAATACCTGGCCGTGCAAACCCAATACACCACTGTTAGTTATGTAAGTTGACCATTATCAGGAATTTATGCATAAGATGACCACTATGTCTTGGTCATAGAATACTTATGTTACTCTGTAGCTTCATTACAAGAATATCAGAAAGATACAAGACTACACTATCCTCACACTTTTTTTGTGAGAGCCATAAACCAGCCAAATCTCCCTTATTCCCAGTATCACCAGAAAACGAGTGAGAATTGGAAATGGCTTAATATTAACTTGGTGAAAAAATCCTGGTGGAAAACACATTTTTAAAACAGTGACAAGAACTCATATAGCCACTGGGTCTTGGCTGTCCTCATCTTTAATCAATTCATGATTATGCCCTCACTGATTCAGAAAGTAGGTTTATCCCAACTAACTAAACTATTTAACTAGGAAAAACCAGATAAAGCATAAAGGTTGAAAGCAGTTAAATACAGTGAGAAGGAAATTTGGTCCTGAAAAAAAAATAGAAGAAATAAGAAATAGAAACATGTATGTAAGCAAAAGTGGTATTGGAGAACAGAGAAACGGACATACACAGCTAGTTCAACAATCAATATGAAATTATTTGACAGATGTGGCATTTGAGAGAACATTACAAAGTTTAAGGAATATACTACATACATATTTTCAGAAGTCTGGCCTTAGGAGCTTGATAGGAACATTTCAGAAATCTAAAGAGAATCATATGAATCAGAAATAGCAACTTGCACATATAAGAAAGTTGCAAAGCATGATTCCTCAACATATGGAAGTCAGCCAGTAATCACAGCATAGTGAGGAAGCTAGAAGTAATTTTTATGAAGTCGTAGAGGGGAACAAAACATAATTAAGATGGGCGGACATGTTTTACCAGCTGCTGAAAGGGGATCAGTGAATCTGCAGCCCGTATATTCTGACTTGCCATACAGGATTCAGATGTCCTTCCATATAAGGATGACCTCTGTGTGGTCTTCTGAATTCAATAGACTTTAGTAGTAAGCAGGTTATAATCATTTACACTCCTCCTAATGGTAGGCACCCCTCAATAAACGATGAATTTCCTATCAGAATACTTTTCATCACTATATGACATCAATTCCAGACACTTTTACATATATTTATTTACAATTTCCAATAAAAACTTCCCAGGTCTCCAAGGTACAAATGCAAAAGCATGTTATCCTGATTTACTGCCATTTCCACCTTTGAATGCTCTGCTGCCTCACCCATTCTCCACTTATCTGTTCCTCATATCACATATTTTAAACTGGCCAAAGCTATAAATTTCATCTGCTTCAAACTACAAAAACATGCAAATATGTACACGTGTGTGTGTAGAAAATAAATATATATACACAGACACACACACACATATATACACACATACATAGAGCAAGGACAATGGTCTCCCATCACATCTTTCATCAATGTTCTGCTCTTGCATGCCCACCTCAAGTAAATTCTTGAAAGGCTAGGGTAAAAAGCTGCAATGATTCTTATGAAAATGGATGCCAGGAGTCTTGCAAGTCTTTCAAGGGAGTTCTAGAAAGCAATTCTCCCCTCAGGCTCATTGTCTCCAGGGTAAATAACCCCAGCTCCCTCAAGTGCTCCTTGTATATTTTGTCCTCCACACCCTCCAGCAGCTTTGTTCCCCTCCTCTGGATACATGGTCCAGCACATTGTCTGTTTTGCAGTGATGGAGGGGCCCAAAACTGAACACAGGATTCAAGGGACAGCCTCACCAGTAAGGGGATGATCCCTTCCCTGGTCTTGCTAAAGTCACACCACGACTTGCAAACACACACTGGACAATCTAAACGAATAGTTTTGTTAATCTCAGTGATAACAACTGGAATATTCATCTATTTTTAATCACTCCTGAGCAGTCTTATTGTAGTTTTGTGACATTAGCTAATGATCATTTAAAGAAAAAAAAGTGGAGGCATGAAACAATCTAAATCACATCCTTAACTTTATTCCTTGAATACTCCTTAGGTTTTGCTGTGCTGCATCATGTAAGTAAAAGTAGAATGCAGTTTGTTATTTTGGCGTCTAGTGAAGTTCAGTTTGTATTACTCGCCCTTGGCTGTTCAAAGTATATCTCATTCATCGTTGCCCAGAGAATATGAAGACAAACCACCTACAAAGTTAGATCTGGATTGTGCAAAGGACCAACAGTTATATCTGCCTGCAGTTTACCTGAAGCGTTCATCACCTCCTCACATTTGCATCTTTTCAAAGTTATATTATCCAGCATTAGAAGGATCCATTTGTACGCGTGGCAATAAGGCTTGAGTTGTGTACTGTTTCAAAAGTATTTCTACCTTGTGGGGACATAAATTTGTTACAGTGTATTCCAGAACAAGGGGGTGACTTCTTTCTAAATTGTAGCTGCTGCTGATACTGATTCAATAAAATCAGATTTAGTTGTACATAGTATGGAACCAATCTCTGGTGAGGTCCTAATTTCACTGTTTTCACTCCACTAGCTATTCATTTTCATTCATACATGTATAAATTGAAGCGGTTTGTACAATCCATTAGCCTGAGAGTGAGAACTGATACCAATAATTCCGCTCTTTAAAAATTCTCTGCCACTCGATAAAATCAATGGGAAACTGAAATGGTCCAACGCTGCTAGCAATTAGTCTTTGCCAGACATATGCCTCAAACTTTCTACATTACCCTTCAGTAGAGCAAGTGCTGTACAAGGAGTGAAAAAATGCCACGGGCCTTGCTTGCACTAATACAAAGGGAGTTTTTAATCTATGAACTCCTACAGGGTGAAGTTCACTATGGCATTTCAAGACTAATCTTGTGAGCTGCAGAGTTCTCCCTGGCGAGAGTTAAGCAATTACCACTCTTATTCATCTCAATAGCCTGTGAGGATACAAATCAGGGACTTTTTTCTCATTTCTGCCCTCACACTGGATTTGCATTAAAGTCCACGGAAACTCTGCATGAGTAGTGTGATGGCACTTCACAGCTGACTATTGTTTGGAGCAAAAGCAGCTCCATTTGAAAGTAGAACGCCTTCTTAGTTATAATGGCTAAAGACATAGCTGACTAGGCAGATCCATTTGCTAAAACTGTATTTCATTATCAGCCTCAAGAGATTTAAAATAAATATATTTCAATAGTGGTAGACTTTGCTGCTATTGATTTCTGCAATATATTCTTAACTGGAACTTTTGTTATTCCTCTGCTTCATGGTTAAAGCTAGAATTGCTTTCTGGTTTGGATAAAATTCCACGTAAGAAACGAGATATGCAGATTAGGCCATTATCAGTGCTATTACTGTATGATTTTCATTTGCATAGTAACCTTCACTGGGAGACCTCACAGCACATTATAAATGCTGCCAAGACAACCTTCTGGCATTTCTTGGAGAGCATTACCATGCATCACTGCTCATGGGATTAGACTGCCCCATGATATAACAAGTTAGAATATCCTGGAAAAAATGCAACTGATGACAAGAACTCCTGCCTATTTTTTTCCTAGAAGAAAATTCACAAGCCAGAGAACAGGGCAGTTTTCACAGATTTGCAGACCTTTTCAAGAACTCTTGTCACACAAACTGGAGGGTGGTAATTCTATTTAGCATCCCAATACAAGTAAGCTGAATACTATTTTCATTATTTTCTGTATAACAGATAGGCCACATTAAGACCAGAAGTAAATTGTGTTGGAGACACTTCCCAAAGGTATCAAATTTCTTTCAAAAGGAAAAACTGATTTCAAAAATTTGCTAGGGAAAGCATTTTTCAGCTGATATGAACTGCTCTGAATCAAACCCAGTTATGACTTTGACACTGATGCTACCTTCAGAACCCCCAAATATTTCTCCACTTTAATGGAAGACCTTGAAAGCTGGGGGCACCACTTCAGGCCACTACAGAAAAGATATCTCGGTTTCACAGCCAGGCTCTATAAGTTGAAAGGCAATCAAAAGCAGTATCTGTAAATTTAAGTATGTCCTTTAAAAGATATCTTCTGCTTTTTTCCTCCTTCTGAGATATCAGAATAGAAAAATATGTTATTAAAACAGATTGAGGCCATAGGACAGTAAATGATTTCATGAAGATGACATGGATTTCTTTTATCTCAAGTCACAACTCAGTCTCTGGAGCTACCAAGGGCCCTTTTGTGAGAGTGTTCACATTACACTCTGTATTCATGCCTCAATGTCCTTAAATCACCTGCATGAAACTCAGGGCTTAAGAATAGTGCTACCAAGTACACACCACAGTCAAGTAATCCAGAGAATGGATGTGATATTCCGGATATTTTCATATCAAGCATGAAATCTCTGGTGAGCTGCTTGTCAAAGCAAGATACCTCACAGTATCAACACACTCAGAATGGTCTGCACCAAAATAAATTACTGTGTGCTTCTTTAATCTCAGAAGATCTCATTGCAGTATGCATCAAATTGAAAGCCATTTTGGATAATGACCACTTGGGCAGTAGCAGACTTGTCACTGTACTTGGAACTAAGGCTCCCATATCTAGGACACAACATGGAGCTAACACACAGCTGGAGAAGTTTCCCTGGATGGCATGCTATTGAGATACACTTTACCTCTCAGGCAAGCTCTATGACCGGGCAATTTTAAAAGGAAAAGTGCTGTACAGGCAATCAAAAAAATGCCATGGGCCTTGCTTGCACTAATACAAAGGGAGTTTTTACCTATGAACTCCTACAGGGTGAAGTTCACTATGGCATTTCAAGACTAATCTTGTGAGCTGCAGAGTTCTCTCTGGCGAGAGTTAAGCAATTACCACTCTTATTCATCTCAATAGCCTGTGAGGATACAAATCAGGGACTTTTTTCTCATTTCTGCCCTCACACTGGATTTGCATTGAAGTCCATAGAAGCTCTGCATAGGTGGAGTGACAACCCTTCATAGCTGACTACTAATCACAAAATGTCAACAAACCAACCTGTCAATAGCAAGATGTCCTTAGATGAAGCAGAAAAGCATGGAACAGGCAGAGGAGACTGAACATTGCCTTTGAATTCATGGCATCACCTATGGCCACCTACAGATGGACTGAAATACATCCTTGTGCAAGTTCCTACAGGTCCTTTTTCCTGATCTTATGATACTTCAGCAGCAGGCAGACAAGGGCACCCATCTTGGCCAGTGTACTGAGCTAAAAAGCCATGTCACAAATACACGTATGTGCTGCTTGAAAACAGTTGCAGCAGAGATGTCACAGATAAAGCAAGCAGTCCACATGTTCTCTGATTGATCTGATTGATCTTCCCTTTGTATTGTATGTAGGCAGCTCAACAGTAAGTCACTTTTGTGCTTTTAATGCCTCTTGAAGTGGCAGTGTGGCAGTGCACCAATTCAATGCAGGCAGTGGCAGGGCTCTTTGAATACCATAAACTACCTATGGCATTAGCTGGTGAAACTGAAAACAATATATCCCTGATCTTTTTAAATGAAAAAACTGAAAAAAAAATACTAGACAGACTTGTCTGCATTTACTTTTGTTTCTTATTTGTCAGCATTTCTCTACTTTCAGCTCAAACCAACTCAGAGAAGACAACCTTGAGAGAGAAAAATCTAACCTTAGAGAATAACCTAACAATTTTCAAACAAATTCCTTTCAAAATATTTGTGAATTTTTCTGAAGATATTTTCACTGAGACCCGTTCTTATGTTATACATGACTCGCAGAATTTGTGTGTTGCTTTGATGTTAGGAAACAGAAGTTCTGTTCTTATTAAACTAATAATCTTAACTGAGAATACAGCCTGTCTCAGATGTATGAGCAGCTGGTAGCACAGCAGCTACTGGGCTTAAACTCTTCTGCCTTTGAGAGAGCTGCACTCTCGATATTCTTAAACGTGTTTTCCAATCTAATCTGATCTAATTGATCCTGTGATTACGCGGTAACATGCAGCAACCAGAGCATCATTTATTCTTCACGTCCGGGGTCTTCCTGATGTCTCTGCAGCTTGCTGATGACTGCCGGGCAAAGGATTTCGGAGGCTGACGATACTCCGCAGTAATTTTGAAGCCGACAAAGATAGGCGTCCAGGCGATCGCCGCCAAGTCCCCCGCGGCCCCCGCAGTACCGTCAGCGCGGCCCCTCCCACCCCGCCACGGCCGCGCCTGCGCCAAGCCCCGCGCATGCGCCCCGCGCGCGGCCGGTTCCGGGCGCGGCGGGAGGAGGCGGTGCGGTCGTGCCGGAGGCGCAGCGAGCCCGACCCGGCCCGGCCCGGCCGAGGTGAGAGTCCGCGGGGCGGGCGGCGGGAGCGATCCGCGGCGTCAGGACTGCAGCGAAGTAAAGACAGCTGCCGCTGCTGCCGTGTGTGAGGAGGTGTTGTTTGGTTTACGTTCTTGTTTAAAGCTGGTCGCTCTGAGACGTTTGCGTATGTCGCACGCAGGAGGTGAGGGTGTGTGCAGGTGTTCTCACTCCTGGCTTGGTAGGAACGCCGGTTTAAATCGGGACTCCTTAAGAAGGGGCCAAAGGCTCTGAGACCACGGACGGAAATGTGGTCTCAGTGCTCCCTGCGATCATTTTCTGTTACTTTGACGGAGTTTGTTTTGGAGAACTGGACCACATCCGAAAGTGTAGTGCCCTGACATCCTCTCTCTGGTTCACTTGAATTAGCAATGCTTGTCCCTCTTAGCGTTAGGATGCGTTATTAGATTTGCATGGCAAGGATGTGGTAGCAGAAGGGTTACAGGGGTGGCCTCTGTGAGAAGCTGCTAGAACCTTTCCTCCTGTGTGACAGAGCCAGTGCCAGCTGGCTCCAAATGGACGGGCTGCTGGCCAGGGCCAAGCCCATCAGTGACAGTGGCAGCACCTTGGGGATGACAAGTTTAAGAAGGTGAAAAACTGCTACAGAACAGCAGTCCAAGGAGAGAAGTGAGAATATGAGAGAAACAGCCCTGCAGACACCAAGATGCAGAAGGATGGAGAGGAGATGCTCTGGGTGGTGGAGCAGAAATTGCTCTGCAGTCCATGGTGAAGACCATGGTAAAGTAGTGCATATGTGTTGCAGCCCATGGAAGTCTGTGGCGAAGCAGGTGTCTACCTGCAGCCAGTGGAGACCCCTATGCTAGACCAGTTGGGTGCCCAAAGGAGGCTGTGACTTCATGGGGAGGAGCCCATGCTGGAGCAGGCTCCTGAAAGGACCAGAGGCATGATGGAGACAGAAGCCCACACTGAAATAGGTTTTCTGACAAGACTTAGGACCTGCACTTGAGCAGTCTGTTCCTGAACAACTCTGCCTCATAGAAGGGACCCATGCTGGAGCAGTTCATGAAGAACTGCAGTCTATGTTTGGGATCCCATGCTGGAGCTGGGAAAAGTGTGACTGCAACCTCATTTCTTGACCCCCTGCTCCATTCAGGAGGAAGAGGTAAAGAAGTTGGTAGTGAGTGAAGTTGACCCCAGAAGGAATGGAAGGGTGGGGGAATATGCTTCTAGATTTTTTTTATTATTATTTCTTACTATTCTACTCAGATTTCATTCGTAAAAATAAATTTCCTTGGCTTGAGTCAGTTCTCCCCATAACAGTAATTACTGAGTGATCTTCCTGTCATTATGGCAGAAGCCCTTAATCATATTTTTGCCCCTTTTCCAAGGGGCAGTGATAGAGCAACTTTGTGGCTGTCTTGCAGTAAGTCAGGCTCAAGGCTACATAGATGCTTATCATTTACATTGACTAAGTTGGGAAAACAAGCCAAGGTCCCTTTCAAATACCTTGTTTTTTCTTTCTTTATCTTGCTTGTCTGTGTATGTTTGGTGGGTTTTTGGGGGTGGTTTGTTTTTTATGTGTGTGGTTGATGATGTAGAATGTTCTGAGGTGGAAGGGACCCACGATCATACAATCGTGGAGGTTAGAAAAGACCTTCAAGATCATCAAGTCCAGCATTTAACTGAAAACCACTATGTCAGCTAAACAATAGCCCAAAGTGCCACATCCAGTCATTTCTTGAGCACTTTCAGGAATGGTGAGTCCACCACTTCCATCCTTGTGGTTTTTCAGGGCTTCACTGGATTTGGTAGAGAGGAAGATTCAGACCAGTTTTGATGGGAGGATTGGACTAGGTGAGCTCTGGAAATCTTTGTTCTTAAACTGTCTGATTCAGTTATTCTTACTAGGAATAATACACATGGGTATGGATTTACCAAGGAAGACTTATGACTGACCTACATGATTGCCTTTAATAAATAATAATTGGATTTGCAGTCAAGTGGAGGGGTATGTGTCATTTGCCTCCTCTTGAACAAGGCTTTCAACACTGTCTCCCACCCTGTTCCTGTGTTGAAGGTAGGATGTGTGCCTGCTGGCAGGACTGCCCTCTGCAGGGACTGTAGGAGCAGTTACGAGAACCTCAGGAACTTCAGCAATGACAAATGCCCTGTCTTGACCCACCGCCTGCAGGATGGGCTGGGGAGCAGTTCTGTGGGGCGGCCATAGGCCCTGGCAGGAATTGCCCTGGGATGTGTGACAGGACCCTGTTAGGAGGAGATTTGTCCACCTCTGCTCAGCACTCCTTAGATCTCACATTAGCACATCCGGCTCTGGATCCTTGTGTGACACAGTGACCATAAGGACTGAATTCAGCAGAGATCATTGAGATAATGGGGCTGGGGCCTTTGCCCTTTGAGGAGAGGCTGTGGTTTCTAGGACTGTTCAGCTGGGAGGAGGGACAGCTGAACTGTAGCAGCTCTGGCACTGTTGGGCAGGGGATGAAGGAAGGCACAGCCAGGCGCTTCACAGGAGTTCATGGCAAAAAGAGCTAAAGACTAGTGATGGAGAGAAAGCTTTTGTCGACCAGGACAGCTTGGTAAAGTGGTGCCTTCCCTGATCTTGAGAGGTTTGCCAGGTTGCCAACCTGGTCTGACTGACTGAACATCTTTTGAATGGGAGGTTGAACAAAAAGCATATTTAGGTCTCTGCCAACCTTGATTATCCATGTGTCCTGTAAACTTTACGGGCATTCTATATGCATACACAGTTGCCTTTGCTAAGGGTCAATGCTGAAGACTGAGGAACTATTTAAGTAGTATTTAAATTAATTTAATTGCACTGATCTATCTGTTGCATTCTAACTATCCTGTAGATGTTTAGTTTAGACTGATAAAAATTTAGGATTTGTGTCTGATGCAAGGGCAACGGGCTTCTAGTCTGTCTGGAATAGCTGATTTGTGCTTACATTGAAAGTGTGTTCTGTGCTTGTAATGATCCTCTGTAGTAGTTTTTCCTTTTCATGTGGGTAAAAAAAAAATACATGATGAAAGGACATGTGTTCATGTCAAAACGGCCCAGGAAGGAGCCCTAGCTCATTTTTCTGCTTGTTCGGTAGAACTGAGAGGGCTTGGGTTTATATATATAAATAAATTTAGATCCACTGGAGTTATTAGCCATGCTGTAGCAATATTTTTTTAATCTTTTTTAAAGCAAGGTATCAACTCTAGTTTAATTTGTATTCATTTATTATATGGACATCTATTGTCTCAAAATGCCATTACATCTAATGTAATCTAAAAACTATACAAACCCATACCATCAAGCTAAATTCTAGATTCTAAAAGTATACAAACCCAAGCATCAGTGTTGGTTTTTTCTCTTGCACTTTGAGACATGTAATCCACAAGTATATGGGAATACCTCACTGCGTAACTGCAAGGAATTTGTATTCACTGATCTAATAATGTAACTATTACTTTTGAGTTTTCTTGCCTCAGTGGTATTTTTTGTGGCACATGCTGCATTGCTTGTATCCAGGCTTTAATTCCATCTTTTTTTTAATCAATGACAGGATTCTGAATGCATCACTCTGACAGCATGTCTGGAAATTTGAGTGTTTTGCATGTATATATTTCCTCAATGCTTATTGCAAAGAATTACACTTAGGTTTAAAACCAGTACTAGTTTTTTTGGTTTTTTAAGGAAGCCATTCCAAGTGACTGGAGGCGAGTTTATAGTAAACTGAAATATCTGAATATTTGCAGTGGCCATGGGTTTCAGTGGTGTGCAACAAACTGATTTCTAATTTCTTTTTAATGTAGGTTCATGTGTGCTTGTGAGTACCTGCATATTCCAACTTGCAGATAAGCTTTTCACATCAAGTGTTCCTGCCCCTAATTATAATTACCACTTGAAGCCTCACAAGTTGGTCTTTTGTTTGTTTTACTTCTGGTTTTCGTGAAATGATGGAAAGTTTGTGGATAATTTTGCATTTTAAATCATGTTTGTGAGACTGTGAACACTCCTTTTGTCTCATTTTCAAGTCAATGAAATGTACTTAAAATGCTCTCAAGAATACATGCTCTCAGAGTACACATATGCTATGCCATATGGAATGGTATATTTGTTGCAGCATTAAGAAACGTCTATAACCCATTCTTTGTGCAGGACCAGTGAGTATTCAGCATTTCTTGGGTTCAAGCTCAAAAGACAAGGTGATATGGTAGACTTCAGAGGGGGAAGAAAATCCTTTAATGCTTGCATCTGTTGTTAAATGCAACATAAATCTGGGGGGTGGGTGATGTAGAAAATAGCATGCTGTTCCTCCTAGTCTTAAGAATATTTTTTTAATCTCTCTTGCAGAGTGAAATTTAGTGTCATATGACAGAGCCAAAATGTTGGATGACATCAAGAAGCGATTTGAATTTCCTAATGCAGCTGTTCAGTCACAGGTAATTTTTTAAAAGCATTAAAACAAATCAAGTTCTCTGTGAAAATGTTTGTTCCAACAGCTGCTGCTTATCTGCCTATCTGGGCTTTTTTCCAAAGTCAGAAAACCAGAGAAACAGAATATTCTTAAATCACAATCAAATTCTAATTGCCTTTTCTGTCTAAACAGAAACATAGAACATAATTGCTCATCACTATAAAGTCTCTTCAGGAAAATCAGAAATTTTCCAGGACTGGAAGGTTAGAGTGTGGCCAAGTGGTTTTTAGTGACCTTGTGATCTCAAGAGAAGCCAGAAGTGACCAAGTGCCATGTGTGGGGCTGCAATACTTTGCAATATTTCATAGAACTGCTCTATTTCTTCGTTGCTGATGAGTACTGATTAACTACTGCAGTCTTGTCTGTCAACAAGGGATAACGGTATGCAGCTCAGCTCAGCCCCCTTTATTTTCTGATCCATGCATTGGCTCCTTGTCATTTTCACCTGAAATTATCATGTGCAATGAGTGTTTGTCATAGTATGTTTAATGGATAGGAAAGAGGGATAGTAGTAACACTTTCTGGTTAAAACATACACCTTCTTTGCTTTGGCTGTTTCTCATTTCAGTATTAAAAATGTATCTCTGTGGCTGTAAATTCATTGCTAGTTTCCCTGTTTTCTTGCGCATCCTGTTTTGAATTTAGGATTAAATATGTACCCATTTGTTTGGTGAATCAAGTTGGTCGGAGTGCACACTGTGCCACCTGGTGCCTCTCTTGCCTCTTCATTTCAGTCAGTTCACCTTGATTTAACAGTAATTAGGTTTGAAGGTGAGATGCACAAGTCCACTTGTCAACTTGGTATTTGGGAGAGAAAGCCATGTCCCTGAAAGCTGGAGTTCATCTGAGGTCTAGCAAAGTGTCTTGCACTGCAGATGAGTTTATATCATTACTAGCCTTGATAAGTAGGACTCAGCATCTTTGAAACAGCTAATTTTTTTTAGTGCAGATTGTCCCCATGGTACACTGTTGTATTGCTTAAATGTCTTGGCTCATTACTACAGCTACACATCATTAGGATCTACTAATGTGCTTTGGTTGATTTTGTCTTGTGCTTTGGCTGTTTTGATAGTTTCCACCTGTATTCTGTGACCCCAAGAAAGTGTTCTGTGATCTTCAAAGTATAATCAGGTCAGGATTCAGCTTCATGAGAGATGTCTTCTCTTTCTGGGACCAACCAAGATATATGCTCTGCAGAATGTGTAGTTTACACATAATCAGAAAAGTGACGAACTTGAGCATAGATTTGTAGGTCATAAAGTTTTACTGCTTAATCAAGTTTCTAGGAGCTAATCTGCATTTTGACTTTTCTGTATAGCTAGATCACTGCAAAAGCCACGTTTCTATTGATAAGTCCCTTTTCCTGTGTAACAGAAGTGTCTTAAGGATGTAGGTGTGAATTAACTTCTGAAGGTCCTTTTGAACAGGAAAAAGAAAAGATAGTGTAGGCTTCCCTTGGTAAGTACGCTGAAAGAGATCTGCTCTGCCTGGGGAGGACTCTTGCGATGGGTTAGTTACAGATAGAGATAAATGTCTGACTTTGTCTCATTTTCTCCTTTTGTTTGCTCAAGAGTAAGATTTCCAAAAAACATGTTTTTTTAAGTTAAACGTACATATTCTTATATGTGAAGAGCATAGTCCATGTAGTCTAGGACTGTGTAAGATGCTGTCTTTCCAAGAAATATAAGCTCTTATTTCAGTTTGTTATGACAGGTTAGCAGCTAACACATAAATGAAACGGAAATAAAAGTTTCCTTCTCTTGAAAGGAGAAGGAATCTCGAAACATTGAAAATAATCTGTTCCTGTCTTTTTATACACTAAGAAAAATGAAATGCTAATTTTCATTATTATTCCTTGCTGGCCTAGTTTATTTTTTCCAAAAGTAATGATCTGTCATTAGCAGAGAAGAGTAGATGCAGCAGCTGTTCCGGAAGCATTGATAGTCTGAAACATTTTTGTGCTGTTACTATGAAAACATGTCTTTCTGTCTTTCACAAAAAGGGGTTTTCTGTGTAACAGTATCAATAATTATGAAATGAGACAGAGTAAGTCATTAAAATGAGTCAGAAGACAAAAGCCTAGGTTCAAACAACGTGACCCCTTTGAGTGTATTTTGGCTCACATTTAGATTTTGAAAGACAGTTTGAGGAAATCAGACTTCTACTAAAATAGAATGAGGAGCTTAGTCTTCACCTCAAAAGAATAAACCTGGGCTCTTTTGGGGAACTGAAGCTTTTTGTTTTGAAGACCTTGACTATTTAAAACTTGTTAATGATTTCTACCGTGGAATATCATAATGAGGAATAATGTTAATGTCAAATGCCCTGTTTAAAGTGAATGAAGTATTTCTCACAAGAGCTGTGATAAGGGGATATGCAAAATGCTTAAGGCAAAACTTGTGATGCAAAAATTTGGCCAAGTTGCTTAGATGTGCTGTGTTCTGCTTCCTCTCTTGCTTATCTTTCCTTAAATAGTACAGGATTTAATAGTCACTAGTGCTTTTAAGGACATGGAGATCCATGCAGCAGTGGAGGTGTAAAGTTTATTGAAGTTGTTGCATTAAAATATCTGCAATTCCTAAATACCTATGTACCTGTACAAGGAAGCCTTTGGACTTACGTGGAGCCCCGTGGAAGTTTGTTTCTTTTGCATGTCAGCATAAAGTAAAAGTGAGTATATCAACGTTACGGAAATTTTTGACTATAAAGCATATTTCCGCTTCAATATCCATAAGGTTTGTATTTCAATCATAACAAAATGATCGTATGCAATGGCATTGTAAAGACTTCTTATTTGAGAATTTAAAAATAATGTTTTTAAACATTATATTTGTGTGTGGTTTTTATTTCTTCTTATTTCTTTTCATTTCGTTTAATGCATCTGTGTGTGTTTTTTGGTTTTTTTTTTTCCTCTTTAGGCAGTGGGCCATCTGATTGCTGCAATACTGAAGGAAAAAGTTTCTTCAAGGAAGATCACACAGGCTTCTGACAAGGTCTTTTTTACTTTCATCTCCTCTCTCATCCTTATGTGATTACTTTATGGGCTTTTTTTAGGTTTTCCCATTCTCCACTGTGTAATTTTTATACAATTCTAGAATTTAAATAAGGTAGTTATCAATGTGTATTTGGGCATACAGAAGAGCAGTTTTACTTCCATTACAGGACTTAATGGCAGAAGCCTTAATCCTGCAGAATACCTATATCTAGCTGTATTCAGTTAAAGAGAGTTTAATTTAGTTATGTTACTGAGCATGAAATACATGGACTGAGACATTGTCTCATGAGTTGGAAATTTGTTTACATTGCTATAAAAATGTCAAGAAGTATGGCATTTCATATACTTGCATTGGTGTTATATTTCATACCTGCTAACTAGAGCTTGTATTTCTGCAGGAGAGAGCAGGATGTAAAGGTATGCTTTGCATTTTAAATGAGTCAAGCTCACTTAAGTGCCTGTCTTAACAGAGACATATATGAAATATATGAAATGTTAGCAATTGCAAGTGTCACAGCAAATGGGAAAGGTGTTAGTTAGGGTTTGTCCCTGGTTTTCTCCCCAGAAGCTGACGTCCAGAAGTTAACAGAAATTGATCTGTGGATTTTTATTCCACAGTCTGGGGACTTCACCCTGACAAACCCAGACCTGGAAAGTGCTACGGTTTGATGTGAGGGAGTATTGGAGGCGTGTGGTTTATCTAACAGAAGCTCTTGCATGGTCCTGATCATAATCATGTTCCCAAATTATGTTCTGAGCTACAAGCTGATATTTTCCACTTAATGCTGCTCATATGGAGGTATTAGACTGAAATACAGCAACTGAAATGCTAGGAAGCAGAAGACTGTGCTAGTTAGACATTGCAGACTCCCTTTATATTCAAGAGCATTTTGCAGTGTTGGTTGTTTTAAAACCTTCCTTGTTCTCCAGTTGGAAATCACAAAGACAGCAAACTAATCTGTGAATACTAATTTACCATGGAAACCAGCAGCAGTTTTAATGGTTACTGCAAAATCTTTATGCTTACTAGAAAATAAAACTTCATGTGTTTAGTGAAGATGACTTACCTTTGGATAGTCCTTTGTACGTGTCTTTAGCGAGCTGTGCTACACCATGGTGTAGACACAGCTTGTCATAGCAGTTTCTAAGTTGTGTCCAGCTGCATCTTTATTTTTTAAATCAGGAAACTGATGACAACGTGCCTGTGGGTGCCTTGTCCCTGCATGTGTTCAAGGTCAGGGACTGGATGGGATCTGGGCAACCTGACAGTGAGCAGCATCTCTGCCCATGTCCCAGAGTTGGAACTAGATGGTCTTTAAGGTCACTTCCAACACAAACCATTCCATGATTCTGCATAGGCGTAGCTAAAAAATTCATCTGCATTATCTTTTTGTCAGAGACAGTAAGTATTATGCCCTGCCATGGGCTTAGACAGCAGTGGGTAAGAAAATGGGAGCTGTCCCTGCAAAGACTTTTCGCAGGAATGGAATCCATACCCCAGCTACCTCTTGTGCTCTCTAAGGCTACAAGAGAAGCTTGTTTTTATTTAAAAGTGTGTTTAAGATGAACAGAGAGAAATCAATGTGAGCCTTCTCATTGCTTGTGTCCTATGCTTTTCCCTTCAGACTCCTGCTCTGAACCTGCTTTGGGAGAAGTGCTGCAGTGAGAATGTTGCCTTGCGAACAGCCTGCTGTGAGGGCTTGGTGGCACTTGTGGTGGAGAAACATGCTGAGCTTGACTATGTTCTTCATGGAGCTCTCAACCTAATTCCTTCAGCAAGGTAGTGTTTGGTTGCCTAATCTTGTCAGCTGGTTATCAGTCATTGCTTTTCCCTTACAAATACAGAGGAAGAGGAGAAGGTCTGTGTCAGTATCTTCAGGTACACCACGGCATTAAGAAATGCTACTGTTCTGCCACTCTGCTGAAGGATGTTGCTTTCACCTTTGCTATGTGACAGTGTGGGTCTGAGATCGGAACTCTTAGAGTATTCTATGGATGTAAGCTGAAATTGTTAGTAGTTCAGGCTGGTGCTCTGAACTTTGGATTGTGGAACCTCAGAAGTCAATGAACTGCTTAATTTTGTTGCCCCTGTCGTAGAAAGGGGAAAGAAAATGGCAGTGACTTTTGTTATGGCGAAGTGTGTTGTGGTTTAACCCTGGAGAGCAGCCAAGACTCAGGCAGCTGCTCGCTCACTCCTGCACCAGTAGGATTAGGGAGAGAGTAAAAGGTGGAAAACTTGTGGGTTGAGATAAGGAAAGTTTAAGAGGGAGAGTGAAAGCTGTGCACACAAGTGAATCAAAACAAGGAATTCACTGCTTCCCATGGGTAGGCTGGTGTTCAGCCGTCTCCAAGAGAGCAGGGCCCCATCAAAGGTAATGGTGACTTGGGAAAACAAATGCCATCAATCCAAACACCCCCTCTTCTTTCCCTCAATTTTATATACCAAGTATGATGTTGTATGGTCTGGAATGTCTCTTTGGTCAATTGGGGTCATGCCTGTTGGCTCTGTCTTCTCCCAACCTGCCAAGCACCTCCAACTTCCTCCCCAGTGTGGTAGCACGAAAAGCAGAAAAGGCTGTGTATAAGCTCTGCTCAGCAATAACAGAAACATCTCTATGTTATCAACACTGCGTTCAGCACAAATATAAAACACAGCCCCATACCAGCTGTTGTGAAGAGCATTAACCTTATCCCAGCCAAAACCAGCACAGAGGGAAATAACTTCATCAGTCTATCAAAAAACTGATTGCTCAAATAAAGTCACCATAATAATGTGTGTTGGGATTAGGAATACTGCAGTTTGTTTTCACGTCTGCTGAGGAAAAAATCAGTTTACTTTGAAGCTACTTCCTCCTACACAATTCTCGAAATAGAATGCTTACATCTTGTAGTGGTCTTTTGACCTAGACTGCCTGTTCAACATACTGAGAAAATATGGTTGTGAGAGAAAAGGGCACTGTGCATAACATTTAGAAATAGGAAGTCAAATGATGACTGGGGAGAGATTTCCATTCAAATTTACCAGCCTTATTAAGTTCCCTTTTGACTGCTAAGTGGATTTCTGCACCGAGCTCTGTAATTCTCTTGCTAGAGACTGGTAGAGTTATTTTTAGCCAAACCAGCTATTTGGAGCCATGTATGTGATACGTTATGCTGGTGGACTCAGCACAGATGTTGCAAGAACCATGGTATTCAAGACATGTTCTTCATCCCTTCTCGCCTTCACATAATCAGTTTTACACTAAGGTTTCTCATATTCAGTCTGAGCCAAGGGTGAACTAAGGTTTGAGTAAAGTAATGAAATGCTTAACAACTTTTTTCTAACCTCATGACTTGGTTGTTTACAGCGAGGATCTTGGTGTGCTGATGCTAATTCTGTGCTGGGTTTGCTATAAATGACTGCAGTTTCTTAGAGAGGTTTTGTAGCTAAATTTTTATAATATGAGTAATCTCTGCAAACCACTATCCTCCAAGTGACAAAGTTTTGGGGCATTTTGGGGTTAAGGGAAGAGTCTACATAAGTATGACGAATAAGTAAAGATACCTGTGCCAAGACACTGAGAACCTGAGTTCTGTGGCTTAAGGTGGAGTAAAAGCTTTATTCACTGTGATGCCACCATGATTTTTGGTCTTTTCTTTTTATATACCTTTTATGTATTCTCAGTATTCTTAGCATACATAATTGAAAAGCTTTAATATGGTATCTTAGGTTAAGTCCTGGTTTTCTGCTAGGCCAGTAAAGCAAACATACTAAAGGCCTCACAGCTGGGGGGCGGAAAGCCTTAGTTACCTTGAAAAACCAAGGCCCTTTCTAGAACGTACTTTGTAAACTAGGCTCAAGTCCATCTAAGGGGGTGGGAATACTTTAGAATAGGGAGATGCCATGCCATTCATTTAAACTTCTCATAGGGGAATCTTTGTCAAATACGCTAAGTTGCAAGAGCTGTAAGATTGTATACACAGTATACTCTGTGTGTGCATTTAGGCATATTCCACCTTGACGAATTGTTGCACTTAAGAATCCTTTTTAATTACTAAGATAAAAATCCTTTTATGCCTCAATTGTGTCTGGCTCATTATTCTAGGACCAGGGAAAAGGCATCAGCTGTGGCTTGCAGACTAAGAAATGTGAATTTCCTGTTCAGTTGAGAGTTTGTTACAGTATAAACAGTTTAAAAAGTTATGAAATAATAATACAGCTTTGTACTTCAGAAAATAAAAAGTGTAAAATGGGAATTTAGGATTAAGTTAACCTTAAAAACAAATTCAGATTTACATATTGAAGAGACTACGATCTGACCCGTTTCTACATTATTTGAAACTCTGGAATTTTTTTTTTTTGTGTGTGAAACCAACACATGACTGATTGCTATACTAAGTTCTGGCAAATTACCTAGTAACCTTTTATGCATTTTTGACTTCTTTCCCCACTGCCACCTGCTCCTCCCCCAGGCTGCTACAATTCGTACCACATACACTATAGATTGTAAAGCCAGGTATATTGCCTAACTACAGAAGTCTGTGGTTTAAAAATATCTGTAGCCTCAGGAGCTCATTAAACTCACAATTTCAGATTGCCTCTTTTCAGTGCTAGTACCTTTTCTTTTTTTTTTTTTTACTTTGCCTCAAAATTGTAGTCTGCAGTCCATCATTCTGTTCCCTTCCAAATTTTCATTCTGTGTGGCTTTGCAGTGCTCAGTACACAGTGTTGCTAAAACAAAAATTAGCAGCTAGTGGCAGCTAGCAGAACGGCATTTGCAACCACTGAGCACTTTCAGTGCTGAATGGAGTTAGGTGTATATTTTATTGGCAAAGACTACTCACATGGTATTCTTGCTTCTCTTTTGTTACAATGAATTTTCCTGGGGTGAGTGCACCTGCCGGATTCTATTTTGTCAGATCTATCAAATTATGCACACTAGAAAATACATTTTGTTTTGGCAGAAATGAAGGTCTCACGTTTATCGGAGTTAACTTGTGCAGTTCACTATACCTTCTCATTGTATATATTATTGTACTGTAACTGGCTCTTAAGACTCAGTGTTTCCTTTGATGCCCTAAGAGTTTAAACTTCATGGAACATCATATTTATGTGCATGTTCATGTGTTTATGCATATATAGGAAATATGTTCATATACATAGATACATACATGTGTATTTTCACATGTTTTTAGGATTGGTTTTCAGCATTCTGTTCAGGTGAGGATGGGAAGACACTGCCTGTGTTCAGTAAGGAACAAGGATACTACTGAAAAACCCATGAAACAATTAATTATTGCAGTCTGAAAGAAACTGTCAGAAGGATTTCTGTGTACATGCATGTTTTCTGAATGTTTGTATTACTGAGCATTCATGCCTGTAGGATGTGGGAAATGGGTGGAAATCATCTCTTCTCTTCCTGCTTCCTTCATGGGAATTAGTACCAGGAATACAGGAATAGTTCCAGAACAGGAAAGATGGTTTTCTTACTGAGTGTTTTATGGTTTGGTTTTTTTTCTCCTTGCTGCAGTTACCCTATTGAAGCTGGGAAATACACTTGCAAATTCCCATTTCACTGGCTTTTTCTAGCAGTGAAGAATCTAAAAGGTTGTTCTCTCTCTCTCTCCTACACCCATCCAAAAATCTCCTTCTCCTCTGTATTTTAGGTTGACTGTATTGGGATTTAGAAGACTGCAGCGCATCTTCCTGTTAGTAGCTTTGCAGCAGAGTTCTGTGAAACATCAATGTCTTCTTGTATTGTCAGATTTCAGTATTTTGATAGCCAGGTGTCACAACAGCCAGTCATTTTAAAGATTGCAAGCGCATCCTATAAGGGGTCCATTTTTTAAAGAGGGAGAGAAATACAAGCATATTCTCTCACTTTTGATCTGGGTCAGTGCTTTCTAGCACAGAAGAGAGAACATGGTACTTTGCCTGTATTTGAACTATAAAAGTAAGCATTTTATGGTGAAGAGATCCACTGTGGGACTCTCTAGATGTTCCCTGGTGTGCCGTACCACCTTATGGAAAAGATTCTGTCAGCAGGTGGTGACAAGTATGGTAGAGGTTTGACAGTTACAAGTGCTGTTTGCCTTGTTATTCCCATTCTTGTAATACATGGTAGAAGCAACCTGTCAAAAGTTGTAGTCGACACATTCATATTCTCTTAGCTGTTTTGCTCATTTTGTAGAAAGGAAAACAAAGGTACATAAATGCACAACTTGCCCAGAACTGTGTGGGCGTATGCTAAGAGGTCCTTAAGAAGAACTCCATGTCTCAAGTTCAATTTTGTTTCTTCTCTTATGTACGAATCAATTAATGTAGCTACATACTTGACAGTAACTCAGTTCTTTTTGTCAACAGGAATGTGCATGGTTTAGTAAAAACTATTTGCAAGTTAATACAAATTCAAGCTATTCAACTGGGAAAAGATGGAGATGAGTCTGTTTGGAGTCTGTATGGAATCAGGTTAGTTTTGCATTCCTTTATTTAAAAACAATAATAACTTTCTGTCTGATTTCCAGAACATAAAATGAAATTAAGTTAATACTGGATTTCATTCTTACTCTTTTTTTTGTGTTTTGCTTTGTTCATACTGTGCAGGTAATCAAGTGTAGGCACAGGTTGCCCACAGAGGTTGTGGAATCTCTGTCCTTACTAATAACAGAACCTGCATGTGATACTGGGTAGCTTTTACTAGCTGACTGCTTGAGCATGTGTGTTGGACTGGATGATCTGAGTAGGTCCCTTTCAATCTAAATGATGATCTGATTCCATGATTTTTTGTTGGTTGAACGTTTTAAAGAGTTTTTTAATACAAAGATAAGATTATCACCATAAGCTCGAGAAGGGACAGTGGCAGTGAGCCATTGGGAGTGGGGCAATGGGAGGCAAGACAGTGGGAGAAAATAAGTACTAGTACTTGTTCAAATGCTAGATGATTTCTAATAATTCTTTGAATAAGTGTTTTATTTTAAGGCTGTGAATCACTTCCTTCGCAGTTGTTTTCCAGCTTTATTCTTTATAAAAGTCAAGTTCCCAAATGTCTTTGCTGTTAAGATGATCGACAAGTAAAAATAAAATACTTAAAGATGCATGTAGAGCTACTTATCTAAAGCTTCTTGTCATGCAATAGCAGACTTCTGAAGAGGACATCCTAGTGATTTCATCCATCTCTTGAGAAACCATGAGTCAGTACTGACATTAAAAGCCTTTATTGTCTCTTTTCTGGAGGAGAGAAAAGCTTGGTAGATGTCATGAGTCCTTTTCAAGTTAATTTTTCTGCAGTTAAGAGGTATCATTGTAGAAGGCTGTAGCTATAATGGCTTAAGGATATAAAATGCATTATTTGAGAGAGAGGAATCATGTCTTTAATTGAGCAAGATGAAATAGTGAGGAAAAGCAAAACAGGCTTTGGAGTGCTGGGTGTGTTTGCATTCCTGAAATCCTGCATGTATTTGTTTTCGTGGCTATATCAATTCTCGTTACAAAATCCCCACTTTAAGAGGGCAGTTCCAAATGAAAAGGCAGGTAGTGAAGACTGAATTCTTATGGAACCTTTTTAAAAAGCTTCTGGTAGAAGAAGCTAAGTTAAAGGAAATTAATTCTGGCCTCATATGAAAAAGAGGATGGTGGGATGTGGCTGGAATAAAGAAAGAGTCTCTGTTCAATAGGGCAAAGAAAAGTCATTACATTTTTTTTACACTCACTAAAAGAGAAATTACTGGTAACATACAATGAAGGTGAAATTTGGTAATTCAGAAGAGTATAAAGTAAAGTAATAGAGAACTGAAAATAAGAAGCAGACTTTTATTTAGCCAATATGATTTTTGTTTTCTCTTTTGGTTACAGTTAACTTTAATGAAGAGAAATTACTGCTTTGCATAGGGTCAGAGCCCTGAGAGTTTGAAACCTGACTTCTGGTTTTGGTGCAGAACAACCAATCAATTCATTGTTATATAACAAATTTGTAGTTGTGCTCCATAAAATGCTATTAAAACCTCATCTTTTGTAAGGAATAGAAGAATGCATATAGTAGCTCACCAACAGTAATCTTCCATTACAGTGTTCATATATTATGCTGTCAACTCTGCAAAAGTGTTCCATATGGAAATCATCAATGAAGAATTAAAATGCAACAGTACATTCTCAAGTGGTTTGCTATTGTCACCAGTATCACAGGATAATAAATAAATGTGTTTTAGGCCACTGTTAATTCTGGACAATAGAATTAGTTTTATAATACAGCTTGTTGGGATGACATAATATCATGATCAGTTCCTGAAAAGAAATGGAAGAAAATTAATGTGTTGCAGATTTGTGCATTTTATTATATAATGTTTTTTTGGGATGGAGTTAAGTTTCTCCAAAGCAGCCATCTGCAGCCAGAACAGTGTTGATAACACACCAGTGTTTTGGACACTGCTGAGCAGTGCTATCCCTTCAGCCCATTACCATCCCTCAAAAGGCCAGTAAGGGAGGTGGGGTGGTCAAGACTTTGGGAGGGGAGATAGCCAAGATAGCTTACCCAATCTAACAAAAGGGGTATTTCATACTGTATGACACTGTGCTCAGGAATAAAAGCTAAGAGGAGGGAGCTGGGGTGGATTCATTATTAAGGTGTTTGTCTTCCAAAGCAACTGCTATGCATACTGAAGCCCTGCTGCACAGAAAGTGGCTACACATTGCCTGCTGATGGAAAATAAAGGATATATTTTTTATTTTCCTTGCTTTCTTTTCTGGCCTTTGTTTTTCTTTAGTAAATTGCCTTTATCTTGACCGAGGAAGGGCTCCTGTTAGCATTCTCAGTGCAAGTGATTTATGATACACATGTACAAAAAATTGGATATGATTTTTTTCTGAGAGCTATTTGTCTTTTTTTTATGAACTAGTATTTTATGATATTCTTAATGATTCATCATGCATGATTTTATTGTTTTAAAGTTATAGACAGCTGTTACTTTTCTGAATTCAAGATTCAGAGCAGGTAGCAAAATGCTTTAAAAATGCATATTTGATGGAGTAAAGTGCTGTTCCTGAAAGGACCAGCTTTCTGAAAGGATCAGAGTCACATTGCATACACAGAAAGGTATGTTGACTGCAGACATTGTTTCCTCATACAGAAAAAGAGGTTTGTCACTGAATTTGTCCTTTAAATCAGATTGGTGCTCACTTCTGTTCAGAGATGGAACAAAAAAGTTCAGATGACCTATAAGTTGAGAATAATGTATGTTTTACTGTTACCCATCACAAAGATTTCCATATTATGAATGGGTAACCACTATGTTTCCTTGTATGTTTTGCTTTATCCTGTACCCACTAGCAGTAATTTAGGGTAGTGATGCTGTAATGTCATTTAAAGATGGGTGTTTTACAGTGTTGTTCTAGCAGTTCTTAAGATGGTGTTGACAATAAATAGCATCTACACTCCTCATTTTTCTTACTGCTAATAGCATTATCAAGTGGAATGTTTTTGGTTTGCACTTTCTGGTGTTTCATTATTAATCACTGTTCATTGCGGAGCTTAGCTGACTTCTGTCATCATCCAATTCAGTGCAGTTTTACTAGTTTCAGAACATACAAGATCTGTAAGAAAAGATCTGTCTTTTTCTAAATAATAAGCCATTTTAACTTGAAACTTGATGTGTCAAGTGCTGACTTTAGGAAGGTTCCCCTGGCTTTGTTGTCATTGCAACATTTAAATGATGACTGGAGACATTTTCTCTTGATTAGGAGAGGTAGTTAATTTTTAAAATATGGCAAAGTTATTGAAAAGAAGCTGCTATAACCCTATATGTCTTTACAAGGATTATGTACTTTCAAGGTCCTGGCATTGCATGTGGACAGTATTTCGAGCTTACTGCCTGATAAGGATCCAGTCTATGATGTTGCTCGATTCAGGTGCTGGACAAGCAACAACTTTTTGCCTCTTGCGTGCTGTCATCTTTGGCAAGCTGCAATTAAATAATAACCTTACCTTTTCTAGTCGTTGTGCACAGATTGCAAAAGACTGTTGTAAAAACTCTTACAGAATCTAGGAAGGTGGACATATGAAGAACATTTATGTAAGTTGACAAATTTTTGAGAAATTAATGTGAGAAGTGACAGGCTTCTAAGCCCAAATATGAGGCCCAGACCTGTAATGTGCGTCTTTTGTGTTCTTTGTTGATAGTGTCTGTTTTCTGAACATGTTTCAAGTAGTCCATAGTGTCAGCCAGCTTTCTGAAAGAACTTGTGTCTTCAGATTTTTTATTTGTCTGAAAAGAAACACACGTCTTCAGAAGAAAAATGATTCGATGAGCAGGAAGGGGAACCAGTATAAAAAACCCCTGTGTTTTTAGCTGTGTTGTAACCACACGGCAAAGAAATGAGTCATTAAGTATGCAAATACTCTGCAACCAGTTTCATAGTTTGGTGGGGCTTTCATTCAGCTGATGGCTGTGTAGTTCTTTGATTATCTTCACAACCAATCAGTTGCCTAGGACTCAAAAAATGTTAACATTGAGAATGTAAAAAAATATAATGAGGAACACCTCTTTTAGTTTAAGAATATGTCTGCTAGATGATGTTTTTTCATAAATTGTGTCTTGCTAGGCATAGCATAACATTCCTGATTATAGCAGGTAAGTATTATCTCTTTAGCTTAGCTAAGGAAAGCTTTAATGTACCATCGTATTATGCATTTCAAATTACTGTGTAATGGGAAAAATTAGATTTTTATTCTTTTATGGCATTCTTTCAGATGTCATTCACTTTACCTGGAGCTGAGTTGGTTCAGTGCTGCAAGATGAAGCCCATGTTGTATTGCAGTGCTATTGGGATATATATGTGTGTGTCTCAGTGAATGTTGTCTTCTCTGATAAAAAGACTGTTGGAAATTCTGGCTTTTTACTCCTCAGAAGCTTTTAATACAATGATAATAAATGAAATGCCATTTTAAATGCTTTCTAAAAGGCATATCTAACTGTGTCACTCATGTAGTGTCTGAAACTGAGGCAGTGTCTCTTGAGATATACCACTTCAAGGGGTGGTTCTCAAATCATCTACTGTTGTATAGGTAAAACTCCCTGAAGGTCTCTCTGGTGTGTAGCACAGCTTTGTTGGACCTGGAAGCTGGAAAGATGGTTAACCAGCAGATTTATGCTGCCTTTCTCTGTTTGCCTTTCCACTTATAACATAGAATGGTTTGAGTTGGAAGGGTCCCTAAAGATCACCTAGTTGCAGTGCCCCAGTCCCCAGACAGATACACCTTCCACTAGACGGTGTTGCTCAAAGGCTCATCCAGCCTGTCCTTTACCTCTAGGGATGGGTCATCCAGAACTTTGGGCAGTAAGTTACTCTAGTTGAATGGCTTTGGTTTTATTTCTGACAGAACAAATTGTGTACTTCAGGCTTCCCTCCTTCCCAGGTTTTCTTCCACCTGGAGGAAATTTTAATCTTATTTCAGAAGTTTTGAGAAAATATCCTCTTTTGACTGTGTAGCAATCTTAACAAAGTTGGTAAAGGGAGTTGGTAAAAGGAGGAGGTTAAATTGGCTATTCCTACAGGCACACTTATTTTGGAGATAGTTGTTTTGCATACTTCCTTTCTGTGTTATAGATAAAGATGGGATTTTTTTTGTCTTTCAGGACCACTCCTCATCCATTAATCACTGTCCTAGAAAACAGACCTGATTGCTGGCCAGTTCTACTGCAGCAGATAACAGTATTTTTCCATCAGTGTCCAGAGAGGTAAATGAATGAAAATTTTTAAAAAGCCTAGCAAATGTAGACAGCTGAATTGTATCAGACAAGCTGTAATAATTCTTTCTTTTGTGAAGAATACTTGTAAAATTTAATTATACCATTTCATGATTCAAAATAATAATATAAGTAATAATCATTAATTAATTAAGTACTGGTATAATTAATCAAAAATCAATTTCATAGTTTTTTATCGACTGTTTATTTTGTATGGGTATACAATAACTGGTGCAAAATTGATAGCATATTTGATTTTTTAAAAAATGAAGCAATTTGGCTTATCAACTTTGTCAAAATTTTGACTGCTTAGTCGTAAAAAGTGAATACAATACAACTATAACTCATCTATACAAAATGATGGGATGGTGAAGAAAAGTGAAGACCATTAAATCTCTCAAAAAGGATGAGGTCTTGAAAAATAATGTGTGCTTTCTGATCAAAAAAGATAGGAAAAAACGAGTGGCACAGCTTATTAGAAAGCATCATTAAAATGACCAAATACTCAGTAGTCAGCAATCTCAGCCTTTTCTTCATGTTCACCACTGAGGAACTTGTCCAATAAAGCTGCAGTGTAAGATAGCAAATCTGTGGCACTCTCAAAGAGAACTGTTTTCAGTGATTTTACACCTATATATATGCTTTCCAGATAAAATATCCTTTTTCTCCTACTTCCTGAAGGACTAATAAGAGAGTAATAGTGCAGAGAAATTGGCTTCTCTGTTCTGTTGCTCTTTGCAAAGGAACAAGTTAATTAATCTCTTAAATTTCTGGTGGGCTTAGACTACATGATCAACAGTAAGACTTTCCAGCAAAAGTATGTTTTACTCAATTTAATTGACCAGAGTATTTTTCAAATGCTGTTCATTCTTTCACTCAGCTGCTAAATCTGGGACGCAGAGACCTTCAGATGTATAAATGATGGAGTGAGCTGTGGATATTTTGCTGGTGGCTTCTTTTGAATTTAAAATGAAGTTTTTCACAGTGAAAAGGAAAATATATGATGCTCCTCTTGTGTTCTTTATTTAAGGTTTCTGTGGGTAAAGTGCTAGATTGAGAATATGGATGAGAATATGTGATGTAAACAAGCTTATGTTGATGTAGACCTATTACTGAATTCTTTCTACAATTTTGCATCAAGACTGAGTCTTGTTTAAAACTGAATTTTGATTTCTTGTTGATATGCTGGATGGTAAGAAGGCTCTGCAGAGGGGCTTGGACAGGCCGGATCTATGGGCTGAGGCTAGTCGTATGAGGTTCAACAAGGTTTGACCGAAATGCTGGGTTCTGCTTGTGGTCACAACAATTCCTTGGAGCGCTGGAGGGTGAGGGAAGAGTGGCTGGAAAACTGCACAAAGGAAAAGGATCTGAAGGTGCTGGTTGACAGCCGCTGTACATGAGCCAGCTTGTGCCCATGTAGCCAAGAAGGCCGCTGGGATCCTGGACTGGATCAGAAATAGTGTGCCCAGCAGGTACAGGACTAGGACAGTGCTCATGTACTTGGCACTGGCGAGGTTGTGCCTCAAACCCTTTGTCCAGTTCTGGGCCCCTCATACAAGAAGGAAGTGGAAGTGCTGGAGCAAGTCCAGAGTAGTGCAATGGAGCTGGTGAAGGGTCTGGAGCACAAGTCTAATGAAGAGCAGCTGAGGGAGCGGTGAACGTTTGGCTGAGAGGAAAGGAGACTGTGGGGTGACTTTATCGCTCTCTGCCTGAAAGGAGGTTGTAGCCAGGCAGGGGTGATCCTGTTCTTCCAAGTAACAAGTGACAGGATGAGAGTAAATCGGCTCAAATTGTATCAAGGGAGGTTTAGATTGGCTGTTAGGAAAAATTTTGTCATGGGCTTGTCAAGCATTGTAACACTGTGCTCAGGGAAGTTGTGGAGTCACCATCCCTGGAAGTATTCAAAAAGACCTGTAGATGTGGCAGTTGAGGACATGGTTCAGCAGTGGGCATGGCGCTGCTGGTAGGACTTGGGCCTAAACGATTCTATATTTGTTACTGTATTGACCATCAGCTTTATTTGATTGTTTTCATAATGTCAAGGACAGCTTGTATTCCTAGCATAGTCAAGCCAAAAGATTTGTTCTAGGATATTTTACTGGGAAGCCATTTTGGTTAAAACAGTTCCTGTTTCACTAATTGTATTAAGACAATTCTGCAAAAACTGATAAGGATGGCTCCTTTTTTACTGAAACTATGTTTTATGTGTTTTAAAAAGATATTTTTGAGTAATCTTGTCCAAATACTTCTTCAGAATGCCACATTAGTCCATCATAACATTCAGCAAGGAAAGTAATTTTCTTGAATTGATGAGGAAAAAAAGAACAAAATTAGGAGTGTTGTAATCTGCAGGTCCATATTGAGTCTTTTAAAAATTGCACTTTGAAGTATGGTTACTGTATTGGGTCTCAGGATAGTAATTAGTTGTGGTAAGTCCACGTTCTTTTGTGAGATTTAGTAATGTCCTTCTCAACAGCTTTCTGTTCATTTGGTCTTGTGAATTTTTGCAAGAAATGTCACTTTATTTGGGTTTCCTTGTTGTTACAGTAGAAAGCATTCATGGCAAACTTATTTCTTGAACTGCAGGGCAGAGGGCTCATGTGTTGGCATAATGGCTTCATTCATAAGATACCTGTATTGTGAACCATCCCAGTTACGGGAATATGCTGAACTGCGAATGGGTTTACTTAAGATCTTACTGCAGCCTCATGGGCCAAAGCACAAAGAAGCACCTTCCACGCTGGAATGTGAGATTCTTCAACTTTTGTGTGATTTGATTCCACGCTTGCAGGTATGGTTGTTGCCTGACCCTACCTTTTACAGATATTATTGAAACAGCAATATTATTATTATTGTTGTTGTTGTTGTTGNTTTCAAGTGTGCAAATATAGCGTTCTTTTCCATTTTTTGTAGATCTCATTTGTTAATATATAAATCTAACAAACTCTCTCTTTCTGGCAGAAGATAAAACTTTATTTGTTCAAATCTGATACCCCTGTTAAGATGGAAATTGAAACACTTTTACCATAATTACTTCCGTCTAGTTGTCTCAGTAAACATACAGTAAACTTAGAAAGACAGTCGTGAGAAAGATTTGTAAAATGGCAAGATATTTTTCAAAACCATACAATTTTAACTTAAAATGGATAATATTAAAATTAAACAAACTATATGAGAAGCATCATCTAAGTACTTCTGGATATTCCTTTCTCACTCTTTTTAACAGAGTGATTAGGGGGATCTGAACGCAAAATTTAGTCCTTATGGAATATGCAGGAGGTTTGGAATTTTTTTTAAGTTGCACATGGATACATGGATAGGAGCTAGGGATTTAATCTTATGGTCCATGTTGATTATAGGTCTACAGTGCTGGTTTACCTTAAATGCTCTGCTTTATCCCCATGCTTTGCTGTGATACCAGTTAAGCTTCTTTGTACCTATCTATCTTTTCCTTCTTCTTTTGCTGTTAGGACAACAGCTTCAGCCAAACATGAGGTGCTTTGTTCTTATTGCTATGAAGAGAGGGTTCATTAATACCAATAATGTAAAGCTGAGCAGGCTTCTTATAAGGATATTTAGTATCATCTTTCTGCTGTGGCATTTTACTAGAAAAGTCTTCTTTGTGTTCACAGCTACTTTTCACAATATTTTGGAAAACATATAGCTTCTGTTATACATACTTCTCTTGGTTCAGGTCTGTTCCTTATGATGATGGGTACATGCTGACCTTTTCTAGGCACAGAGAGATTTCTGATTTTGTCTCGATTTTACCTGAGCTTCAGTATAACACTGTGTTTTCAATGTGTGACCAGGCTTCAGACTGATAACATTTAGCCATAAAAATGGCACTGAATAAAACTTATACAATTAGTTGTGAAGCTTTCTTTCCTTCATACATGTTGGCACTTCTTTTTTTAAAACAAGAAATCGGTTGCGTATTTTCGGACTCGTATTAATACTTGAACATTTTTGTATTGCTTGAGATCCAGCTTTCACAATGGAAGGTGCTTCCTTCAAAAAGCCTGTTTGATGGACTGTTTTATAACCTGTCAGTTCCTTCCTCTTCTTTCTCTGAACCTCACGTTGTTCTTATCCTTTCATTTTCATTCAATTTAATCCTCTGTGTAATATAAATGCTGGAATGTTTCCCTGTCATTTTGTCTGACAGTGTCAACCAAACTGTCAGAAGTACAGCTCTTCGTCTGTAGACTTTCCTGCTGATCAATTCAGTGACATGAAATTTCTGATGAGAGCAGATTATTTATAGAACAAAATGGGAATAAAAATCAAGCTGCTGTGCTTAATGTTGGCTCCAGAGTTTGGATTGGAGCCATGCATTTGTCTGGAAATAGAATTATCAAGAACAGGAACGCTGTCATCCAACACGTGGGGACTTCAACACAACCTGCTTCTTAAAACCTCTTTAGCTGACTCTCAGATGTGGAGATGTTGCTTTTGGGTATCAAACTTCAGCGTTTAGTTTTTGCAGTAGTTAGATTGCATGGTGTTCTCGAATCAAGTAACACCACTGCCTTTCTCTTTTGAGGCAAGTGTTAAAATCTTGCTTATGTTACAAAGGAGGTATTCTAGAGCCAGGTGTTTCTGTTACAAGAATATTTATCTGCTTGAAGAAATCCCCACACACTTTTCTGTGTTGTTATGGGAACCTCAAGAGATGAATTAATTGCTGTTGCTTTTGAGGAAAAAGAGATTTTTCTCATCAGCTACCAAGAAATGTTTTAATGTTTCTTTTTCTTTCACATGTTTCTCATTTTACTTCAAAATATCAAATAGCAGTTCATAAGTTGGTTTTTTCAAGGAAGTTGAATAAGGGATTCCTGGCATTAGTTTATGAAGATGTTTCATGAAAGATTTAGTACTATATAGAATAGAAACATAGCAGAACTAATAGAACTAATTCTGAGTTATGCATAGATAGAGAAGGGCAACTAAATCATCATGTGTTTTGCCTTTGTTCTGTTTTAACTACTTCTCTGCAGCTTAAAGACTTACTGCAAGTTACAGAAGCCTTGTTTTTCCTTCAAGAGCTGTTCCTCAGCCTACTACGCTATCCTTTGTTTTGGAAAGTTCAGTTATCCCAGCTTAGTGTGCAGCTGTTATGCTTCTGTGAAGTGTGTTTAAATGTAACTGGAGAATGCTCATCTTTGATCTCCCTAATAGAGGACAACTTTGAGCTCTTAATAGAGGTAAGAATATATGGTAAAAACATAAAATAGTTTTATTAAATTTAAAGATTGTCATGTTTTAGATAGTAGAGACACTTACACATGACATTCATCTGCAAGTGACCGGTCTTGATGTTAAAAGTTTCTAACTTTTTCCCTGGTTTAATACCTTCAGAAGGTTAAAAGTTAACTGGTTCTGTATATGTCAATTAGTCACTTAGTATGGAAATTCATTTTAAGTGGGTTATAACAGTTTGGACAAAGTAACAAAATATTGTAATTAATTAGCTAAAATGCTATTTCCACACAGTTATATTCTTCATTGCTCTGTCACTGCATCTGCACTCACTATGGTTCACAAAGATAATATTGCATCGTTTTGGTAGTTTCCTATTCTGTTTAACGTCACTGAGAAACAAAGGAGACTTGGAACTTTTTTCTTTTTTTACTTGTAGATATTTCCAGTGGACCAGTGTATAACTGGGCTAGCACTTCTACTGCTGCAAACTCCAGAAAGTCAGCAAAAGCCCATCTTGAGTCTAGGTAAATCTCTTCTTGTGAAAGAGGAATCCACACTCTTAAAACTCTGTTTCTACATATTTATGAAATAAGCGCAGCATTCCCCTGGAGTTGGATTAGATGGTGAAATGGGGTTTCTCTATAAGCAGAATTTTTCCTGGATTTTAAAAGTAATGGCAGTAAAACTAAATTTTCCTGCTACATTGACTTTTTCCATTGATGTTACTGTATTTTAAGCTCCCTGCTGTCTAGGAGCTTATCAGTTTCATTTTTGAGCCAACAGAATATCCTTAGCTGATGTTCATGCATCCTGAATGGTGTCTTATTACAGGTATTGAGAGCAGGCGTGACAATCATGGCAATGTTTAGCTGTGCTTCTGACTTAGTAGTTTTGATTAGTGTAGTTACTCCAGTAAAAACAAAGGTCTGTGCTACAATTCTATTTCTGTATTTTTTGCTGCCATCAGGTACTTTGCTATGAGCATCAGAAATGTGTATGTCTCTAAATGAAAAAATGACAAAAAAATATTTTACCCTTTATATACACATACAGTAAATCTGGGGTGCTTTACTTTGTTCAGTTGAAGTGTTTCTTAGAATTGTCTGTGTCATGCCTAAAGGTACCAATGTTCATTCATTTTTTTGTTCCTCCTTGACCTTTGTTTTTTCTCAACTTATCTTAAATAGCCTACAAGCTTCTTTCATGTTCAGAAACCCAGGACATCTCAACCACAGCCCTTACTTTGGTGATGCCTGTGCTACAGATCTTATCTTCTGCGACAGTTGGAGACTGTCTTTCAGGGGATGTTTCTGGAACTACCAGGCAGCAGCTCGCTGTGAATCTTTTGGGAATATTGAAGGAAAAAAGTGTGAAGGATAAACAGGAATCGGTAAAGTGATAACGTTTCTTTCGTTTTTGGGGGGCAGGTAGGGGAGGCATTTAAAAATTTTTCTGCATGGAGCCTGTCTGCTTGAGGAAGACTCTGTATGTGTGAACTTGTTTGTGTGATACATTCTGTGGGAACACTTGAAACTATGTATAGTCCATAAAACTAGAGCCGCGGTGAAGTGAAAGTTTGCTTGCTGGATATTGATTTTATTTATTAAATGAGATTTTTTTACTTTAGAGCCCTTTTAGGTTAAAGAATTCACCTGTATTATTAAGCAAGTAACAGAACTTAGCAGAAATCAACCTTACATAAATTTACTTGGTTTCTTTCAGACTTGTTTATTTTCCACATCTCTTTTTCCTTACTGCTGTGTGTGACTGTTATGTGCCATTCTTTCTACCTTGACCAAGGAGAGTTACAAAGCACCTAAGTGTCAATTAGCAAATTTTGGCTCATTAACTTGAATCTTTTTGTATGCTCTATTGAGGGTTTTGGGGTTTTAATTATTTTTTTATGTCCCACTTCTCTGCCATGTATTCATTTATCACCACGGTTCCAAAAACAGGTGACAGCAAATCTCTGTGATCAAAATGTGTCTAGCACTGAGGTAGTTAAACTCCCTTACTGCTTTACACACCTGTTTTGTGTAGAAAGGGTGTGTCAAGTTGGAGCCAGATGTAGTGCCAGTTTTGAGTCCTGCCATGTCTCCTTGGTCTGGAATCCCACACCTACTTCGTGTTCTGTTTCTTCAAATCTGAAAAGGCAAGACCATTTGTACTCCTAATAAAAAATATATATATATTTTTAAGTTCACAAAATCTTACAGTTCATAGTCTACTCTGAAAGACCAGACAGTGGGATGACAGTAGTTACAGCTCACTTCCTTCTAATGGGACTTTCTGGGTGCCAGCCTATACAGATGCCCGTGGAGGTTTGTTTCAGTGAAACATCGTCAAAGCATGTCAGTCCTCTGTGCTCTGTGTCACTCACCCACATGTTTTGTTTTCTCTTGTGTTTTAGAAGCTATTTTAATGTCTTGTTATAAGACTACTATGTTATTGTACAACAAGATCACTGTGTTACGCTGGCTTCCTTACATCTTGATTGTACTAATTCTGGTATTGTCTTTGCTTCAGAAGAGCATGTGAAAGTTTTTCTGTTAATGTCTTAAATAATTTTTGATTATTAACTTTTTCTGTTAGCCATGTTACAACTGAAAACAGTTGTTTTTGCTGAGAATTCTCTAACAGTCTCTTCATTGTGTCTCACTGATCCTTGCAGAGTTCATAGAAAGTAGCTTGACAGATCTTGGTAATTCATGGTTTGTAATGCAAATGGAGAGATAATCATTTTGCCTGATCATTGTTGGTAATAATTATGGTGATAACCTTTGGTTCTTAACTAAAAGATTAAAAAATGTAGACTCTTTAATGGTCCCATGATTACAGTCAATTTATGTTGTAGGATCAGATCAATATTAAGAAAATAAAATCTTGATTGAATTATCCTAGACTTCCTTCATATTGGAAATAGGCAAGAAAAGAGGTAAAGAAAGTAAAAAGAAAGCGAAAAGCAAATATGTCCACAGTGAAGAAGCTTTGAGCAAGCATATATAAGAGCAAACATGCTTAAGTTATGGTGCATTTTCATAGAATCACAGAACAGCCCAGGCTGCAAGATCGTCTGGTCTAGCCTTTTGTAGGAAAGGGAACCTAGATGAGACTATCTAGTATCCTATCCAATCACGTGTTGAAAACATCCAGTGATGAGGACTATACCATGTCCCTGGAGAGGTTGTTCCAGTGAATGATTGTGTGTGTCTTTTAATGTTATCCCTGACCTTCTCCCAGGCATCTTGTATCCATTGCCTTTTGTGTTCTCCATGCGGCTCTTTGTGAAGGGAGAGCTCCTGACGTCTTAGTTACTGCACTTCAAGTACTGAAAAATAATGACATCCCTCTTGAGCCTTCACTTCTGCAGGGTGAAAAGACCTGACTCATGACATTCCTTTGACCCCTCTTCAGTCTGTCCACATCTGTTTTTGAACCGTGGGGGCCAGCACTGGACCACTCCATGGGCAGTCTGGCAAGCGCTGGTGAAGTGGGATGATCACATCTCTCTCAGCAGTGCCCCCATGGATGCAGCTCAGGATCCACTTTGCCTCAGTAGCTGCAGCAGTGCACTGCTGACCTGGTGTCTGCTGGGAGCCCTGGGCTCCTCTTGGCAAGGCTGTTCCACAGCTCATGGGTCCTAGGCTGGCTGAGCTCTTTGGTTTTGTGTTCCCAGGTGCAGGACTCTGCACTTCTCTTGGTTGAACTTTACACAGTTCTTGTCTTGGAGCCTGTTCCTGTCTCTGTAAGGTGGCTCTCCCTGCCAATGTGTGCCCCTCGACATCCGGTTTAGGGACACAGCAAACGTGCTGAGGGTGCTTTTGGTCTCATCATCCATTTAGATCATTTAGGGAGATGTTACAATCTCTGTAACACTAAACACATTGTTCAGGAGAAAAGGAGGTATTGAGAACCTCTGTCTTGCCAGCATTATCTATAACTTTTTCCCTGTCCTGTCTAGTGATGGGCCTGTCTTCCCTGAGCTTCTGCTTAACTGCTTATGTAACTGATGAACCATTTCTTCTTTTTGGTATCTCTGGCCAATTCCAGTTCCTGACCTTCATGTGTGCAACCGTGCAAACCCTAGGAAGGATTTGTCGTCCTCAGTGGTTATTTGGCCACCTTTTCCATTGAGGGNTTCTTTAATGGATTTTTTTTTTTTTGCACTGATGGTAGTGAGGAATGCTTCTACCTTCCCTGCCATGATTTTGAAAGTTAGGATGGGGCTAGGCCTTCATGTACACTTTGCCATTGGGGGATTTTTTATATGCATGTAGATGTGTGTTTGCATGTGTATGTATGTACACACACACCTCTTTATATATATTTTTTTCTGTTGATAGACTGAAATTTTGTACTTAACTTGCTTGATTAAAGTGCAGCAACAAAATAAAATCATCATTATAGCCTCCCAATAAAGGGAGAAGGGAGTGAGTACAATTACAGAGCGAAACCTTTTGTGGATGTAATGTGGAATGGAAAATATCAATGTAATATTTCAGGCTCTACCAATTTTAGCAGTTTTATCAGGCACTCAAAAAAAAGTACAAAAACCAAAACAAGTGACAACACCACCACCACAAACACAAAAAACCCCCACAAACTATACACTCCCATAGAAAACCCCAAACAACAAAAAACCTTTTATAGGCTGGTCTTGATTTTAACACCTGTTATCTTCTACAGGCAGGCAACTAAACAGTACATCTGATGGATCCTAAAATTCTTACTATCCTCCTGTATGCCCTTGGATAAAGTTTAAATACCTTTTTCAATAAATGGAAGTATCACAGCTGTATCCAGAAGAGATTTTTGGCTCCAAGTGATCTTGCCTGCCAGAGGGATAGCAGTTTAGATTGCTGATTTTTCACATACAGTAGTTGTAATGTGTAAGTAATGGAATAAGCTAGCTTTAATGTAATTTTTAAAAAGTAATCTAAAAAAACAAGGGCATTCTACCTTCCATTAGCCAAAATAAATTTACATTGAATCAAACAGTGTGATTAAAATTAAATTCTGCAGTTTTAATTACAGCAGCTTTTGCCACTCAGTGACTTTTTTCCCTGGCTATTTAAAGCTGAGTGGGCCCTAGCCTTTTGGATACTGCGTTCCATTTTTAATATTCATTTGGAGATCGCTTGTCAGATACTTTCTTCACCTTATCTTTATATAAATGTTTCTTCACCTTTATCTTTATATAAATGTTCTTCACCTAATTACTGCCTGCTAACTACTGTCTTGATAATGTGAAGGTATTTTCTAAAGAAGCAAATAATTAGTGGAAAAGAGATGTCATATCTTGTATTAAACTTTCCTGTTTTGTTGAAAAACTTTGAACTTTATTTTAGAGTAGTTTTAAAATACCTATACCCTTATATAAAAATCCAAGCTAAAAGAATTCCTCATTTGTATTTTACAACTTTTGTGCTGCTAAAATGGTATCTTCCATGACTGCAACTGTTACCGAAAAGGATATATTTCTGTAAGAGGAAGCCTATGGAGGAGTGGGGAACGATGTTGGAAAATTCTTTTAACTTAAGCACAATAGTATAGCTTCCCTATATTCCTGGCTAATACCTAGTTTTGTACCCTGCAGAGCTTAGTACAAATGCCAGAAGTTGGTGTGGCCTTGTTTTAACTCGCTATGAGTGTGACTAATAACTCATGTTCCACTTAATACTTCCTTATTTATTTATGTTAGTGATTAAAATGTACTAGCTGATATCTTAATTTTGAGAACAAGGGTTGTGTGTCAGACCAAAAAATGATAAGGGGATTAGATAATGACTTGATTATACATTTGAGGTACTCTCAAGGAGAACAGATTCATCAGAAGATCCGGAACCATATCCAATCAAGTCCATGGAAATAATTAGTATACATAGATGTATTCAAAACCAAAAAAATGTGAATTAACTTAAACTGTGGTATTAAGTACTACTAAGAGTTAAGACAGTTAAAAAAAATAGAGATGACAGTTAAAATTCTGGGATTATCCTGTCACTGCCAGAAACGTAAGTTTTTAAAGTACTCCAGAATTACAATGTCCATTTTTGTGAGCAAGTAGCACTGCAGTTACCATCAAGAACAGGAGTGATAGATGTCAGATAAAATAGGAGCTCCTGAGCAGGGAATTATTAACCCATTGAAACATCTGTAGTGCAAGAATTCATATAAAAGATTTTAAAAAAATCTATCACAGTTTATTATTTATATTTTATTGCATAGGGACCATAAAATATTTTGGATGTTACGATTGTTCTTTTATGGTATCTTATTTATTTGATTGACACTTTCATTTGTTTCCCTTGTTCTCAGGTGTCCTGCAAACTCCTTTGCCCCATAACCAGCTCTTACAATTCCTTGTATACAACCTGGAAGATCATGGAGCTCATGAAAGAGAAGTCTGCCATTTCTAAGTGGTTATCTTCAGTGAAGTCACTGCTACCTTTTAGCACTCAAGTACCTGCCCATATTTTTCTTTTGTTGGCTTACCTACTGATCCAAGAAAACGGAGACAGTCTCCGTGATGTACTCCAGGCTACAACAGAAATAGCTAAGACTGATTGTTCTCAGGTAAAGATTTATTTTTAGTGGTTTGGGGTTTTCAGGAGCTGGGTTGGATTTTGCAGCCTGAATGGGACAAGTCTCCCACAGCTTCATGATCCTAGGTCCAGTAAGTGGCAAGGCTGCATTCCCAGTAGTTATAGTATGGATCCCTCCAACAATAGTGCATGGATGGTCAGTGTGTTGAGAATGTGCTCTCTGGATCCCAGTCTCACCAGCTGTTGGCATCTGGACACTGCAGTTGCTGGTGCATACTGCTCTTCATCCTGCACAGACATGCACAGAAATATACTCTCAGCTTGCTCTCTTTAGTGCGTCACTTAGAGCAAAATATGTATTACATCTCTGTTTTGGAGTATTTTGTCATTGTTTAGACTTAAGGAGACTAGCTGATTTGCTGATATTATCCAGGAAGCGTGAAAATACAACATGAGGAACCTGAGAAAGGGCTACCAAATAATTTCTAACTCCTGGTGACCTTATGAATTATTTTCTGTGTTCCTCTGTGGTTGCTGGAAGACTGCCAAGTCCCTTGTGACATCTTTATTCTCACTTGTTAGAAATATGTGCATAGTCTTTGTCTGCTTCAGTACTGAATTCAAGCTAGAATTATACAGGATGCTTAAAGTTACCTACGTAATCTGAAAAGATAAAGCAGGTTATCTGAAAACAGCTACGTAATGCAGAAGGCATTGTACAGAAACAACCATAATTTATTTGTAAAATAGGCAGGAGAGATGTCTTGATTCAGGTTTAATTTATGCCATAAAGACAGGCTTTATTTTCTTTGGCTTTTTTAAAATTGCTTTTTCTCTAAAATAGCTTGCATGTTCTACAGCACAAGAGTTTTACAAAGTTACAATTTTGACTGTATTATTTAAGTACATGTTGGAAATCTGGTAGCATAAAAACCTTATCTCCAGGAAATCTTATCTTCAGGAAAAATAAAATCCTGTAAGAAGCAGACAGGTTAGAAGTAGAATGATTTTGCTGGAAAATAACCCTTTTTACCTCCTACAAGCCATTTAGACCTCTTGTTGAGAGGAAGAGTGTGGAGCAAATCAGTGAAAAGGGAAAGAATGTAAAATTTAGAGGTAATGAGGTAATGAAAGCTGTGATCTGACTATAACAATGTAATCCTAAGGCAGAAGTCAGAAATGAGTCTTCCAGATATATTTTCTCGTGTAACTGAGACAGATTTTTGAGAGAAAACATAAAGCTCAAGGAAATTTACAGATGCTTTGTTGACCTACTTTTTTTTTTCCACAGTAGTTATTAAAACTTCAGTTTCTCACTTAAGGAGAAAGCACTTAACTGTGTTCAAAGGTCAGGAATGACCAAAGTGAATTGCTCTTCTGTGTAAAAGCAAAGCTGAGCTGATGTAGGACCACCTGGGTATCTCTTCTTTATTTTTTCTTGAAAATGTTTCTGTAAGTCAGCTTTCAAAACTATTATGAGTGGTACATCTCAACTATGAGTAGTTTGACATGTCCACTAAATAGTTTATAACTAAGGATCCAGGTTCCAGTCCTTGTAAATTAATTATTCTCTAGGAAAAGGGTAGGTAAGACCTACATCTGCCCTGTTGTGGGAACCTTTCTTTGATTTCTGATCCAAGCTGCTGCAAGTAAGGCAGGTTTCTTCTTGTGCCAAGCTATCTGTGTAAAAATGACCAAGATAGCTTCGGGTGCTCTGAGAATGGATTTCTGTTTTTGTGGACTGTCTCTAACCTGTTTTGTTGCATTGGATCTTTGAGTTGGATGATGAGTCAGTGGCATATTGCAGGAAAGGGGAAAGGAATAAGGCTTTGTTTATTAACTATTGTATAGTTGTTCAAAATGCAGTTTAATTGTCATACAAGAAAAGGAGTTACTTGCTGAAAAAATACCACTGAAGTAATATAGTACCTGAGCAGAATGCCCTGAAGCCTGACTGTAGGGAATGACTGTTGTGAATTTTATTGGATTAATCTAAAATATCCTCTGTCCTGGTTTAGGGCAAATTTTGGGAGGAAACCTCTGAATGGGGTCCCTCTGGATAGCAAATTCAAGTGGCCCCTCCTTCAACTGGTTTGGGAAAAAATTTCTTAGAGAAAAGTGGAAAAAACTATTTATTCAACAAGCAAAGTGTTCATAAGCATAAAAAATGAGCAATATTAAACAATTAAACCTCTTGGCATCCTGAAGGGAGATGGCAAAATAGAGAAGGTCCTTGCCATGGGTTGTAGCTCAGCTCACCCAGTCTCTTACCGGTCCCTCCCATGCTGGAAATGACATCCTGGGCCCCAGGGGGCCACAGGTGTGAGCTCTGGTGTTTTTCAGTTCAGAACAGGTTTAAGCAGTTCCAAGAAAAAGAAAAAAAAACAGTGCAGGGAACTTCTCTGCCTCAGCTAGCTAAAAACTAACTGAAAGCAAAGGAGAGCTTTCTCCTGCTGTCTCTGTTGCAGATGACACAGTCCAGGAGCAGAACGCAGAGGAGTGAGTGCAGTTTCTGAAAACAAACTGCGTGCTTCTTTCTCCCTCTTTGCTGTCAGAACCCATCTTAGAGGTTAGAAATCAATATCCAGTGTAAACAGAACAGACAATTGGGGATGCAAGCATCATGAGGTCACCCCAGGACAGCTCCACTGACTTTAAATGAACAGTTTTAGAGACAAATCAAGGGGCAAGTCGGCAGAATTACAGAAGCTTTAGACAGATACAGGGAGAGCGACTTAAAATGAAGCTGTTCGTGTTCAGCATTATGTGAGTGGGGTTTTCTGCTTTATTCTTATTTTAAGCCAAAGGTTCCGTTCACCGATACAGTAAGTACATATCCTGTTGAGCTAACCACGATGGTCAGACTACCTTAGAATTAGTAAATGTTCCAGGCTCATGAAAATGCTCCCTGGCATTGGCTTGTGTCCAAGGGCAATGAGAAGATGAAGTTCAGACTTCATCCTACTTTTTGTTTCCCTTGCCATCAGCAGAAGCCCACATGAATTAGAAACCATTGCAAAAATGCAGAACTCAGCCTGATTTCTTGATACTTTCTTACTGGCTCACATTTTGTCGGCTGATAAGGCATGTAGATGGAGATCTTTTAGTTTTTCAAGTTATTGTGGGCTTTAAAATACTTTTCTGCAAAATATGTAACGTAATCAGATATTTTTGTAGTAGTATCACATAAAGTAATCAGTGTAATTGGTAGTATAGCAGATGTTCTGCTGAGTAGTATTTGAAAATTTGGCGTGGGAAAAATAGTGTGCTTCATAGGAATGATGTTTCTGTTCCTACTCCTCAGTTAAGTGCAACCAAGGGCACGATATTCTCTGGTTAGCAATATTTAATGCATTTCTATCTTTAAATGACATACTTTACTCCAAAAGATTTTAATGCTTTGAAACTTGACCTTACTGTCTGGCTCATTTGAACTTGGCATCACCGGGCATCTGTCTTGTCCCTGACAAGTTATTTTAGTTCTGAGTCTGCTTAATGGCTCTGTAGAGATTATTACAGTCTAGCACTACACTGAAAAATTATCACACTGTTTCTTCTAAGTTCAGTGCTCTCTCTAAGGCAGAGGAATTACCTTAAACTTGTCTTATCTTATTCTTGCAATAACCATACAACGAGAGAAAGCATTGAAGCTCCTGGATGGAGGATATAACTGATTACTTTAATAAACTCAGTCAGCAGTGTGAGTGGCAGCTAACACTAACATATTGATGGCAGAGTTATACTTCAGAAATTGCTATATTTGGTTCTGTGTTTTACTCAGTTCCACAGAAATAAATGGTGCTTTATAAAAGATGGTGGAAGTAAGTGGTTGGAATGCAAGTTAAGAAAGTGCAAAACTCATCACAACAAACTTGTTAGACGTTTTGAATCTTCAGTTCCTGAGGGCATTTTCTGAAGGATGCAGTGGAAGGTGGTGTGCAGCATAGTAGTTAGAAGGCCGTTCTGAAGAAGAAGGATGTCAGAGGACAGATATAGAAAGAGGAAAACAAAAAGTGGCTGCTTAGCCCCATCTTATTTTTAGACAGTCACATTTATATTAACTAGAATCTGTTCCTTTGGTGTTAATGGCACTTAAACACTCCGTTTAAAGCCAGATATTTGTAACAGGTATATTCTGAATTCTTTGAATCTTTGAATCATGTCCAAATCAAAGTAGACTTGGGCTAGAAGTTTACTAGCTACTACTTCAATGCTTAATGTTCCCGAAGTTGAATGTCTAAAGGGCAAAATTAAGAAGTGTCTACTTTGGAGCCACCTGTACTCCAGCAGAGTATATAGAAATGCTGAAATGTCGTGCTGAAGGTCATAGCATAAAAAGAATCGTGTGATGGAGGTTTTTGTTACTGGTTGTTTTTAAAGTGATCTAGACAGTCATGAATTCTGCTGCTAGTGAAATTCCATTACTTTGTTGTTCACAAAGGGACACACTGGTTGTAGCTGTGGATATTGAATTGAAAAGTCACAGGTGATTTCTGTGCAAAGCCTAGTTGAAGAATTGTGTTTCAAAACAAAACAGAGTCAGAAAGAGAGATTGCTTTCATGTTTATTCCAACTCTTCACAGAGTTCACTAACAGTATCTCCTGTTTTCACACTGAAT
The DNA here is from genome assembly GCA_008694505.1 of Cyanoderma ruficeps. Lineage (NCBI taxonomy): Eukaryota > Metazoa > Chordata > Aves > Passeriformes > Timaliidae > Cyanoderma > Cyanoderma ruficeps. Next base: position 1,013,476 of record VZDJ01000026.1, on the reverse strand, counting down.
GTTGTTTTTATAAGGAGTCTGTTGTTTAAAGTGATTGAGCACTTAAAAAACATCACTAGGTTTAAAAATTATTACCATAATTGATCTTGCAGACATTGTTCTGGTTATGCTTTATTTTTGTTTTGATTTTGTTTTCTTTACCCTATCCCTGAAGAGAGGCTACAGAATGTTTCTCTCCATGTATCTCCTCTTTCCCCACTGTGTAAAAGCCTTTTTATGATGCAAAATGATGGTTTTAGCTGAAGCATTTTGGAGTAGTGGTTCTGAACTTTCACTGTGGAAGAAAGCCCAGAAGAATTTTCTAAAGGCTGAGGAATGAAGAATAGTAGTGCATGGGCTGTTAGACTTTCTGAAGTCAAATTGCTGCACAGGCTGCAGAGACGCATGAAGGACTTAATGCAGTCTTTTTAATTGGATGAATTGTCTTGCGCAGAAATTACACTTGTGCAGTTATTAAACTCTGTGAAACCCTTGCTGTGCTGCAAAGAGAAGAAATTAAATCATCTGACTGAGGTCACTGGTGGATATGGTACATGATCTATTACTGTTATTTGATGATTATGAGTCTACAGAGTACATGCATTCTTTATAATCTTTCAGTCGCAGGAATGAACTATTTTAGTGGTAAATGACACCTTCTGGGAAGCTCATCTGAAGATGCATTATTTTCTGTTCTTTGGGGTTTTGGAGTGCATTAATACCCAGAAATGCAAAATATATTTTCATTCATGTAGAAAACATGTTTAAGGATATGTTGAACAGAATTTGGGTAGTTCAGGTAGTACCTGATGCTTTTTTTGTTTGATTCATTATGTAAACTTTAGTGAGTAGCTGTAGGGTAAGAATCACATCATAGTCTGAGCTTGTGGACAGACTCTTCATGATTGTAACTTATTGATTAGGATCCTTATAGAGTGCATGAAACTTTTGAAAACCTAGCTTGCATTTTCTGAAAAGTGTTTCTCATTTTTGAGAGAAATTTATTTTATAGTTTTATAAAGAGAAACTTAGCTACGTTTATGCACTTGTCTGAAAAACTTGTTCCTTCATTTGTCTGAATTGTCCAGTAATATTGTCTTGTTCATTGAAGCAAGAAATGCCTGAGTACTCTATGCTTTCAGAAATCTTATTTCACGGTCTTGCCTACTGGACCACTAGGTTGATGGTTGATCTGCCAAAATTCAGCCCAGAAATGGAAGCTAGTCTCCCCTAGCTTCTGTTTGTTGAAAAGGAGTTGTCCTGCAACTCAGAAAGAAGAAACCATGCCACCAAATGGCAGAGAATGGTTCTCAGGTGTATTTATTAAATAATATAGTTATGTCTCACATGTTTAGTGTCATTTTAAAAGGGAGAATTGTTGAAAAAACTCAGCATCATTTCTGTGATGAAAATTAGTTTTGAAACCAAAAAACATTATGTCAAAACCCTTCTTCAGATTCCTAATGACAGTCTTGACCTAACTTCTGCATCATCTGGTACCGTGGGGAATGCAGAAGGTGGTGTTGGCCGACAGCGCGCATTCTGAAGCTGGTTCCTGCCTACCTGGAGCCAGTGAATTCTCAATCAGCTTTTTGGAGCAGTTATGCCCTTGATGAAGATGTAACATAAATTTAATATTGAAATTAATCCCAGCATTGTTTGTCCATTATATGAGGGAGATGAAGAGAGGAGCAGCTTTGCTCTACCAGAACATTTTGGAGTTTTTACTAATCTTACAATCGAAATATAGAGGTCAAAACAAACAGAATTTAAAGGATAATACTTTTAAAGAAGTTTCTAACTGTCTTTACAGTAGCACATGCATAATCATTTCCTGAGAATTTTGTAAATCAAACTTAGTATCTGTTTACTACATGTTAGTGTAAAAGTCATTGTAGAACTTTGATTTAATATATGTTTACTGTAGAATAAACTTTGTAACAAGATAGTTAATGTGGAGACAGGACTTAAAATGAGCTTCCCGTCACAGCTGATGAAAGCTGGGCTTAAACAGACTGACCTTAGAGGGTTTGAATGCTGTTATAACTAAGGATTGTGAATACCATATATTTTTAACATCATTTTATCTCACTGCTGATGTGTAGTCCCGTGTAGCTACAACTGAGAAAAATGACGGACGTAGTCTATTGACTAGAGAACTAGCTTAAGATGAGACTGAGTTGCCCAAGAACCTGCCTCTAGAAAGAGGAAGGGGTACTATGGGAAGAGACTGGAAGCAAGCAGCTTAGGTAAGGATGTTGATCATTATAACAGTCATCTCATCTGCTGTCTGCTATAGCCTATTTGCCCACCACAGCATTTATTAGGGATGGGTATGATTTAAAGAATTGACAAAATTCTCTTATCCTCTGAGCTGAGAGCCTTCCAGTTATTCTGCTGCATATGAAACTTTTTGGATAATTTCATTAGAAGACATTTCTTCTCTGTTCACGTGTTAGCAGTTGTATGAAAATCATGGATCAGTAGATCAGTGGCGGAGCATATGTGACCTCCTTGAGAATTTTGAAACTTAACCAAAACTTATGGTGGTGTGGGTTGCTCTGTTAGGGTTAATGATTACCCCTACCCCAAAGATACCTAATGCTCACTGCTTACTCATCACCCTGCAGTTTACCTTGAATCATTCAAAGATTTAGGTAACAGTAAATCAGGTGATATATTTTTTTCTTGACACTCAAGGTACAACAGGTGCCCAGAAATAATACTGCTTTCCTCTGTCAGGTCTCCTATATTCAAGGGGACTTTTTGTCTACCTGTATTATTTGGTTTTTGCTGAATCTCCCCGTTACCTAAGGCTTAATTTAACCAGAACAGGTTCTTGCTTGAAGGATGTTGAGCCTTTGGCACTCAGGTCTTCTTTTGGGTTCTCTTTAGTCAGAAAATTAGTTTTAGTTTTCTTCCTGTATACTAATGTACATATTTTTCTCTCAGGCAATGCCAGTCTCGTTAGCATGTGTAAAGAGGGGAAATACAACTGCACAAACTAGCTTAAAGAAATAAATTATGGTTAGGGAGTGGGAAGAAAAGGTTGGGCAGCCAACTAAATCTTGTGTTTTCACTTTTCTGTGTTTTAATGTGAATGTAGACATTAACATCTAATCTTATTACTGAATTTTAACGGGGACTAGAATTTATGTTAATCAATTCTCCCAGTCCTAGAGAAGTGGTACAACTTACTTCCCCCATGCCCTTTTCTGTTTTAAAGAATATCATGACAGCAAAGAACATCAGTGTTTTCAACACTGCTTCATTGATAAATCATTCCCAGTAAGTACTGTAAGAAAACTTAGTTCTAGCCTAGCCAAAATCGGGACACAACAGGAACTGTAAAACTTCCAACTTTTCTTAGATCCAGAAGTTTGAAAGAAAGGGGAGGGAGGTTGCCAGTGGGAAGATGTTTTCAGTTTGGGTGTGAAAATCCGTACAAATGAATACTACCCTAAATTCTCAGTTTGACTCATTGATTGTGCTTTGAAATATTTGCATAAAACCAGTCATCTTTCTAGGCAGGTCATAGGGTGATGACTGATTCTATAGAAGGTGGACAACAACCTTGAGAAATAGAGAAGGTGGAGGGCTAGTCAATGCCACAAAAATCTGGAATATTTTTGGTTTGTAAAGGGATTTGTTCTATTTAAGAATGTCAAATGCTATTTGGAAAATTAATACTATTTGGAAAATAGAAAAAAGTACTGCATTATTGTTAATTCATTAGGTGGTAAATGCAGATTTCAGAATTTAGTTTAAGTTTGTGAAGTACCAATTTAGATTGTTGAACTGTAAAGGTAGTGATGATTTGTGGAATAAACAATATTATTTTTGATCTCTGATTTGGAACCAGAACAGAGCCAAGTATGCAAAATCCCGCAGCAGTTGAATTATTAATTATTATTCTTCCTGTGGACTGAGACAGATTTTTTCACAGTGAAAGACATTATAATTTGCTCATGTAAAAATGCATGTTGAAACAAATGTTGTAGCAGAATTTTCCATTTTTTTAACCAATATCTATATAAACCACTCATATTTATAAAAATCTCATATATAAATAGCATATATATTTTTGTGTCTCTGTGTGTTTGTGTTTCAAGTAGTCATAAATGATATCCTGAGTAGATTTAATTTAAGATTAGATGTAATCACACAGTGATAAGAAGTTGCACAAGAATAAACTGTAGCACCTGCTGTTGTAAAAATACTGAAAATTTGATCAAAAAGGGAATGGAGATATATAAGTATCCTTTATTGTAACTTCAGCAGCAGCCTTCTGGAAATTTCGTGTCATATAATAAAGAATTCAGTAAAATATATTGTATTATGTGATGGATTTGTCATATATGCAGGCATTAAAAATAGATCAAAAGTATGATTTTCTAATATGTTGGAACAAATTCATTGGCTTTTCTAAGGTGTCATGTTGGCAAATTTCAATTTATTTCCTGCATTTGTTCTATTTTAGGTCCCAAATCTGATCCCAGTTCTGATATTTAAATTGGGAAGACCTTTGGAGCCTGCACTTTACAGGGAGATACTGTATACATTGCCTGCCCTTGGTGTACATAAGGTCAGAATGAAAGATTTTTAGTAAAATGAAAACTGTACCAATAAAAGGTCGTATTTTTCTCAAAACTATTTAGACTGAGCAATGTATACCTGTGTATTGCTTAACTGATTTTTAAGTTTCAGCACTACTTTAGCACTTTTCAACACTACTAATATTTTGGATGGGATATGATATTTGTTTTAAAGTGAGATGTACATTACGTCTCGCTTTGCTGTCTACACTGTATGATCACTGTATATGTCATGAGAGGATGCTCTTGGATTTGTTATTTGCTAAAGCTTTTTGGAAAATGACTTCCAATTTATTTCTGATATTGCGCTTGGATGTTTTTTGCTGGTTGTGCTTGGCTGTAAAATAATGATTTGTAGATTACTCTTTGTCCTTGGACATGTAAAATAACAAAAACACTTGGTTAAAAATTTCTTTCAGGTTTGTGTAGCTCAGATTCTGCGTGCCGTATACATGCTGGGGAGCACACCTAAGCTCAGAGCAATTGCCTCACGGCTGATGACATCATTATGGGAAAGACAGGTTAGAAACTTCTTACAATGTCACTGTAATAAGTCCAGTTGAAAAAATTCATTACTGCTAACCAAGGAGGAAAATAGTTGTGGGGCATTGCTTCTACTAGTATGTCAGTGCTATGAAGTAAATGGTGTTAATGGTGCCTATACTGATGTTCTAGTGGAATATTTCAGTAGTATGTCTTTCATGAAACTTTCTTGTCATTTCATGACATCTCAAACTGCAATTAGAAAAAAAAAATTGTTTGAAGGATGGCTTTCTGCTTTTCATTATGTGCAATAAGCACAAGACGTTATTATAGGAGAAGCAAAAGCTGTGCACTCAAGCAAAACAAAACAAGGAATTAATTCACTGCTTTGCATGGGCTGACAGGTGTTCAGCCATCTCCAGGACAGAGATCATGTGTTACGGTGGCTTGGGAAGACAGATGTCATCAATCCCAACGTCTCCCCCTTCCTTCTTCTTCCTTCCACTTTATATCCTGAGCATGATGTCATATGGTCTGGAACATCCCTCTGGGTCACCCATCCTGGCTGTGGCTCCTCCCCACCTTGCAAACATCCCCAGCTTCCTCACCAGCATGGAGTATGAAAAGGAGAGAGAGCCTTGGCTGTGTGCAAACCCTGCTCAAGCAATAACAAAAACATGTCTATATTATCAACCCTGAGTTCAGGGTTGATATACAGGTATAGAACACAGCCCCACACCAGCCTTTGTGAAGAGCAACTCTATCCCAGACAAAATCAGCACAAGTTATGTACAGTAATTTGCTTCTGATTTTTTTAAAGATGCCATAGACACCTGGTCTGCAAAAGCCAGTTCAATTTCAATGTAGCATTAGAGCTGAATAATGAGAAAAAAAAAAAAAGGGTATGCAATATTAAAAATCAAAGTGGTATGTAGAAGTCCTGTAGAAGTGCTACCAATTGAAAATCCCATCGCACTTCTAAAGCTATGATGATAATTTTTTAATGAAATTTTTTCTAGGATCGAATTTACCCAGAACTGCAGAAGTTCTTGGCAATGTCTGATGTGCCCTCTCTGTCTGTTGACAAAGACGCTCAATGGGAAAAGCTGATTGCCAAAGCTGCTTGTATAAGAGATATATGTAGGCTGAGGTAAGTGCAAGTGTTACCCATCTTATGTCTTTGTGAGGGAAAAGAATTGTTTTCAGAAAAACTGCATCATTATTTTTACTTATTCTGTTACGTTAATTGTTAGTAATATTTTTCTAGTTGACATGCTGACTCAGCCATTGCTAATCTGAGCAGCTACTAAGTTTAGAGTTTTCTATTATGACTAATATATAACACACATATAAGTGCTGTTAAAATTAAATGATCTTCATTCTGGAACAAAAGATGCATCCTATACTGGTCCAGGGTAGAAACTTCAGGCATAACACATCCAGATTAGAAAAACAGAGAGATGAAACAGTAGAAGAAAGAACTAATGATCTCTCTTTTGATCTATTCAAAGAAAGATAGAATTCTTTTTCTGAAAACTGTATTTTGTCACATGTACATTTTTGGTCTTTGTTCAGATATAATACCACAGAGGACTGTTTTACAAGTCTAACTGGACACTATATTGAACCTTTCCAGCTCTAACAATCCATGAATATGACTACTTAATAATTTACGGTTCCTGGAAAAAGTGTTTTTGAATGCATTAGTATTTACTTCCTAGTTTTGTGCACACCACATCAGCTTTTCTACTTGTAATCTGTCTTGGGTTCCAGTTTTCACTTTCCTTCGTAAAGGTCAGCTACTAACAGCTGAGATGATTCATATATCTTTTAAGTATCAACTAAAAACAAGTTCCTAAAGAAAATACCTTTTCCTTTGCCTCTTCAACCGTCTTCCATTTTGCCTGACAGTATTTTTGAAGCAATTTTTTAAAAGTGAAAAGCGAGAGAAAAATCTCAATGCACCTGTAATATTCTTCTTGCTAGGTAAGTGGTATAGCTGGAGTTGAGGTGTATGCACATTCTTCATGCATTGAGAAATTATTTGGAAAAAACTGTGAGCAAATAGATAAGTACAATTTGGCACGCATATAAATCACCTACCAGATACCATTTACCAGAATCTCTAACAGCGATAGTATGGGCAGATGTTGAACACCTTGCCTACCACAACCCAGTAAAACTGAACGGATGGTTGAAAGACTGGAAAGCTAAAGCAGCCCATGCAGTCACTGAGGGAAAGACAAGTGGCATTGCAGCAGGGAAAAAAACAAAAGAAAAGGGAAAACATAATTATCTTACTTAAGAGGGACAGAAAGTGTCCAGCATTTGTGCTGGAATCTCTACCAATACACAGTAGGGACTACTTGCAGGAGACTGCAACAAGGAATCATAAAATAGTGTCTTCAGTAGTGCTTTTGGACTTTCATTCTCAGTCTCTTCTTGAATGATGTAATCTTTTAGTGAACACAACATGCTTAGACAAAGCCTTCTAAAACTTAACCACTCCATGATCTTCTATTTGGAACTTGATGCCTGCTGATTTAATTCCCCATGTCACTCAGCCTTTAGAGCACTCTGTAATATCCTCCTTGTATGTCTCTTTTGGTGTGTGAACTCCCAGCTTAAGGCAGTTTTAATTGTCACTTAAATAAAACCAGCACATAATAGATTTTTGTGTATAAATTATAACTTGTGTGTATGTGTGAATATTGCCTTCTATTTTCTTTTTTTTTTTCATTAGACCATACCAGCATGGAGCAGACATGTTGGCTGCAATTTCCCAGGTATTAAATGAATGCACAAAACCTGATCAAGCTTCACCTGCTGCTATAGTATTACAGGGTCTACGGGCACTTTGTGAGGCTGAGGTAAGATTAAATTGGCTTGTCCTTGTGTTTTGAGTTTTGCTTGTGGTTCATGAGCTTTTTTCCCAATTGGCTTTTTTTTAAGAGTACATTGAGGTGCTGAAGAACATCTTTTTCTTTTGACAAATTTAATTCCTCTCTTCCAACATAAGTTAATAGTTCATGGGAAATTGTACTGTGACCTTCTACTACAATAGATCAGCCCTTCAGTGCAGGGGCTGAAATTTTAGATCAGTTTTGCAGTTTATTGCAAAGGCATCCCTCTGTGCATCTTTCCTTGATATTTGACAAGGAAGACTAGTATATAATTCTGGTCCTCTGAAAAGCACTTAAATAATGTAATTTTTGTTCTTACTAGCCTGCCCTGCAGTGTCTCATTCATAGAGTGCACCAGACAGGGAGTGAAATCACTACCAGCTGGGAGGCTTTCTCTTTTTAATGTGTTCATTGCTTACTGATGAAGAGGACAAGTAAGCTTTGGGACAAGTTTCCCAGAGAGATTGTGCTGTGTCCTTCCCTGGAGATTTTCAGATTCTTTTGGGATACAGCTCTGAGCAACTGGATCTGATGTCCTTGTAACCCTGCTTTGAGCATGAGGCTGGGCTGGAAATATCTCGAGGTCCCTTTGAACCCAAATAGTACTGCAATGCTTCGATATCTCTGAGTTAGGAGACAAGGCTCTTTGTTTCCACATCCCAGACAGTGATCCAGGTGTTGTGATGCAGGCAGAGACATGCTATGAATCTGCTACTGACAAGCTATACTATAAAGGCCATCGGAGTAGTGAACTAATTGTATCCTGCAGGAATATTTGATTACCCATTCTCTGCCACATAGGAATTTTGTGTTTATTCACTAATACACTTTCACTGCAGTGTTTACTGCAGTAAGGCCAGCCATTGCCATTATTTGAAATCACTTAGCAATTCAAGAACAATATAGTGAATCATCCATAGATATCTGTACTCAGTATAATTAAAAATCTTCAGACAATGTCTGCTAAGAAACAATTTTAGGGTAACTTTTTTTTTTGCCTTTGGTGTGAAGTTTTGGCTCTTTTTAAGGTCACATAGATTCTTTGAATTTGGCTATGGTATTGAATTAGTGTTTTCCCAGTCTGGATTATATTTAGGCTTTGTCTTGCAATGTAGGAGTTACATATATGGTAGATTTCACATCCTAATATAAGAGCCTCATTTGAGAACACATGTATACTGTACTACTCTTGAGGATTGGAAGGCTAAGACTACTCAGGATGGAAGGAAGGAAGGAAGGATGGGTGGACAGACTTGGTGGATGTTACCAATTTTTCCTGTCCAAATTCAACTTGCTTATTTTCCCCACTACAGTGTAATGTTCTGGGAGACCAAATCTACCACCTAGCTATTCAGAAACTTTAACAGGGAATTCTTTTGTGGTTTGGCAAACTGAGTAACCATTTGGATTAAGTAATTTAGTCTGTCTCTTATTTATTATTTAGACTGTACTTTGCAGTGCAGAAAGGACATAATCATAGAGATTGGTTTTGTTTTGGTGTTTTCTGTCTCTGCCACTGACTTAAGGGAAAAGGATAAAGTCTCTGAGCTTTTCCATGTGCAGCTGCTTAGATGTAGGATTTTAAAGAGCACCGAACTTCCAGTCAGTTTCTGAACCAGAATAATAAATTAGGTTTTGATATGTATAATGTTGCCTCAGTTGACGAGGGAACCCTATACACCATGTGGCTTTGTCAGGGTTGAGTTATGAGAGTCTCAGAAAGGCTCCTTTGTTAAAGTAACGTGATAACAAAATGTGCTGTAACATTGATTTCTTTTTTTGGTTGACTCTTGTGTAAGAATAGTTATCCATTCTGCTAACTGCAGTAATTGTTTTGTATAAAAGTAGTGGCTTTATTCAAAGTGCAGCCTACATGATTAGTGTTAAGAGTATAAACTTAGCTTTTGCAGGACTTGCAAGAAGGGCTGGCTGCTTCCGCCCCCCTCTTTTTTTTTGGTAGGTGTAACAAAAGGTCTTTAATAAATAATGCACAGTGACTTGCACATCAGACATGGAAAAAAAATTCCCCAAGTTCTTGTCAGATCACATTTCCTGTTTCTTGGCCTGTAATTTGTTTTTTCCCCTAGTGATTTCAACAGAAGCGAGTGTACTTCATGTGAGGCTATCCTGGCATCTAATTGATTTCGTGTATCAAGTACAGTATGTGAGCCAAGAAACATTCAAGAATAAAATTTCTAAGCGTAGTGTTTAAATCCCCTTTCCACTGAAATATTGTTGTTCTCTAGTTTTCTCCTAGTATTTCTCACCCTTTTAGGGCAGTAGTTGACCTGAAGCAAAAATGCTTCTCTCCTCAGCATTGGTAAAATTTAGCCTTTAGTTTTTCCCCATCTAGCAGTCAGAGTTTTGTGCAGTGGCAAGCTTGCTGTTTTAAAATAAATTTTGAAAATACAAGAAAACATAAATGTAAACCAAAACGTGTTGTACCAAAAGCACTGTGTGTTTGTTAATGTCTCCAGATGACAATGATATGTTATTTTAAACAAACCAGAATGAAAAAAACCCACACAACAAAAAATGAAAACAAACTTCAGAACTTTTACCCAAGTATGACACTAGCGTGTCTAGATCCGTAAACACACATTTTTTGAATAGCATCAATCCTTTTTTTTTCAGACAGTAATTGGCATACCAATGTTGTAAAGTTCTCTTATCTTGCTAGTTTTCTAGAGTATTTTGCATTTTCAGAGAGCAGCTTTGCTGAGCTGAACAGTGTCTATGGAATCACTGGGATTTTCCTTGGGCATTCATGACTAGCAAATAAATTTCATCACAAGATATCTATCGCTGTTCCCCGTTCCTCCAGGAAGACACCATGTCAAGGTTATTACTGGTTTTATAACCTTTCTTTATTTACCGTGGGGTTTATGGTGTGTAAATTACCAGTTTCCAACTGTTCCCATCCTCCCCCCTGTTCTCTCAGTTTATGGTATGTCATTTGGTAGGAGTTTTCTGTAGAGTGGCTGTTAAGTTGCAAATCTAGAGAAGGAACCTAAGAAGGAAGTGTACAGTCTTAAGCTAAATAAGAAACTTAGGTTAGGATGGTGGCTATTTTTAAGGCCTTTTTCCACCTCTTAGCTGAAGTTGGAGAATATGTGTTACTACAGGAAAGAATGAAATGAAACATTAGCTTGGCTAGCTAATGATTTCTTAGTCTTCCTAAATTACAGTATCAAATCCCAAGAATGCACAACATCTTTTCTGTACATATTAATAACTGTTGTGTTTTAAAGACAACTAATTCATTACAAATCTAACATTTCTAGATAGTTCAGGAGGAACTTCAATGCTAATAGATATGTCTGTCTTTCTGAATGCTGGAAGACCTTTTTTCTTATTCTTGCAAACAGTCTGTTTTGAAAGAGTGGAAGGAGAGGTATCATTTTCCCTTGGAATGTTACCAGATGAGGTCTTTCTAGCCATCAGTGGTTGTTACCATAGAAACACACTCATGGGTTTGCTATTCCTGAAATGGATTCAGCTTGAAATACATCTTTGGTTTTTTAAACAGCACCCTGAATGTGTTTGGCACTCGCTGAAGTGACTGCTTAATTTGGCAATTACCTACATTCAGAGATACAAAGCATTCTGTTTTTCCAGTGCAGAGTAATACTAAAACTACCTTTCTCAATGCCTTTGTGGAGTATCTTCATAAACATGCCTTTATTTGATTCCATTACAAAGATTAATTTGTATTTCTCAATGTCTTTGTTTTCTGTTGCTTTGTTGTAATTTTTTATGCCTGAAAGACATTTTCATGGCATTTGCTCAGATTTTTAAGTCTTGATTTGCAGTTTTTTGCTTTAGAAGGCTGGAAACTATACTTTGCTGTGCCAATGATATTTTAAAATTTTTGTCTAGACTTTGGTTCTAAGCATATATAGTTTGGGGTTTTTCTTTGTGTTGTGGTTCTGTGAGGTGGGTGAGTGGGGTAGGGTGAACAGAGTTATAGTTTCTTGGGGTTTGGGGGTTTTTTTGTTGGGGTTTTTTCTCAGTTATTTGGTTTGCATTTTTCCCTGTTTTGTACTCTTTTTGTTGTAGTGGAACCTGAAATCTGAAAGACAAGTAGTAACAACAGATAAATTATAGACAGAATTATTTTAGGTATGGTGGCAAAATTCTGAAATTTTAAGTTCTCCACAGGTGGCAACATTAAGGTTTGATGAAGTACTCCATGGAAATTGCTTGTTTTCAGGAAAATAAATGTCTCATTAGCAAGAGAAAGCCTGGACAACTGAAAACACCTCTCAGTGAAAAAGGAGGAAGTTTTAGTTACCAGTATTGCTGTCTAGTCAACATGCCTGAGAAACTTGACTACTACTTTTTATGACTTCTGTATAATTTTTCAGCTAGAACTGTATCACTGGCTGAGCATTTTACAGACTTTGTCAGTGCCTGGAAATGCAAAATGTTGTACTGACTGCTTGGTGAGCTGTCACGCAGATCTTTGAAGGTGAAAAGAAGCTGGGTGAGAAGTGTGTTGTTTCCAGGAAGGAAGGAAGTTCCGTATCCGGGAAGACCAATTTTGTATCCTGTTGTGCTTTAGTGTAAATGTGTTCAGAATTAGGTATTAGTGTTTAGTATGTATTGTAGTTGGACAGTTTCCAACAGTTTCTGGATTCCTGAACTTTCGTGGTTTGCATTTGTTCTGCAAATTTTTTTTTGCTCTTCTTTTTAAAGATTAAAGGCAGATTTTGTTTTGGATGGCTCCCAGCAAAAATAGATTCCTCTGTGGCTTCCTCTGATTTCATCCTATTAAATTCCCAGAGACAGCTTGCTTTTTAGCTAATTTGACCAAGTTAACTAGAGCACTGATGTGGTATGAAGATACATGTACAGCTCTGTGTATTGCTAACAGTGTGTTATTTATTCCTAATAGCAGTTTCTTTCCCTGGTGAAGTACTGTGCAGTATTACTATGTTATGTCAGTTGATTTACAAGTGAATTTTTAATATGCTTGCTTTTTTACTTCTTATGAACTGTATATTAATTTCTGTTCTCAAGAAGGAAGAGGAAGGACAAGCACTGGAAAAAAATGTTGTTTAAGTGAAGTTGGAATAGCTGTTAGTAGTGATGCCTCCCCACTGTGCTTGCAGGTTGTTTGCATCCGTTCTACATGGAATGCTCTGTCACCAAAGCTGGGTTGTGATACAAGACCACTCATTTTAAAAGCACTGAATGAATTGTTTTCCCTGGTTCCCTCATTAAAAGTGAATACAAATGAATTTGAGGTAGGTACTTACGGACTAAGAGGAGTCTCTTTTTAGTATACTTTTGTATATAACTTTTACATAAGCCTGCTTGGTTCTGATAAAATTGCACCCACTGCCTAGTTCAGATTTGTCAAATGCATGTTTCATACAATTTTACAGTTTTTACTTGCATTAGTGAGTCCTGAGAGATAGATGGGAAATTCCAGTGTGAAGTTAATCCATGGTTTCCCTCTCACATGTGGGGATATGTGAATATGTCTGGAGTTCAAAGCTGCACTCCATCCACTTTCCTAGCTCAATGTATGTTGATGTGGGACTAAGTTGTTTCAGGTAACTGCCTCTATTTCAACTGCTTATTTAGTCAAAGAAAACATAAATGCGTATTTCCTTTGCTTTTCTAGAAATTCAAAGCTCAAGTTATCAGCTTCCTTTGGAACAATACACAGAACGAGGTAAGGGTTATAATTGAAAACATTAATTTCTGATGTCAGCAACAGGATATTAAATTTTGGACTTTTCTGTCAAGACACTGTCAGTAATCTCATTTTCTGATAGGGTTTTGTTCTGTTGCATAACTGTTTCTGAAGCAATGTACTACGCATAAAAGGTGGGAAGGTTCTAACTTCTGCCGTCTCCAAGGAGAATTACAAACCAACTCGACACTAGTATGGCCTCACCTTGAGTCCTGGGAGCAGTTTTGGGCACCACAGTATAAGAAAGACATTAAACTGTTAGAGAGCATCCAAAGAACGGCCACAAAGATGGCAAAAGGCCTTGAGGGGACGGCATATGGGGAGTGGCTGAGGTCACTTGGTCTGTTTAGCCTAGAGGAGACTGAGGACAGACCTCATTGCAGTCAAAACTTCCTCACAAGGGGAAGGAGGAGGGGCAGACATCTCTGCTCTGTGGTGACCAGTGACAGGACCTGAGGGAATGGCCTGAAGTTGTGACAGGGGAGGTTTAGGTTGGATATTAGGAAAAGGTTCTTTCCCCAGAGGGTGACTGGGCACTGGAACAGCTCCCCAGGGCAGTGGTCACAGCACCAGCCTGACACAGTTCAAGAAGTGTTTGGACAATGGTCAGGCACCAGGTGTGACTCTTGGGGATAATGCTGTGCAGGGCCAGGAGATGGACCCAGTGGTCCTTGTGGGTGCCTTCCAACCCAGCATATTCTGTGATTTTATGAAACTAATTTGACTTCCTCTGGAAAATTTCAGCCTTAACATGGTGAGGCATTCTTGACAAAGGTACTGCTATGATAGCTAACTCAATTCATTTGTGGAGTATTGTAATGCAGTGGGAATGTTGGACTATCGTCACCATGGGGCTGGTGGACGTAGTGTATTTTAGTTTAAGACTTCTGTCAACCTATTTCAGTGAATTTTTTAGCCCCGTGGTTAATCCCAGATGACAGTTAAGTACTATACACCCACTTGTCCCCGCCCTTTCTTTGTGATGGGATGGGGAGGAGAGCTGGAAAAAGGTTAACCCTGTGGATTGAGACAAGAACAGGTTAATAAATGAAATAAAATAACTGTGTAATAATAATAACAACAAAACAGCAGTAACAATAATAATAGTAAAGAAAAGATATATAACAAAAAGACAAAGGTGAATAAAACTCAATAGCAAACAAGTATTTCACAATACAGTTGCTCACCACCCACTGAGGAATGCCCAGTCCATCCCTGAGCAAGTAATGGGTACCCATCCTCTGGTGGGTTTATGTACTAGGCATAAAGTTCTATGATCTGGAATATCCCTTTGGTCAGTTCAGGTCATCAGTCTTCGCCATGCTCCCTCTGAGCATCTTGTGCACCTGCACACTGGCACGGGAAGCTGAAAAGTCTTTGATTTGGAGTAAGCACTTCTTAGCAACAGCGAAAACATTAATATGTTATCAGCATTATTTTCATAGCTTGGATATTTCTACACCTGAAGTAGAATGCTCAGAATGCTTGTTATCAAGCCTAGATAATTGGTCTTGCTACTTTGCATTGTGTATATAAAAAGTAAGCAATTGAGAGTGTGCCTCAGGAAGATATTGTTGAACACTTTTTCAGCATTCAGTAGTTACTTGATAAGCATTTTTTATGTGGAGTTTCTGGTAGGTAGCAGTATTATATGCTGTGTTTGTGATTTTCTTTTTCTTCCTGTTAATTTTCTAGGATGCCCTTGTAGCCATTTCAGCCTATAAATCACTCTCATCATTTGACTCTGAAGAGCATACAATTCTTCATCTTCCTGGACAGGTAGCTATGTTACATGTTTGGTAGTAAGCACATCTGACACTTCTATCTGATGTGGGTTATATCCTGTTGAAAGGGAAACAAGTCCTTGTGCCTTCTCTGCCAGAAATTCAGGAGAGCCTCCTAAAGGAATACAAGCTCCTGCTGGTGACATGAGATGATGTCATGTGTGATTGGCATAGCTAGGTCTTGTGAGCCGGGAAAGACACAAATGAAACCTAGGGCTAAGCAGTCAGAAAGTAGTTTTTCTTATTTTGTAATTCAATTAGCAGGGGTTTTTTGTCAACTGAGTTGCATTTTATGCACTTCTGTTAGTGCTTGCACTTGAGTCTTGACACTAAGCAGCTCTTGTGATTGCTATTTCTTTCATTGTAGTCACTCATAGGTAGGGCTTTTGTTCCCAAGAGAGGCAAATCAATTTGAAAAGTAGGTGCAATTTTTGGAATTAAGCTAAGAAGTTTTCCCGTGTTTTTGTTGTGAATTTTTACAGCATAACACTTTACTTTTTGTCAGTAAAGGCAGTTAGAAAAGAATTGAGGTACTTACTAAAAGGCTTTTTAAGTATGCAGAGGGCTGTTAAACTCTGAAACTTCTGATTAGGCAACTCATTAACCTAACAAAACGAAAGAGTGCAAGGAGATGAACATAAAGCCATCTATGTAACTTCTTTTTTTACATTGTATGAGAGACCAGGCAGTACTCAGTAGTCCACTGGTACTTTGTGGAATAGTGGCTTTACAGTAAAGGTTTTATTTACTGATTTATTATATGATAGGCTCCATTTGTGTGTTGTAACTGACTTATGAAAAGGCTGGAATATGCAACTTTAAAATTAAAAAACATACTTTATATAAGTCAATGAGAAGAGTTCAGCATAAACCTTACGAATGAAAAGTGTGTTTTACATAGAAGACCACAGGATAGAGTAAGGGAAATACATAAACTCTGCTGCATGACTAAACCTTTCGCAGTAGTACATAGTTCTGTATTACTAGTGCAGTTACTTTACAGTCGTATTACTGGTGCAATAGTTAAAGTCACTAAATATGTTTTATTTGAAAACAATGTAAATATGTTGCAGTTTTTCAAATTCCAAAAACTAATATTTGAAAGTAGTGTTTAGCAAAAATGTTCTATTTGTATTAAAGTGCCAATATAAAACATTGTTAAACTGAAGAAGAATCACAGTGAAAGTAAAGTTTTATGAGTATTAGTTCAGCTGTAATGTCAGGATTAATTTTATTATTGCAGGTATGTATTTTCACACCCTGTGGTTTTTACCAAGCAGTGTTGCCTTTCATTCAGGTAGAAGAAAAGCTTTTATTCATTTAGCTACAAATTTATGAAATGGAGTGAAAATAATGAACTTCTGATATTTAGTTGGTATTTTTCACACTTGGAATCATGAATGATAATGAGGACTTGGGATTTTTGTGCTGACATTTTTTTAATCTTCCAGGCACGACCAGAAGTTGATTCACTGGAAGAGATAGACATGAATGAGGATGAAGATGATCAGGAGGCAAATCTATTTGTTCCGGGTTCTTCGTATATCAAGCTGTTATCTCTAACCCCAGCTGCTGTTTTAGGAGGTATAATATACCCAGTGTTTGAGGTCGCTTTGCGGGCATGGAATCACAGTGACTGTACAGACCTGTGGCTCTTGTAGAATGGAGTGTCATGTTAATGTGCAGCTTTGCGTTTTTTCGTTAACAAATGATGGGAAAAATGTAAAGTAAAAAATAAACCTGTCTTCTAGGAAGATGGTGTGACAGAGGTCCTGATGGTGGGGAAAAAATGTTTATAACTAAAATTCCTTTATCAGTCCTATAGGGAAAGCCAGTTCCTTATTATTTACTTCTAATACTCATTGTTTCATCATAGTGGTACTTCAGTAGGGAGGACTGAACATGTGTTTCTTAAGGCAACTTTGTATTTTAGCCCAGGACAGATTGAAGTAAAATAAATTAAATATTTATAGTTTTGTAAACAGAGTATTAGTGGTATGAAAACAATGTTCTACACAAAGTCTGCTTGACTGATTAAGATATCAGTGCTATGCTTAATGCATAATTGTAGTGATGCATGTTGATACTGAAGTATGCTTCAACAGATGGTCACTGGTTGATACACTTGCTCTGAAAGCTGTGCAGATGAGTTACCTTCAGTCTTTGAGATTTTTGCCATTCACTTGATTACTTTCAGAAATACCCATTATCTTACAGTTACAAGATTTCAGATATTGTGCCAGGACATAGACATTGTTATTTTGTTCTTTGTAGGATGCATAGCATTGTCATGTGTGATTGCAGGCAGTAAAAATTACCGTGAGATAGTAGGTGGTATTTTGTAATATCTTCTCCCAGTGGGAGTTTCTAAAAGAATCTCTTCATTAAACTCTGCATGCATTGGCATCTGTAGTGTGTACAACCTAACCTAGAGAGTCCTAACTACTAAATCCTGGAAGCTTTGTGGGGGAGAATGACATAACCTAGTTCAATGAAAGAGCATGATGTATCTTGACAGAAAACTCAATCTGTGTAATGAATGCTGAGATAGCCAACTTGTTAGGAAGATGGGAAACCAGAATGGAATTTAAAGCGAACAGACTGGATTCTGAGAGGCAGCGACCACTGACTGGTATCAAAACAATTGAATCCAAACATTCACGGAGCAGTTTCTCCCTCAGAGGGAGTTAACAAAGTTAACAAAGAGTTCAGAAGACTTGAGCAAAACCTTTAGTGACTGGCTGGAGTGGTTGAGAGTGAATTGCTTCACCAGAAGAGTATGAAACTGGATTAATGATGCAATGTCCAAGACCAGCCAAAAGTCACAGAGTCCCTGTTCCATGGGAGTTGAATCTGTGTCATCTCATTTGCTGGAATTCTAGTGGTACATGTTATTTAGATTAATAACATGTAATTACTTATATGAAGCATTGGAAAGTAGAGCTTTAGGTAGTATTTTATCTCAAACTCCTTTAAAACTGGTTTGTCACATCGGTTTTCATATTGTTTCTATGTGTTAAATTCCCAGGATAGCAGAAGGAGTATGACTGCTTTATTTTTTTATTTTGATAGTTTTTCGTACTGGGGATGAGGCTCTTCTCAAACTTGGTAGTCGGTAGTCAGAATTAAAAATAATTCATAAAAAGAACTATAAGCTTGATATCGTTGTTGCTGCTAGTAATACTGTTAGTATCCTTACTGCAAAGGAGATAATGATAATAATGATAGTAACAACAACAATAAAAATATTGTTCATGTGATTGTAGTTCTTTGTTTATCATCAGATTATTTCAATCATTGAAGTACTGCATTTCTAGTATTTCCTGCATATCTAGTTGTTTCACTAAATTTATCCAGATTTTATAGTTTTGAATTATGTTTGTCAATATAGAGCCTTGGCTTGTCCCCTGCCTGAAGAATTGCTTCTGAATGGCTTATATTTATGTCTTTTGGCATAACCCGAGAATACAGTAATGTGACAGCAGTGATAAGGGGTCTCTATCAATGTGAATGGTTTCCAGCAGAGAAATAGCTCCCTCTTTCAACAGATTTCTTCCCTATTGTTGTAGCCATCCTAAACAAAAAACTGTCTATAAGAAGTCTAGACCAGGTGGATTGATAGTGTTTTCATGTCAAAAAATACCTAGTCCTCCAACAAAACTGATGCGGTGAGGGCTGAAGACAAAGACTTAGAGTTTCTGTCTATATCACTGCAGAGAAAATTGCTGAATGCACTCTGTGGGTTTTGTTTAAAGAAACATTGGTGTGATAGGTGGAGGAAAAAAATCCCAAGATGCAGGTGCCCTTCCTGACATGCTACAAAAATGTGATTTAGACTCTGCTGTGTGTCTTCCTGTCAACCATGTGCTGTCCTTACTGTTACTTTTATAGCAATCAAAGAAGGCAAATCAACAGCTCATGGAATAGCTAAGGTTGTATTTCTTTCCAACCTGAAATATACCTATGTCAGTTTTGAATAAAGTGGCGTTACACTGGAACGTCCTCAAATTTTTTGTTTTTAGCATGTTCCCTTGATTTTCAGCAGTGCTGTTTTGAATTTCATAGACAATCAAGGAAAAAAAATCTCAAGATGTAGATGTCCCTCCTTCCCATGCTACAACTTCAGATTTAGACTACTGCTCCACTGTGAAGTGGAAAAGTACTGATGTCATTCTGGGCTTTCTAGGGTAGTTTTGTCTCTCAGTCATCAGCCTCTCACATTCCCTTTCCTCTTGCTTCATTGCATTGCACTTCATCAAGCATTTGAAGAGTTTGCAACATCACTTGTGAAACAAGAGATGGCCAACATGCCCCGTGCTGTGTATCATTCTGCCTTAAGAGGAGGAGCCACACGCTCAGACCAGGGGAAGACAGTGGCAGGTGTTCCAAATTTCTTGCTGAAAATGTATGAGAGGAACAAGCAGCCAGGCATGACACCAGGCCTTGCAGGTAAGCTGTCACTTTCTTGCAGTAGACAAGAGTGCACGTTTTGACCCAAAAATTTCCATGAATCTGGAGGTGAATCAAGATAAGAAATTTTGGTATGCCCATTAAAGGTGTTTGCATATTCTTTTAAATTATTTGCTTTATTAAGTTAACCTTACTTTGCTTTGGGTTCTCCCTTGACTCTGCCTGAGGGTTGGCATTGACCTTTCTGTTACCCTTCTGTCCCTCTTTCAGCTGGCATGTTGCTGTGTTTCGACCTCCCAGTCCACATGGGCAAGGATGGTAAGCCTATTCATCGATTTCTGGCCAGCAGGGGCCGCAGTTTCCAGCAAATGTTGGTTGCCCTCATTCATGAGGTAAGTTGTTGGTGGCCCTTCTTCACTTTTCAGAGCTATTGCACCTCCTTCCCTGCTTTACTATCTCTTTTGTTTATGCATTGGGTGTTGGTATCACTAGTGATGGCATGTATGAATGTATTATAATTAACTAAAGTTGTTTTGAGGGGCAAGTAGGATCATAAGATCATCATGTCTGATCATCAGCCTAGCGCTGTGGCCACCCACCATCACTAACTTGAACTTAACATGTAAATACTTTTTTTTAAGTGTTCACTCCTGAAATGCCTCTTCTGAAAATCAGAAGAACAGAGGTGACCTTTGCCTTTTTCTTCCTTCAAGATTGCTATACATATATGCCTGAGACCTGTCCCATGTAACCAGTTGTAGGTGAATAGCAGGTGTATGATGGGGCTCTGTGGGGGAACAATATCTACACCTTGCTAAGACTTGGCGGTTTTTTCTGTCTCTTAAACATTTCATCCCCCTGACCTATTAGGCTTATGCCACCAAAACCATGCAGTTACCTTTGCTGTGGTTTTAGAAAAATGATGTGAAATCAGCCCTCACTTAACCATTATGGAAAATAAAGCAATGAAGTCTGTCAGAGCATTTTGAATTATGGTACTTTTGAATATCAAAGTTCATCTTTGAAAATTTGGGGGAACTGTAAAAAAAAAAATAAACAGTTCAGCTGGATCCAGGGAAATAAGTGTTCTGTTCCCAACTTCATGCCAATGGGAACAGCTTTTAACACAAGTGAAGGTGTGTTAAGCTCTTTAAACATTTATAAAATAATTCTATTAATACAGTCATTTTGTATTTCTGTAGGAGCTACTTACATGCATCTAAGGTGGTGATTTTGTTTTGTGACTGTCACCCAGATGTGAGGCATATCTGCTGTGAAGTTCTTCTGTGACGCTACTAAAATCATTGATATTAGACACTCAGTTATTAAATAAGTGTAGCACAGTGTTTGCGTGGGAAGGTTGTGTGTGCAGAGTTTGGAGAGTTTTGTGTGTACAAACTGAGAATCTGACACTAGAACACAGGCATGTGCCATGGATAATGTATGGGGACTACATTCTGATCCCGTGGTGCACCCATGGCTCCCTCTGGGATTTGCTCTCAGGTCCTGCTTCAGCATGTTCACACTGTGTTTGTACTGGTTAACTCCCTCAGTCTTTCTGGGGTAGGCAAACCAGTTCCTTCTCTAACAAACCTGTCTGCAGCATAGTTTGCCTGAAGTTTCCAGTCAAATGATGTAAATGTGTGCCATGGTGGAGTTGGCTGCTTCTGGCTAGTACAGTCTTCTGTCTCTGTACCATCTCTCAAATGCTTCCCTGTGCTAACATACACATACAACTTCTCCTTTTCATGCAATAATTTCAGTCCTTCAGGACTGAAAAAGCATAAAAAATAATAATCGTGTCTTACGGCCACAGACATAACACATGGATGGGTCCCGGTGGAAGTTAGGCCAGGTATGCAAGCACAAAAGCCAGTCTGCACCAGTTGGACTCAGGTATAGAAATCCATCCCTGGCTCTGTATCATGAAGTCAGTGTCAGTGGGATCATGAAGTACTTTGGATGTCAAGTTCTTCTCTCAAACTAAAAAAAATTTTAAAACCCGGCCTTGAACATTGATTTCAAGATATCTAACCATGTAGGCAAATGTAATAGGTATTTTCTATCTTGACGTCTTTGCTGCTAAAGAATGAAAGCAGAAACTGGAGATAATACCCTTCATTATCACAGGAGTGTAAGTTATTGAATGTTTTCTAACTATTTGGATCTCCAGTGGAGAGCACCAGGGAAAGTCCACAGGGATATTTCCTATGTTAGAGGAACAGATTCAGATTAATGAGTAAGGAATGAAGCATGAGCTTCCATAGTATACAGAAAAAAAAGCTCTGCACTGTATGTAACTGCTTCATTCAGAGAGACTTGAGTTCTGTGACAGAGGTTTTGAAGAAAAACATCTTTTAATTACATTATCATAGAAAGCATGTATGAAAGTTTTACATCAATCAGATTATAGTGCGATGAAGATCAATTCTGAACTTTGTTTTAAACACTTGCCTGTTTTCCTATAGCATCAAATGAAATCCCAGTAAAAAAAAAAAAAAAATTCATGTATACTAGCAGTGATCATGAAATCCAGCAGCATATCCAAAATTGACCCTTTTTGTGTGAACAAGCTACCTTCATAGAAACACAACCTTAAAATATTTTGGTGGACAAAACATGGCAGTTTTATTGTGGTGAATGTGGTAAACTGGATCAAGTTAGTGAATACATAGAATGACTGGAAGTAGAAATATTTTACTAAGTCTCTCAGTATATTACCAAGTCAATTGATTCAAGGTGTAGTAAAACCAGAAATAAGTCCAGATATGTTTATATTTTAAACCTAAACACAATATATCTTCAGACAATGTTAACTGCACCCTTTTAGTGAAAATCTACAGTAACTATAAAATTTTGATTTAAAAAATCAGTGTTTCTGTTTCCAGTTTACATTGCTTTAAGAGTCAGAGTTTTTTCTTGCTTTTTTGCCTATGTAATAGAGACAGGGTGGTCAGAAAAGAGTTGTTTGGGCCTTTGGCTAGATGAGAAGCAAGCCCCTGGGCTCATCAAACTAAATTTCATGCTTTAATACTTGTTTGGTCCTCAATGTTCTTCTGGGGAGCAGAGTTGAACAGTAAAGACAGGGAGCCTAAGCTATAAAACTGCCAATTGGGTCAAAGGAAGTTGGGTTAGTAGGACCTAGGCCTGTCTTATTATTGCAGTACTATGGGAATTAATGTGTTTTTGCAAAGTCATCACTTTACAGTTCAACACATCACACTAAGCATATGTAGGGGTTTAAATTACCAGAATGACACTTTTTTTGCTACTGTTTTGGCTGCTTATTATTTTGGGAGAGGGAAGAAGTTGTACTTAGTAGTGACATTTCAAGTAAGGAGTATTCTGTTAGTAAGAAGTCTTAGAGTTTACTTTGAGACATTGAGGTCTGCGTAAAGCTCTGAATAAAGTCTGAGGTCAATGTAAACATGAAGAAAGTACAATTAATTGGAGATAGCAGGCATCTATTTATTTTACCTCAAAAAATCTCCAGCAGTTGGCATTTTCTTAGTTAGGACTAAGCAGTCACCACCATACTGGGATAATAACGTTTTTATGTCTTCAGTGGTTTGATCTATGCCCACAGGTATAAAATATGAACCTACAGGTAGTGTCTGTATCTCTTCATGCATAGTTGCCATTATTGCGCTTAGATTTTGACTGCTGGGGCAAGGTGAAGGGCTTGAAAATACCTGTTTCATTTTTATGACATTCTTCATGTGTAAAACTTTGATGCTTGGTATTCTGCTACCAAAAAATGAGTTGTATGATGTTTGTATGCGAAAGAAAGATTTTCTTCTTGTATGTTGAAAAGTGTTTAAAACATACAAATAACAAATACCTGGCTTTAGCTGCCATTCAAACTGAACAGTAACAGCAGCAAAAAGATAATTTACTATTCAACCTTAATGGGCCATACTTATTCTATCATCTAGGTGCTATTCTAGCTGAGGGATTGAATGCATCTGTGATATCTGTCAGCAGAATCAGATTAAGATGCAGAAGCGGGTTTTTGATGTTACTTGAACGGGTATTTCACAGGAACAAGAAAATAGGTTCACTAAACTGTGGTATGTTTCAAAAGCTGGTTGTATTGCTCTTTAGTGGTCACTGGTGAGTTGAAAGGGGAAGGTCATCATTCCCCTAGAAATGAGGATGTGTTGTTTGATTATTAAACAGAGCTTGTCAGCCTGTCTCTGAGGGGCCATGTAAGTTACTGTAGCCGCAGTGGTCAGAAGTATAGATGGTGAGTTTTCTTCTTTCCTATGGCTGCCTGGAGCACACTGTACGAAAAGTCTCCAAATATTGCCGGTGACTGTTTCAGGTTTTGCAAGTAATGCTTCATAGAAATTCATACCAATAATTTCTTATCAGATTCACTTAATGTATGGTGAAAAAGATTGAGGATGAATAGTCACATGTGTTCATATCATATACCATATATTTTGATGGTTCTGTTCATGTGTGTTTTAGGTTAGAGTTATTAGGTTTTCAGCTAGCCATCCATCTTTTTGTTCTTTAGTGAAGGTGAAGAGGACAGTTCATCCTGTGTGGAAAAAGCACTGAGGCAGAATGCTGTTGACAGACCAGTGTGGTAGATGGTGACTTTGACACTCTGAACTGGTGCAATTTATAGTTTGGGGGTTTTTTTTAATGAAGAATGGTCTTGTCTTTGCGTGTTTCTCAGTATCCAAGTGCTTTCAATGTGTTGGAAATAGCACAAATTACTTTTTCTGATTTATGAGTTATATTTGCAGGTAAAATTGCAAAGCTGAGTTGCAGAGATGAGTTATGCAGTATTAAGTGCTTCGCTACAAGTAATAATCATATTAGGCACTCTGTATAGTCATGGAAGAACCATTCCTTGTGTATTTTTTAAGTGTGTTCAATTAGATGTGCTGTGATGACATGCATCTTTGAAAAGTAAAGTGAAAAGCTCCTTCTGCGCTTTTGTTTCCAGGTTTGGTATTGATGTAATCAAGATACTCAAGAGTTTATTCAAACCTTGCATGTGAAGTACCTTAAGATGATAATTGGATTTTCTGGAGCAGAATTCATTGTAGTGTATTCTTCTGTGCCTAGATGGATGTAGTTCAAAATATGAACTAGTTTGTGCTGGTTTCTACTATTGAATTTACTAGTGTATTTTGTTCAGTGATAAAACAGTCTTCAGAAATAAGTTTCTGACAGATCTTTGTTTTTCTTTTTCTCAGTCTACTGTGCCTTAGAGAAAGACAATTTTTTTTTTCTCACAAAGAAGTTTTAGGGGGTGGATTTGGAAGTATATGCATGCAAGTATATTGAAGAGAGCCTCTAAGCAAAATTTAAAATCAAAAGAGAGGCTGTTTCACTATTTCCTTGGTATAGATACGTAATGCTAGCCTTATTTATTAAATCACTGAGGTGGCACTTTAATTGTCCCATATGTGAGCAGGGCATTTAAAATACCTGCCTAAACATTTCACTGACATAGAAGTGTTATTCCATACACGTGGAGGAGTAGTATCTCCTGTAGTTTGCCACCAATACTTGTCTTGCATTTTGGCCAACATGGTCTATGATTTTATGTCTTTTCAGGCAGAAATGTCCTTCTTAAGCATCAGTTGACAGGCTCAGGTTACTGGCTCCGAGCACGTGCCATTTCTTACTGCCTCAGATATCAGGTTGTAGCTCTTACTTAAAAACTGCTTGACTGCTTGGTCTGGCCAGGTGATGTTTCTAAGAAAAACCGTGCATCATTGTGGCAGTGTTCCACAAGCACTCATCCTTGGTTCTCAGTTCCCTTGTGCCTCATTCCCTGCACCTCTCCACTCAGCCAATATTTTCTTATTTCACTGTAGTGGTTTGAAAACAAACCAAGTGAGAGGCTCCAAGTCAGAAAATATAATTTAATAAGAAGAAAGAAAAAAAGGCAGAATAAAAATAAATCCAGTAATACAAAAGACCACTGACAGAGTCAGAATACAACCTGATCCGGGCAATGGAAGCAGTCCAGATGAGGTGGTCTTCCTGAAGCAGTGATCCCGTAGAAAGGTCTGGTAGCTCCAGTCCTCTGGGAAATCCAGTGGGGAAGGGCTGCCCAAATTCCAGATTATATCCAGGTGAGAATGCCTGGCTCCTCCCCCCGGGCGGAGCATCTCACAATGGGATGGTGAGTCATGCAGGAGAGTCTTGATGGCCCATTAGCGAGAGATTGTTCCCAGAGGCAGTTATCTATGGGTCATACAGCAAGGCATCTGATGGGCCATTAACAGAAGACAGTCCAGG
The DNA here is from genome assembly GCA_008694505.1 of Cyanoderma ruficeps. Lineage (NCBI taxonomy): Eukaryota > Metazoa > Chordata > Aves > Passeriformes > Timaliidae > Cyanoderma > Cyanoderma ruficeps. The sequence continues at coordinate 987,351 of VZDJ01000026.1, read as the reverse complement.
GAGAGGGGTCTGGGAAACACTGCTTCAACAATTGCATTCAACAGTTCATGAAGATGGTGATAGAATACCTTTGCATATTCTATACTACCACCCAGGACATTCACATAAATTGTGCACTTAAATAACAGTCTGAACTTCATTTGTCACCTTTGCCTGTGGTTGCCAGTATTAATTACTCAATGCGTAGTGTAGTTGTGATTACCCTTGATATCCAGTGATAGATGACAAGTAAAGGCTACTGGTTTCCTGTACTGAAATAGCAGGTTGCAGTACTGCTTATATGAAAATCTTCAGCACTATGTCCAGTCACTTTCAGTTGTAGATGAATTTTGAGTCTTTTTTGTTATGTGAAATTGTTCACTTCCCTCTTTGCTTCCTCATACTCCACATACATGCAAAATGTTTACTGCCATGAGGAAAGTGAATTAATGAAAAGCACCTCAACAAGTTCTGTTGTCATCAAACACATACAGGTATTTTAGATGTTCCTGATAGACCATATTGTCTAGGTGCTTGAAATGTCACAAGATGCCTGAAACTTTGTAATTAATTCCTGCATGAATACCTGCAGTATTTCACAGGTCTGCTTTTGTTTTCTTTCACGAGTGTGGATTACGTGGTGAATTTCACAAATCGCTTTGAGACCAGTTAAACCTGAATCATGGAATCATTTAGGTTGGAGAAGACCTCATTAGGGCCAATCTTCAGCCAGTCACGACCTTCTCAACTAGACCATAGCACCTAGTGCCACGTCCAGGCATTTCTTGAACACCTTCAGGAATAGTGGATACACTGCCTCCCTGGACAGTCCATTCAGTGTTTAACAGCTCTTTACATGAAGAAATTCCTCCTGATGTCTAGCCTGAGCCTTCCCTGGCACCGTTTGAACTATGTATTCTTGTCCTGTCTGGGAGAAAAAGCCAATCCCCACCCTTCCTTCCAGGTCGTTGTAGAGAGCAATAAGGTCCCAGTGATCCTCCTTTTTGCCAGGCTACACAGCCCCAGCTCCCTCAGCCAGTCCTGATAGGATTTTTGCTTCAGATGCTTCACCAGCTCTGCTGTCCTTCTCTGGACATGCTCCAGCACCTCGGTGTCCTTCCTGAAGCAGGGAGCCCAGAAATTAAGATTGGATTCAAGGTGTGGTCTCCCCAGTGCCAAGAACACAGAGACTATCACTGCCGTGGTCCTGCTGGCCGCACTATTGCTGATCCAGGCCAGGATGCCATTGGCCTTCTTGGCCACTTGGGCACACGCTGGTTCACGTTTAGCTGTCTGTTGACCAGAAATCTCAATAACCTAATGTGCAAGTCTAAAATAGTTTCAGAGTAGAGGCAGAGGGGAAGACTGAACTTGCTGCAGATTCCTCATGAATCCAAGGAAAGCAATTCTAATTGGAGCCTTGACTGCTCATAAACTTTTGGAGTAATTGATGAGCAGAGATGAGAAGGTATGAATATAATTATAAAAGGAAGGACTGGTGTTCATGATGCATTATTAAGATGAGATTTCCTTTTTTTAATACAAGTCATATTTGTATTGTCTGCGAGGTGCAGTATGTTATCTTTTTGGATTGACTTAGAATGTTTTTATTTATATAGGTGTATTAGTACTTAATCACAAGTCTTTCAGGTTCATTGAAAGCACTGGGCATGGAACTTCAGGATGGTCCTTTGTTTTTTGTTGTAAAATCCGAGTGAAGAAGAAAGCTTTATGTAGATCGTTAGGGGCATAAAATAGAGGTGAATAAGCAGGAAGACTCACAAAAATAATGATACAAGGGGAGGTCAGTTATTTATCTTGCTTTTAGAAACATCTAAGATCTTCACAAACTATGAAGAAACATTTGCCAGTGCTGCTAAGTGTTGTGCTTATTGCCTCATATGGTTCCACTGTCTCTTTGGGATCAATTATTTGTTGCACTGCCTGAAGCTACCGCTTTTGACTGGCCTGGGTAATGAAGTTGGAAGTAACTTGGTGTGGGTAAAATCAGAAAGGACAATGAAGTACGTGATCATTTTAGTTTCCTACAGCCACCTCTAATGGCCTGTGGAAATAAGTGAATGTTTGTCTGCAAATAATAGACTGGAGAACATAGATTCTGCATATGTTAGACTTAATGTAACTGCTTCTGACCTTTCTGGTGTGTTGCACAGGTGAATATTCAGCCTTCTGAATGGCACCACTCCATACTGCTGCCACAGACCTGGTTAGGATTTATGAGTCGAACCTACAGTGCAGTCCTGCAGGTAATTTCAAGGTATTTAATATTGTGGACATTAATGCTTATTCAAGTGGTATGGGTTTTAATTTTACAAGCAAGAATACTCATACAAGTTACAAAAAAACTAAAGCTTGAGGTGCTTAATTATAACATATATAAAAAAGAAATAAAAATGAGTCTTCGGCTAGTCTGGGATACTTTGTAGAAGTGCAGTTTCTATTTACAATTCAGGTTCATGTAGGTTTGTTCATGTGTCAGCTTGTAAAATGTGTCAATTTTTAGAACTTTTAGAAGGTGACATTTTAGCTAGAGCTCTAACCTATTGCTTGGGTAAGAAGTTTATAATAGTAGTACCACAAAGGAGGCAGAAGCTATCGAGGGATGATTAATCAGCCTCTAATCCTGCTGCACTGTATAAACCTCTTTCAATCTTTTCAACCCTATCTAATGATTAGAAAATAGCTTAAATTCTCTCTTTCATTAGGTTAGCTGACCTAGTATCTAGACCAATGTAGTATAATTTGATTTTCAACAGGAAAATTATCTAAAAAAAGTTTAGCAAATTGCTTCCTTCCAGAATGCTGTCTTTGTTCTTACTAGAAGGGCTTATTTGTATTTCCCGGCCACATCAGCTGTTTTCAGCACGAGCAGCTCAGATTGCTGAACGAATTCTAGAAGCTTTGACTGCTCCTTATTTTGTTGTGCAGCAAAGCATACACTTCTCTCACATTTTCAAAAAAAAATTTGTCTTGACCATTAACAAAATGTGAGATCCTAAACCAAGCCAGCCCCATCACAAACAAAGCAGCAGCTATTCAAATTGCAGGGGTAGGTCTTGGGGGACATTGTTGCTTGCATTAAATTACTTTCCTGTTTTGCTTCCCTTCCAAGGCAAGATTTCACAAGAGGCTTAGCATGTACTAGATTTTTTTCCTAAAGGATCTGTAGGATTTCTTGCAATTTTACAGGACAGTAGAGCCTACTTTTTTTGCTTTTTACTTAATCCTTACACTTCTGTAGTATGTTTCATCGGAGGTGGCCAAAAGAGACTACAGTATAAGATGAGTAGTCTGGATAGTACATAATTCAGTGTTTCTAACTGCTATACTGCCTTATTTTTAGTCAGTGTGTTGTATGTACTCCTTTAATCTCTGTGAACGGTCACATTTTGAGCGAGGCCTGGATTTTCAAGACTCATTGTGTTGTATTTTCAGGTTGGTATGTACACCAAAACTACAAGCATCCAATACCAAGCATTCAATTCAGTTCAAGAAAAAAACAGCATATGTGCCTGTATTTTTTTCATTTAAGGCTTAATAATCTGCTAAGGAGCAGTAATTGACACCCTAAACAATTTAAGTTACAGTTCTCTCAATGGGAGACAGAATGTTAAAACAAAACTGCTTTATATATTTTTAGGTAACATATATCTGTTAGAATATGTGTTATAATATGTTAGAGGGCAGAATCCATATCACCTCTTTAAATGTACAGAAAGAATGGTGTAGGAAATCATAGGGAAGTCAGAGTTATGTAAATTAAAAGAATGAGGAATTCTGTCTTAGGTAGAGCATCAAGAAAGCAATGTTTTGCTGATAGAATCCATTTTAGCTAGCAGGCTTCTAAAGCTCACTCGCTGCTTGTTGTAGCCCTTCCCAAGGGAACTTGGCTCTGCTTATACTAGATAGATGCTTCAGTATTTGTGGCGTTTATGCCATCTGCAGTTTGTTTTTCTTAATGAGAACAAAAAATTATGGATTCTTCTCCTTAATATATTGTATATTATGATGGGATCCCATATGCAAAGCAATCAAGGTCACTTATGAACTAACCCTTAGGTTAGGCTACATATGTTACCTGAGTATTCTCTGAAGAAATTTTAGGATGTAAATAAATCTTATGATTTAAGATCCATTTCTGACTTGTTTTGCAATTCTGCAGGGGAGGCAGGCAGAGCTGGAGATGCAGTTAAAACATGGAAAAGAGGATCCTGAAGAGGTGCAGTACAAACAATTTACAGCCTGGCTGTGGTAAGGAAGTGCGTGTGTGCTCCTGATCACTTAGTAATGGCAAGTAAGGGGGCAGAGGGGGACAAGGTTTTAAAGCCTTTAATNAAAAAAAAAAAAAAAAAAGACCAAAATAAAACAACCAGCAACCAGCAGATGTAGTGACCATGGTGGGAGAGGGGAGTGGAAAGAAAGACTGTTTGGGTAACTGACAGGATTTCCATATGCACGGGTTCACATGTACCTTCTGCTCTACAGAGCCTGGAAACTTCGTAGGGTGAGCCGCTGAAAAGAGTGAAAGAATTCAGGAGTTTTATAGGATGTTTAAGGAGATGGGTTATGCAAAGATAACAATTTCCTTCTTGAGAGTTTTCTTGAGAGTTGAGCTGTTTCACTGAAAATACCTTGATGAAAAAATGCAGGTCACAATCTGATGTATGTTGTGATGGACTGATGGTAAGTTGCCATTGGGTGTGAGGATGTTTAAAAGCAAGCACATGATGTGCACCCTGATCCATATCCTCCGCTAATTCTGTTTCAGTCAGGTGAGAAGTGTCACTCAGTCTGTCAGGATTTAGCCATGTATGTGCATGACCAGAAGAAGAAGGTGGGAAGTGGGAGGCTTCACAAGAGAAAAAACTACCTGTCCATGGATGGTGTAAATATCTGGTTTTGTGCTTGTTCATAAGTCTATTGGGAGCAAAATACGTACAAAGCCAGAATGCTTTGTGTCTGTTTCAATCAAAATGGTGTGTTACTAAGTTCCACTCAATTCAGAATTCAGAATTTGTGTCTGTTTTATTCCAGCTAATTCTAGAATAAAGGGTTGCATTGTAAGATCCAAAATGCTACAGTGTTGTAGAAAAGATCCTTTATTAATGACTGATCCCTTTCTTGATAGGGTTTAAAATGGCCTGTAGAAATGCTGCTTTTGTAGATTTCTTCTGAAAGAATTTCTGCTCTGTATTTCCTAAACGGTGATAATATAAGCTATGTCAAAAATTAACAGAATGCCCCTTATCAGGAAACAAGTCAAAGCAGTGAATGAACTGGAGCCCAGTAGCAGCTTTAATTTCTTTTCGCTTCACAATTATTTGCTTGGTTCCTCAGCAGGGAACCAGGCCCAGTTCCTTGGGCTCCAACTTCAGTAACCGTTAAGCATTTTTGTTGCTCGCTGGGGTTAACCTAATTGTGGACAATGTGGTATAAACATTACTGTTAATCCTTTATTGTATAAGTTTTGCAGGGTTTTTTTGCAATTTTCCATTGGTGTTTACCAAGCTGTAAATGCTTCTAGTGTGGTGGGTTTGAAACTGTGTGCAAAAGCAGTTTGATTATGTAAGAAAGTTTGAGTAGGTTTCTTTAAAACCTTGAGTGTAATTCAGTTTTATAATATGCAGCCCTGTTTTAGGAGACATGCATTTTCAGTCAGAAGTTGTCTTTTTCTGTAGAATGACATTCATGGTCATGATAGAATTGCATATTTTAAAATAGAGGTTCTCTCTCCTCATCCACACCTTTCAGTGTAGGAGATTGATTACGTCTCTGCTTCGGTCTTGATATGAACGTAAAACCACACAGTCAAAAACAAGTAGCCTATTATAAATCAACTACAATAATGTGTAAGAAATTATAACCACGCCTTAATTTAAAACTTTAATTTAAATTGATTCAGGTTTATATACCATGTCATAGCATAACTGCCTATAGTGGTTTCCAGAAATACAGAAAGTGTTGAATAAATTGTAATGCTTGTCCTTTATAAAACATTCAGATTTCATTATGCTAGAATATTGTACAATGATTTGGAAACTTATGTGTTTGATGTGCTCAAAAAGCATATTTATGGCTATTGCATGAACCAAAAACTGGTGTTAAGAGTCCTTTGTAAAACACTGGGAGTGTACATGAGCATGAAGAAACTTGGGGTGGTACATAGATTTCTTACGGATTAAATGGCTGTAATTATTTTGTGCTAAGTCTTCTGATACGGTTGTTGATCTAGAATAGACACATATCAGACAGAGGAATTTAGCTGACTTTGTGCTATACTATAATGAACATGGTATAAATACTTTCTGTTCTCTTGCAGGGTCAGAGATATGTTGACCGATGTCATCAAAGGTGCTTCCAAGTAAGAACTATTAAATTATTACAGATGATGTTTTTTTTTCTGTATTTTCAATAAAGAGTGGGACACTGCTCCTTTTCTTCCTAGATCTTGTTAAGATGATTTTTACCTTCATTAAATTTAAAGCATTCAGGTTTCATGAATGTGTAGATTTAGAAGTTTCTCTCTGAGGTACATAATGAAATGTAGCCTTTTAGAATCTGATGATCAAGTCAGCAAAAGTTCCATGCATAGATTAGGAAATTAATTAAGGCAAAAGATACTGAAAGACTTCAGAAAAATTAACTAAGTACCTTGTCATTATTTGCAAGTACCCCTTATGTGAGAGGAGATCGTTTCACTGTTCCAAATGATGACATTCCACTAAGACTCGTGTTTCTTGTTTTAAAAAGCAAAATAGAAATCCAGAAAATACTTCTACTGTGATAATGACATCTTTGGATCTGGAATAAATGCTAGATTAGAAATGTAGGTATATTTGTACAGCAGCAGTCAAGGAAGTTTTTGGAAATGGAAGACTGATGCAAAGAGTATACTGGCCTGTAAGTGGTCTAATACAGTTATGTTGTTCAGCTGCATTTGTAAAACAACACAAGAGAGTTCCATCAGGATTATATTGCAGTATGTTTTTCTGGGAATGACTAGAATATCAGTGTACTTCCTTATACAAAACTAAACACTGTTATGTTTTCCTTCTTTTTTGTCAGTGGCATATTTTCTTTTTTGATTTCCTTAAATTTTTGCACCGTCGTAGAAGTTAGTACTCTTAGAATCCTATCACTTTCCATGATGTTAGTGTTTTTGTAGTGTAGGGAAATAATTCAAATTTTTTTTTAAGCTGGTATTTTAATAATGACTGTTCTGGTAAATCTTCTCATGGTGTTGCAATGAAGTGGCATCTGCCTCTCTAGCATTCTCCACTTGAAGATGGTTTTGTTTTGTCCTCTATTGAAATGGTACTAGCTAAGAGCAGCTGCTGCATTTCTGTGAGTGATACTTGCTCTGCAGGGTAGCAGTCCTTATTATAGTGGAAGAAAGCTTCCAAAGTTTTTATGCAACTTTGTGTGTGCTAGCCTTTATATAAAAGACAGACAAAAAAAAAAAACCTGAAACACTTCTCCATTCTTTCTCTAATTCCTGAAGAGGAAATGTAATGTATTTCTGCTGAGCTAGAAGAGAGCTCGATGAAGTTGCTAGGGGCAAAGGCCTTCCCTCCTGGATCAACTGTAGCGTAACTTTTCTGCTTTGAGATATATGTTTTGTTGCCAGCATCTCTATGATGTTTCTTAACTGTTTTCTTTTTCTGTTCAGGGACAGCCCAGTGGTGAAAGGAAACTCTATTTTTGCTTTAACTGGCCTTGCAGTTGCTGTAGCCAAATGTGAAAGCAGCCTTTCTTCAGACACTGAAGGGGTGCCTGAGGTGAGTGAACCTGCAAGAGGGTCCCTTCTCTTAGTGGAATTCAGAGAAGTAATATGACCAGGTGTTTGAGGGGCTGGTAAGTGGATGTGAAGTACTTTACATTTTCAAGTTCAAATTTCACCATACTCAGTGAATGCCATTTGTTAGATGCTGTGATCTATACAGAAGCAGGTAAAGTGTGTGTCACTTGTCACAAGAAGCAAAATGTCTAACTCATCTATTTGACCATTTTGACAGATAAAATAGAGGTCACCCTATAGGCACTGAAAGCCAACCGAACTCTTGTTTCATAATTTCATAATTTTCGGCTCCACTGAATAGTACTCAATCAAAAATAGTGTCTGGAGAGTCAGCACTGACAAGTAAATTATGCTACTTACACTACATAGGAATGACAGAATAGTCTCATTCATGATGGATCACAGCTGGAATGTCAACAGCTGAGTTTCTGTTTAGGTAGAACTTGATTTAAGAAAAAATAATAATGACTATTTGGGTTTGATTTTTATAGACTGAACCTGATTTTATTCCTATGAAACACTGGATTTCCATGGTCACGGAGACCCTCTTGAGTATTGTGAATAGCCGCTACCAGCCTAAAGGTCAGGTGTTCCCATGGTTCTATCAGGTATGTGCTGTAGTACTAAAGGCAAGGCAATGTATGTGTGTTTCATACCTGGAGTTCTAATCATGAAGTTTCCTGGTTCTGTTTGAGCTGTAGTAGGTGGAATAGAGGAAAATCAAAACTTTTCTTGCTCTTGTTAATTTTCTTTCATTGTGCTTTCTGTTTATATTTGTGTTTGCCTACAGTTTTTGTCTTTATTATCAAAATGGTAAAAGCCACATGAAAGGAATGTCAGATTGCATTCTGTGCTGCTTCTGTTTGCTCTATCAGTGTTTATTTTAAATGCCTCAAATGCTGAGTGTTATTACCTGGAAAGGACTAAAAGAAAAAAAAGTTCTTTCTTGTGTTTTTTTAGAAATCCTATTCAGGTGAAAATACTGCTAGTATTATAGCTCGATCCTGTGCAGCCACAGCTTTGTCCCTCCTGGTGCCAATTCTCATTGTATCGTGCAAGGAGAAGATTGAGGAGGTCCTGAGTATGCTGACTGACAGGTTACCTGGGAAACCAAATGCTGACGAGTCTCAGGCTGTTCAAATCCACATGGGTCTTGGTTTGGGGATGTTCATGTCACGTTTATATGAAGAAAAAGTCAGGTGAGAACTACTGTATTTTATGTAGTTGCAAAAGTAACTTCCTTTTTCTGCATATGGGCTTAAGCTCTGGGGAATGAAAGAATTTACAAGTCATAGGCAAATGAATCTTGAAGGGCTTTGTAATGTTTTTTTAAAAGGTGCCTCTTATTATCAGTCTTCATCTCCCACTTTAGCGCCCTCCAGAGCTATCCTAGGTATTTTGTCATTCTTTCAGGATAAGTGGCTAATTTTCATAATATCCTAAGGTACAAAGTGCAGAGAAGTCAGCTAGAAGAGCAACACGTATGCTTTTAAATGTGACTAGTTACTCTGGAAGACATAACTGTAAAATAATTCTGAGTTCTTACTGGTTCCTTTGTAAGTGGTGCTCTGGACACGGGACAGTGTTCACTTATGTTATATGAGTTACACATTTGAGAATGGAGCTACAATGGACGTGGTGCAATGAACTGTCTTTAAAGCAAGCTGTTACAGCTGTGTTGGCAGCACAGAGGTGTTCTGAAGTTGTTGAAAATACCTCCTTTTCAGTAAGGTTGGTCTGAGTTGCAAATTTCTGGTGATTCCAGAGAAATTAAGAAGTAGGTTTGGCTTTATACTCTTCCAGTTTCTTGACTGCTAGGGATTTTGTCTTCCTGTATACCCATAAAAATGTTTATTAGTACACAAACACAAGTACCAAACTGATTTGATTGGCAGTTGTTAATTTGCTCAGTGAAGCTAGTATTTCCCAGACACCTGCTTTTGTTAAAACTGAAAGCATTGCTGAGTTCTAATCTTCATACTTTGGTGTCTTGATGCCTTGCTGCCACTGACTCAGTCACATAATTTGGGAATAGACTACTTCTGGATGTTTAGTCAGTGGGACAACCAAGCTACATATAAGTGTTAAAAGACTCTTGAAGAGAATGAAGTTATACCAGCCTGAAATTACGTCAGAGTTAATTACATCAGAAAAGTTACATCAGAGACTGAAAATACATCAGTATTTTGGAGTATGTGAATCAATATTTTGGGGGGTTGTGTTTGTTTTATTTCTGTGGTGAGGAGTGCTAAGTTAATACATTTATCTAACCATTTCTTGCAGACTAGTTTTACTCTTTTACTGCCCTGCATGATTTGAAAGCTTAATCTTACACATTCTTCAAAGCATTGTTTTGCAGCAAATCAAAACTTACCGGGATGTAGCTATAGCTTGTATCAGATCATAGAGCTAGTTTTCATTAAAGATGTCCTGTTCATTATGAAAATGGAGTACATGTTTTATAAGAGGGGAGTCTATATGACATCTTTGGAGTGAGATGTAAATGCTTCTTTTTTAATGTTTTTATATCTTTATTTTTAGGCAATGAGGTAGAGAGAGACTTGCAGAGCTAATAGTGTGAAATGTCATGAGTTTTCAGCTTATAAATAGTTACAGGTCTAGCTGAGATCATATTTTATCAGGTACCTCCTCCAACTGTCAGGCATTGGATTTTTTTGTTTGTTTCTCTTTCTGTTTGGTTTTGTAGTGATATACCTGGTCAACAGATAAACATGGTTCTCATGAGGTCCCTGGATGTGTTGGAGGACTGCTGCTTTGACACCAGTCTGGAGTACAAGTGAGTTTCCTTTATTAGTGATGATACTTTATTTTGAACTCTACCTTTTTAATTCACACTTTCTTCCTTAATTCTACACACAAAAGTATAAGAATAGGATAAGGAGACAACCCATTCTGAATACTTCCATATAATCACCAGCTCAGGCAGGCTGGAAAGGCCCTTTGGAGGGCCATGTGCTCCCTAGAACAGTCAGTCACAGACTTGGTCTACATTGGTTAAGTTTTTACAGTCAGGATTTGAAACTCCTAAGACAATAAAACGAGAGTCAGTTGCCATGAGACAGCTAACATAGCATGGCAGCATGTTTCTTCCGCAGTAGTCATTTCTCTTTCAAATCAGGGAAGGTACCACAGTGTCTTGAATGGCTCAGTGACAGTGCATAAGGTTTTCTTTGATTTTGATCATTACTCTGCCCAGCTCTTCTCTGTTCAAAAGAAACAGCAATAATTCCCACTTGCCTTTGGCCTCCTTTCTCCAGTGCACTTTCTGAAAAGCTCTGAGGAGTCACAGCTGTGCACCATTGGGCTGTGAATCTGTATAGCTTAGTGAGGATTTCTGTTGCATTTTGAGTGGCACAGGGTGAGACACACAGTACACAGGGACTGTACCAGCTGCACGCCTTTGTCATGCCTATTGCTGCTAGTTTGTTCAGCCTTTTAGCTGGAGATCAAAGCCTCAGAAAAGAGCCAAGCCAGACTTTTCTGGCAGCAAGAGGTTGCCAGAAGAACATGAAACAATGGCAAGCAAGGGAGGGAAGATGGAAGAAGGGAGTAGTTTTTATACTGGCTGTGGCTTTTAAAGTTTAAGAGGAAGTTGGTGTCTAGTGGGGGTTCTTTCTGTGAGCGAAGAAGTAATGCAAAGCTGTTAATGTTGCAGAGTTGTCCAAATTTTGCATTTCTACACTTGTAAATGGCTGTTCGAAAGGAAGGTTCTTTCCAGCCTTTTCATCCACTGTGACATAGGCATGATCAGCTGTGAGGCATTAGCATTTTCACCAGTGTTTCACCCCTGCTAAACCAGTGATTTGCACTAAAAACAGGCTGACAGTGTTTTGAGCATAGGTTTGCTGGGCAGTGCAGATGTGGGAATTGGTGCTGTCCAGGCTCAGGCTGTGCCCAGTGGAAGGCAGGACTCCCTGCAACTGATACTTTGGCAGTAAAACACTTAAAATGTGCTGGGAAATCTGAGATATCGTGTAGACGAAATATACCTAAATATATATTTTGTGTAGCTCACAAATAAGGTAGCCAAGTGAGAGCAATTGTTAGTTATGAAAAGGGGAGCAAAGAAGGTGAAGTTTTATTCTTGCTTTAGTCTCTGATTATGTTTTAAGTCTTAAATAACAGTGAATAATGTAAAATACTCTAGCTCTAATGAGAAGTTCCATTTTCTTTCTATGTGGTTTTGTCAACGAGCAGTACTGTAAACTTGAATTTAGAACTCTTGTATATAAGCCATGTCCTTGTTTTGTTGGCTATTCATGAATTCAGATCATGATTCAGTTACTTAAAAATGTTTGTTTGATCTTTGCTGAAAAAAATACCACTCTAAAGACACTCCTCCATGTCTTCCAGCCATGCTCAATCATCCTTAATCCCCAGTTACTGTAAAATGTTATCTTAAAAATATGACTGAAGTTATTCTCAGATGTTTCTTTTTTACCTAGCTGAGTAAAAGCTGCAGCTCTCGCTGTTTTTAAGTTGGATAGGAGAAGCTTAGGAGATTGCCTAAGATCCTAGCCATGTTCATTTGACTGCTTGCTGCTTGCTACAAGCAGTGTAAGGGGAAAAAAAAAATCATCTACAGATAAGAGCTGTTGTGGATGTGTGCCAGTGAGAGATCACCTTCAGAGCCATAAGTGTCTGCTATGCTTTAGTATCTCATGATGGAAGCCAGAACTGTTTGGAAGTTCTCTTACAAAACTAATGACTTGGAACTTGTTGTGGGAGCACACATGCAGAATTTAGTAAAAGATCTTTGGTCCAGAATGGAATTTCTGATAAAATCTGAAAAAGATGCGGAGACTGTGGAGATGTTTGTGCCAGCTGCCCTATTAATTTATGTCCTCTGAAACAATGTTCTTGTTACAATTTTAAGTATTCTCAGCATCACAGTTAGTTGTGCTGGATATGTTCAACCTGGTGAAGCTGCTCCACTATAACATAGACAAATTTTAGTAGATAGGGGTTAGAATGCACACCTCACTATTTCTGTTAAGAAATGCGGGTGAATACCTTAATCTCTCCAGCCATCATAGCAGCTCTCTGGCTTAATCACTAATTTCATTACTTTTGCAAATGAAACAACTCTTGGAGGGGTCTGACAGCAGCAGATGCTAGTACACTCAGTGCCCCTGCAATTAGTATGTTTAACTGGGATTTCCTAGTTTATACTATCAGAGCAGATTGCACATAGAAATTTGGATGCATACTTCCTTCATACTAGTTTATGATGCTTGTTGTTGGGACTTCTGGTTCTTCAGAGGCAGAAAGAATAAAGAGAGGCTGTATGTGTAGGGTTTATTATTTAAATACACTTTTTTTTTCTTATGCTCTTCTTTCACCTGGTGTTTCCTGAAAAGGACGTGTGAAATAAAAATCATTTGCAAAATTGACTGTGGTAATAAAATACCTACAGTGCTAGTTATCAGGCAAAGCCAAGAGGTCTTCTTGCCCACAGACTTTGTTGGGGTTTAAAGGGAGTTCAGAGCAGCCAAAGCATACTTAATCCTTTCTCTTTTGTTTTCTATTAAAGCACTGGATGTATTTTAGGAGTAGGACTTGTTCTTTCATTTATGAGTCACAGTAGCCAAACAGAATCGCGAGTGCACGTTTCTGCTTCATTGCGAAAACTCTTCAAATACCTAGACAGCAGTGAGAACCAAAGCAGAGGAGTCCAGGAGGTATGACCTATTTTATCACGATTTTTAAATCTTCCTTTTATTTTGTTGCCTCCCTTTAATAATTGTAGTATTTTTTCAGAAACTTTTTATCTGTGGTACTGAAAGGTTTGATTTCTGCTTTTTCTTTCACAATATATGGGTTTATGTCTGCTGGGGGGAAAAAGTGACAATTACAACAGTTGTAAGAATAGAATAATGTGTAATGCTTACAGACATTAAGAAACTGCCTGAGAAGATAACAGACGTGATCCTTTAAAGGCCTTCTTTATTTCCTTAACCCCAAATTAAATTGTTGAAAGTGGGATCATGAGTAACTATGGATATAGGTCTCTTTATATTCAGTTGCTTATTGGTCATCCGATCTACTAAAAGCAGACAAGTTACTCTCAGAGAGAACTTAAATGCTAATACTTCCTTCTTCAGTATGCTTTCTGTATGCTTCTTTGAAATTTGGTGTCACTTGCTAATGTGGATTTTGCACTTGTGCATGCTGGTATGGTCCCCTTTGTTATTATCTTTATGTTTTGAACACTTAAACTGAGCCCTGTGTTTCAGGGAATCGTTTTCCAGGATATGTGCTGTACATTTTGACATGGTCCATGTACTTAGCCTGTAACTCTGCTGAGGTAAAACTTAAGAAGGAAAACTGATTCAAATAATTTGTGACAGAAGACAAAAATTAGAACAAATATATGTTTTGCACAAGAAAAGCAACACTGTCTGGACATGATGTATGTAAGCCCAGAGCAGCTGAGCAGTTGAGTTGCATAATCCTCTTTTTTAATGAGAGTTAATAGAGATTGATAATATTATTCTTTTTCTTCTGTTGGAAGTGTTCTGAAAGCTTTTTATTCAACATCTTCTTCCACGGAGTTTTATTTTTTTGGCAGTACATATGTGTTGGAGATTAGCCTTTTGCAGTTCATGCATTAAAATTACTTACAGCTATGAAATAATTTATTGGTCCCCAGAGATTTTCAAGTGCAGTATTGAAATTAAACTATGTTCAATACAGCAATTATTGAGATGAAAGGCAGCAGCTGTTTAACATCATAAGATAGTTTGGGATGAGAAGCAAAACCTACCCTTTGCAAGTAAAACCTCTGTAAGGATTTGTAAAATGTGGGCAGCACTCTAGTATGAATGCTACTATATGAGATGCACAAGAGGCTCTTTCAGAGCTGTAAATGACTTGGATATAAGCTGGTACTTGAGAAGTAATTTTGGCCTGCTGCAGCAGGAGGTACAATCTGCACATTACTTGCTACAGGTCAAATTGATGTCAATCCTGCATAGTAGGTGGGTGTTCTCTGCTTCCTTCAGAGTCATGTGTTGCTCTGCTGCTTAACTTTGGTACGGAGGAAGTTAAACGGTTGGCACCCTTGCTTTGTTGATAGTTCAGAGTTCGCTTCCTTATTCTCCATCACTAAAGCAGGAGAACAGAAAAGCAATGTTGCTGGTGAATCCTTTTGCAAGGACAGGAGGCTGGTGTTGTGGTCTGTGTGTGAGAGACAGTTCTACATGCTCATTTTCTGGTGTGGTGGACCTGCTTGTAGTCCTGATGGAAACAGAGCATGCAGAGTATGCTTACAAAAATAATGATTAGATACTTGTGTTGAGAGAATAGCTACATTTGTGTGGAAGGTCAGGAGTTTGACCTCTGTAAAATCAGAAGTAATTCCAAGCTTTAGTTGTGTTTGTTTAACATTATTAGCATCAATGAAGAATCTTTCAGAAAGGGAATAAATATCTGAAAATATAAACAGAAAATGTTATGTCTTTTCTATCATGCTGGCACATTATTCAATGTGACCATTGCTACAGTGAGCTTGATTAGAAACTGGTTAATGGAATAAATTTTTTTTCAGGTGCTTGCCTATTCTGTGGCCTGTTCCTGTGTCTCTGCTTTCAGTGTTGGAATCATAGAAGCAGCTGAGGCTGAGAAGGCTATGAGCAAGCTAAGGACCTTAGCAGAAAATAATCAGCAGGTAATAATTCTGTATTTGGGATTTGTTTCAGTTCTATTTCTCTCTTTATCTGTTTAATATTGGATACTGCTTTATGTGAACTGTAATTCAAGACAATTATATTGATCTACTTTCATCATTAACTAATACTGAATGTATTTCCCATACCACGCAATTACTAAGACTAGCACTTGATTCATTAATGTGTATAGAAATTACCAGACAGTGAAATAAAAGCAAGTTGTATGTGTTTGATTGCATTTAGAGGAGAAGTTGTTACAATTGATGTCTTTAGTCCCTGTACCATGCCATTTATTGTCTCTTTTGTTACATATTTGTATAAATTCTTTTACTTGGTGGGAAAATACATCAACTATGTTGTTCTGAATTTTTTGCCTTCCCTTAACCACCAGACAGTGCATCATAACCATAGCCACAGCTTCCTCCAAGTGTGTGTTTCATCCCTAGTGTCTTAGGGTATCCCTCAAATTTCCAAAAATAATCTCAGTATTTTAGTGTACGTTCTTTTCTGCTTAATGTTTGCCAGGAAATGAAGGAGGCAGGGGGGGCAACCATTTTGAATCAAAGCCTGCTATTACATTAATCAACTGTTCAGAATGTTTATCTGAAAAATAGGAAGTCAGAGCTAACTACTTGTGCTAGAGCTTTTTATTTTCATATCAGAAAATCTGGTGTAAAACAAAGGCTGTATGTGCCTAAGATTTAATCTCAGAAAATCCCATGTCACTTGAAATTAGAAAGCATCTGGTATTCTGGACAAAGACACTACCTCTAATTGTTGTGAAATAATAATATGTAAGTAATGTTTCAATAATAAATGTATAAAAGAACACAGACTCCTTTGTAAAATCTGTTTTTAATAAGTTCTTTTCACCTTACAGACCTACAGTTTTGCTTTAGCTTTAGGTGCGATTGTACATGGATTGTCAGCTTGTGGTCATGGGAAAGCTGCAGACCTGAGTAACAGACTAATGCCAGCCTGGATAAAAATTGTGCTTGCAGAGGTAAAGGAGTTTGAATGCATATCCTGGGTTTTGTACTAGTTTTGTTGTTTGAGGCTTTTTTGCATAGGTGGGGGTAGAGGAGGTGGGGAAGAGATGGTGTGCAGTTTAAAATTAACAGTAGGAACATGATTTTGTTTGCTTCTGCAGGAGTGATGCTAGGAAAAGTTATGCCTATCTGAATATGCTGTTTGATTGATAATTGGAAGCAAGAGTATAACTTTGGGCTGTTTGCTAAAGGGAATAAATCCCTATTTCTCTTCTGCGTGGAAAATCTGTGAAGAAATGCTTATCTCAATGAGGTCTTACTTTGGACATTTTCACTAATTTGGAACAGTGCCCAATGATAAAGTCTGGGTTTTTAAGTGAAAATGTCTTGTGAAACCAGGTGCTAGTTGTCAAAACTAGAAAAAAGAAGCATGATTATAGTGCCTTAGTCATAATCATTTCAGTTTATCTGGAAAAGTTACGTTTCAAATCAAACCCTAAACTTACACAATGAGATTGCAGCTGATGGTAATTATCAATAAAGAAACTGGTTTTGAGTTGAATTACACTGGTATATTTTGTGGAGTACATACTGTGCTAGAGAAAAACATGATTTGTCAATCCATGATGATTTCAGATTTGGAGAAGTGAGGAGTAAGGTCTGTATAAAGCTTTCATTCATCAAGAGAAGGATTAGTATTATCTGCCATGCTGGAGTGTGATCTGAAAAGGCTGTTGGGATTGGAAATTTACTAGTGATAATAGTCATTGTTTTTAAGTTGGAAGAAACAAGCATTTTGTCCTACAGTAGTCTTGTGTCATCCCATTGGCTCACTAGTCCTGAATTACGCTTCCAGGGTTCTCCAACAATGGAGCGTCTGGCTGCTGTCAGTGGGCTGGTTGCACTGGTGGGCTCTGAAGGAGGCATGATACAGGTGAGAATATGCTTATTCTTATATATTCTTATTTTTTATTTATATATATATATATATACACACACACACCTTAATCTCATGGAGAAATTTAGCTAGAAGGCAAGGTGGGATGCATCCTCCCCATTCCTACAGCAATGGCTGTAAACCAGGATATCACACTTTTGCAATAATTAAGTTGGGTACAAACCAAGCAATATTGAACTATAATGCATAAAATGGGGTTTGATCCATTTTGCCATCACATGGCCCATGTGCAGTGCCACTGGGGAAGAGTTTACAGCCATGTAAACTTTCTCCTTTCCTCTGTCCTGCTCCCCAGAGAAAGGCATGGGTGCAAATGTAGTCTGTTTGTTGCTTCTTTCTTTACCTCTTGCAAAATCCACTTTTTTTTACTTTTCTCTTGCAGCTGAAATCTGACAGCGTTCAGTCCTCACAGTTTCAAAGTAAGCTCAATGAAGTGATCAGAACCCTTACGCAGGTAAGAAAGTAGCCTCTATTTCCTCCTAGTGTACTTTGACAACCTTGCACAAGCAAGCCAGATCTGTTTGAAAGAAACTACATAATGTTTGTATCCAGCTGGAATAAGGCAGTGTAGGGAAATTTGTCTAACTATTGGTTTATTGTCTCAACAGATAATTAGCTTCTCAGAGCAGATTGGTCTTCAGACAAATGCAGCGAGACTTCTGGGGCGTCTTCACATGTCCTGCTCGTCTTCTGCCCAGAGCAGGGCATCTGGTAAGATGCTTTATTACAGCTTCTTAAAGAACATGTAGAAATAGCACAGCACTAAAAAAACAGTGAGGGACACATTAGATAATAGAAGTTAGAAATTGCAGCCCTGTGAAGGACATGACAGCCTTTAAATCAAAGATCTCATGGTCCTGTGTGCCTAAAGGTTGGAACATGAAGCCGGAATCAGTGTGCTGAGTAGGATCCCCCACATCTGCTTTTACTGGCTGTATAAAAGTAAGGTTCTAATTTGTTTTGGTCAACTTGTATATTGCTTCTTTATACTTTCATAGGATAAACTGTAAACAGGTTTTACAATTCCTATGGCACATGTATTTGACATCTACTCCATGCCTTTCAGAATTGATTAATCTACTATTTGTTTTAGCACTTCCCACTGCAAAAAAAAATCAATACTTAAAAACTAGTCTATAACAAGACCAAGATGACTTTTTAGAAGTATTTTTTTAGACCAGATCTTCTCTGGCTAGCTGAAGTAAAAGAAGTAGTGTTCTGTGCCCTTTCAGGATGGCTGATACATCACTAACTTCAAGTGTTGTTTCAATATCCACTGGTAAAATAAAGGCCTGATAATTAATCATTAATGAAATACCACTAATAAGCACAAACTATTGAAGTTGAAGCTGTTCACTTTGGTGTGAGCTAAACTGGGAATCAAAAATACAAAATGTAGATGGATATCCCAGAGAAAAGTCTCTCATGGTTTCTGCTTTCATGTATCCCTGCATGCATGCGTGCATGCCTAAGGTTAGATAGATACTGAATGTCTCTGCTGCATTAAACTTCCTAAAATTTTGAAGTGCTCCGTTTCAAAGCCCAACTTGCAGTGCCCAGTATATTTTTAAGGAAGTTCTTACGCCTGGCTTTTCAGTTGATCTGTGAATTTGTTTTTTCAGACCTGGCACCTCTCACACCAGAAGTGTTTAGCTTGCCTTGAAGGTGAAAAGGCCAATACATCTATCAATCTTGTGGTCTAAATAGTCTGAGTCTCCCACAAAATCAGTTAGCTCAAACACAGCTCAATTTGGCCTTTAAATTTACATGGGAGTAGAAGGTTATAATTTTTGCTGATGATGTTTTAGAATATAAGCAGTCTTTTTATCTTCACAGTTCCTCCAGATTTTAGCTATCTACCTGTAAACAGCTTTATCAGGGCAGCCATTGACTTTGCCATTGAAAGTGGAAAGAAAGGTAAGGATCAAACTACAATATTTCTATTGGAAATTTGCTACAGCTATAAAAGCTTACCTTAAACACTTAGTTTTACTTGCTAAGAGAACTTTTCTAAGTACAAATTTGAACTTCTCCAGTGTGATGTATTTAAAAAAGAAATTTAATTACACTCAAAAAGATACGGTAGTATTGTGTAGTTAGGACTTTAGTTTCTCCACCTAATTTTTGACATTTAAAACCCTTCTCTCTTCCATCTCTGTTGGTGAGGTGATGTTTCTTTCCTGTGATAATGAAAGTCAAATAATTTTATGAGCCTGTATGCTCATCAGACTGACTTTATGCTACCCCTTATTTCCGTGATGCTGTATTAAGATTCTCTGTAACAGAGCGGTATTAAACAGATTACTGCTGTGATAGATGCAAAGAAGCCTAAAGAAAGTGTGGTCTTACATGAGGAAGGCTGGTAAAAGGGATGTCTTGGAGTAGTCTTAAGGAAGAGGAGAGAGAGAGGATTACTCCTTTGTGGAGTTAAGTGAGCTCATTGCTGTCCCAAGAAGAAAGCTTTGCTTTTAAATGGAGGCTAAAATGCCCATGTTTTGATTCCAGGAGGACTGAGTTAACTTATGTTGACATAACACGGGTGTGTAACAAAGGTTAGTTCTGATCTGACTGTTCTTTTGGCCTGCATCTACAAGATGAAAAAGGAAAGCAGTATCAGAAGACTTTGCTGTTCTCCCAGTAAGAAATGGAAAAATACTACCTTACTAGATGAGGAATATCTGTAATTAACTTGTAAACTGACTCAGTAACAAGGGACCAGAAAGTTTCTATTTATTAGTAACAAAAAAACATTTTGACAGGTGATTAAAAATGTAACTGTTCATTATAAATGAGATGGCTAATTCTCAGATGCAAAGGAAAGTAACAGTGATCTTGTGACACTTTTCAGTTTTTTATTACAGTTTGAACTACAGTGCAGTGTTCACATTTTTTTGCTGAGCTGTTCAGCCAAATATGTGTGTATAAAATTCAGACTCTGACCGAATCTTCTGTTCTAGGCCCTGAATCTGTCCCGGCTGAGCTGGTCAAAGTAGCACTGGCACCGATTGCATTAGTTGGAGAAAGCCATCAGTATCCACCTGTAAACTGGGCATCCATTCTTTCTCCTTTGATGAGGCTAGACTTTGGTAAGAGTAGTAGTTTTCTGTTAAAACTTTCATATTTGTCACAAGAGTTCTTTTTCAATGCAGCTTTCACAAACTTTGGAGCCCTCTTCAGGATTTGAAGTTAGTCCAGTGGTTAGTTTTATTATGCTTTCAAGACTGACTTTTTAGTATTTGCAAGTACATATTTGTCATCACTGTGTGGACATTGTGTTAAATGAAGAAAAACTAAAGAAGATCAGAACTGAGAAGTTTCCTAAAACATTGGTGAAAGTGGCCTGAATATTCCATTTGGACTATTTACATAAGAGCTTGTCATCAAACTCAACTAATTGTATCCTGTTTTCAGTACGTGCTAAATGCTTGGTCCAGTGCCCATGTCAGAGCCTGCATGCAGCTTTTTCATGTATTTGAACTGTTTGGTAGTTCCTCTAGCTATCACTAGTTTGAAATACACTTTCTACTAAATTACACTGGGTAATAATTTTCAAAATAATGGAAAAAATTTCCTGTTCTGAGGTCTGCAGTTCTTATGAAGAGCTGAAACTTGTTAAATGTCTGGAGGGTTTTTTTTATTCCTGCTTTTCACTTAGAAGTCTTACTTTTGTAAATCAGGGAAATTGCAGAGGAAACAGTATGTGTGGCTGGTTTTAGATTTCAGACAGCATCATAGTCCAGGAATACTGACTCATTTTTCCTTCTGTGGATTAAGTCTTAACTTTATTTGGCAAGTAGTGGTTTTTCTTAAGTTTTACTTTCCTTAGCATACCCACATTTTTGTTCCTGAGTGAATTGAAATACTTGAACAAATGCTGATACTTCTTGCTGAAAGTGCATGAATGGAAAGTAGTCTTCTAACATGTATGTGTTAAAGGCTTTAAGTAGGATTTTTAGAAAAACAAGTTGTAATGTAGTGCTCTAGTACAACAATAACCCTCTTTTTTTAATGAGTTGAGAACAAATTTAAAGGGAAAATAATTTCTTTGTGACTTTTTTTTTCTTCTCTTTTAGGTGATGAGGTAAAACATCTCTGCCTTGAACTGGCTGTGACGCAGGCTCAATCATCTCAGAATGCAGCAATGCTTTTAGGGATGTGGGTGGCACCTCCTCTTATCTACAGTCTCAGTGTACGTATGTCAGAAAACTTGTGGGAGTTCAGCACCTCCTTCATATAAAATTCCTCAGTGACAATGTTTAGGCTGTCTCATCAGAAAAGGATTACTGGGTTCAGAATTCTTCAGAAATACCATTTAGTATTATTTATAGTGAGAGAAAGGTTATTCTGGGGCCTTGAAATTCAAGGCAGACTTAAGACCTGCTACATTGATTTTACTTTACTGCTTAAGACCTTTTCCCTCTCTCTCATTTCATACTTTAGTGCTGATTACCTGGAGACATAAACCATGGCACGTAGGGAGAAAAAGTATCTTTTATTATACCAGCTGATGATCTTAAAAAAATGCCCACCCTAATCTGTCCAAAAGCTTTCCTACTTTTTCTAGCAAGGTCTCTTGATCTAGCTAACTAGTAAAAAAATCTGTGTCTTGAAAACCTGACCTTAATTTTGTAGATACGCAACAGACTAACCTACAGTATAATCAAATTTGGTCTTATCCTTAACTGCCATTCTGTTCTTCTGGAATTAAAATGTGGATTCTATGGTACAGTATGTAAAACTCCCTGAATCCCACAGAACACTTGACTGCACATTTCTGTCATTTTATACAAATTCAGGAGCAGATTCATGACAATTCTCAGAAAATTAATTGTTTGCTTCTGAGAGTTCTTCAAGGAGAGGTTTTTTTGGGGTTTTTTTTGTTGTTGTTTGTTTGTGGGGTTTTTTTGTTTTGTTGTTGTTGTGGGGTTTTGGGGGTTTTTTTTGTTTGTTTAATTCATTAGTCTTAGATATGCAAACATCTGCTGGCAGTTTTAAGGTACCAAAAAAAAAGATTTTATTTCTGACTACCACTTTTCCAGCTGCCATGGGAATTTGAGATGACAAAATGAGGTGAGCCACAGAGTATGTAAGCTCTGCATTTCATACAGGTTACTTATTCTTCTTCACTAGCTAGCAACATTAATGGTTCTGTGGCTATCATATTTCTGTCCGTGACTCCCTAGACAGTTGTGTCCTTTATGTAGGAATGCAGTGGGCTCCATGTAATAAAATTGCTCTACCCATATGGAGATGTGATGTCTAGGATTCATTGAAAGCAAGTGCTTCAATTTTTAACAAAAAACAGAGTATCAACATGTTTGAACTCCTTTTAATTCAAGAAATTCATCAAAAAGGGAAGAAGAAAAGGACTGAGAAATATTAATGACTATAAGTGCTTTTATGAATGGGTTTTGAGCCACTCTTTATAATTTTATTCAACAATAGTTCAAGGTCAGTGAAGAGCTAGAATTTGAAACTGAGAAAAAGTTTTTCTTTTTCAGATGAAAACTCAGAAATACCTTTTCATGTCCCTGTCCCTGTGGATGCAACATGTTGCAGAAGACAAACTGCAGTCTTTTACAGGAGTGCTTCTGATACAACAGTTTGAAGTGAAGAACCGCACAAAAAGCCCAGAAATTTGCCAGTGTGTTCTACAGGGGCTCATGCAGGCAATGAAACTTCCCAACCCTGCCCAGTTTTGCTGGAGCTTTTTGTGTCAGGCTGTGGAGAAAATATATGAGCTTCTTCCAAATGAAGTTCAGGTAAGGAGTATGTGTCAGGTGTATGATGATGCATCAGATTCAAAACATGAATTATATCTAACAGTTTTAATGATAATAGTTAAAATAGCAGCATCATTTCAATTTAAGTTACTTTTGGTTATTTTAGAATATGATGTTGTGAAGCCAATCTAATGTGCACTCCTCCCTTATAAACAATTCAATAATGGAAAAATACAGTATTAGTACTGAAGTAAATGTTATTGAAAGAGAAGAAGTGGACAATTACAAGGCTTTCTTTTCCCACAGAGGATTCAGCTTCTCACAGTGATTTAAAGAAACTATTTAGATATAGAAAGCACTTCCAAAGAATGACACTTTGCCATTAAAAATAAAATAAACTCTGTGAAAATATTCAAATACCATTATTCTTGTAGACTGATGTAAATTGAATTCCCCAGCAAATACAGAATTCCTGAAATAGATTAAGTAAAGTGAGACTAGAGGATAGATTAATGATTCATCATGATCATTAACAAGTTCCTAAATTGACCAATTTAGATGATGAAAAAAGCCAAATATAGACATTTAGACGTGCATTTACTTTTCTGTTTGCAGAGGGGTGAACTGGAGATGTATATTGACGTAGCAAGATGTATTTCAGAAATGGCTGATTCAGAGATCGATCGCATTCTCCAGCTCTCCAAGGTAATTACACTTTAATTCTGCTCTTTTTTCACCAGATCATGTGAAAGTAGCAACACTGTCATTTCTGTTGTCACCAGACCATTTTAGCTCACTGGGAGCATTTAATTGTTTTATCTGACATGTAGGTAAGAGTGTTCTGGATCTAATCTGCAGGCAGTAGAGAGAAGCAGAAGTGGTAAGAATCCATATCCCAGACTTTCTCAAAGCAAGTGAAATACTCATGATTTCACTTGGGAGGGCTGAACCGGAGAGTCTTAACTAACTTAGTCAGGTGGGGGTTGGCCTCTTCTCTCAGGCAACCAGTCGCTGACAAGACGAGAAGATAACAGTCTTAAGCTGCACCAGGAAAGGTTTAGGCTGGACATTAGGAAGAACTTCTTCACAGAAAGGATGATTAGATCTTAGAATGGGAATGTCACACCAGGGAGATAGTGGAGACATTGTCCTTGGAGGTGTTTGAGGAAAGACTGGATGTGGCACTCAGTGTGGAGGTCTAGTTGACATGGTATTGTTCAATCATATGTTGGACTTGATAATCTTATGGATCTTTTCCAACCTACCTGTTCTGTGATTCTGGGAATTACTCTGTTAGCAGAACAGGAATGGTGTGAACCAGGAGTGGTGTTATATCTTCTAAATCTCAGACCAACAATGCAAACAGCAGACCACAGTCCTCTTTGGTTAATACACCCACCTGCTTGAAATTGGACTGTAAATGCATCCTGGTGGCTAGCTGTCCTTGAACTGGTGGATCTCTGCTTCTGTTAAAAATGCAAAATAATTGACTGAAAAACTTTTAATTCTTGACTTTATATTCTGTATTTACATTCACACTCAGAATGTTTCCTGGTGGACAAGATGACTGAGGATGATAATGGAATAATAAAGATTTGATTTTGTAGCTCACCAGTGGAATCAATTAGCAGTGGAATTCTTAGCAGCTGAAATGCTAAGGAAATTACCTGTGTGTAAGAACTTGAGCATCAAGCATTCATATAGGTTGTGGAAGCTGAACTGTCATTTCCTTACATTTTTCAGTTCTTATTTCACACTGGAAAACATCGTTTAAGAAGACCTCTTTTTGTCACTGCAGTATATCTGTCTTGCAAGAACACTTGAGTGTCCAGAACTGTTAAGCTGGTTCATTCCATTTCAAAGGGGAATGTAAGATTTAAAGCAGTATGAAAACAGGCTGTACTGAGTTACACTTTGCTGGTCTATTATGAACAGCGTAAAGTTCAAGTGATATGTACAGTCTTCTTTTTAATAATATGACCTAAGGAAAACTGAGTCAACTAGTTATTCTGAGTTTCTTACATTTTTTATAAAGAGGAATGCAAAATTTACTGTTCCCACAAGAAATGTACCTTTCAATTTAACATGTTTTTATTGCATTTGCAGAACAATATAGAGAAGGCCACGTTCGTGAAAATGTATTTAGTTTCTCAAGGCAGATTGTCTCTGACAAACTTGAGTGCTGTCATTGATATTGTGGCAGGATATCACCAGAAAGAAAATATTTTATGGATGCTCTTGCATAGTTTCTATCATGCTCGTATTGTGAGACATGAAAATACAGGTAAGATTAGGCTTAAAGAAAAATCAGGAATGCAATCAACAGATGTTTATGAATCTACACTGGTTCCTTTGAAATAATTTTAAGATGATTTAACCAAAGTGTTTTCAAATTTTTCCATATTAGAAACTATTGTCTTCAGAATTCTTGTATTATTCAAATACTTGTATCAAACTTTTCTTTTATGTTTTTCTCCAGTCACTTCTTTTTCTGTGGGCCAGCTACAAGTCGTTTGTCTTATCAGTGTGGTTTACAGACCAGAGTTTTAGCTAGATCTGTGTCTCCCATTCTTTTTTGGGTAGTGTTACAGATGTACACAGTACATCAGAGACCTCTTAATAGTGCAGCTCTGCTAACCTTCTGACCTAATATCTGACTTACCGGTATGTGACACAGAAGGTGGGGGGATATTCCCATGAGACTGGTTGAACTAGGGAGATAACTTTCTTTCCTGAACTCCTTGCACTGATTTAGCACAGGAAATAAATTTCCCTTTTTTCCTCTTCATAACTAGATAGTCATCTGATAGGTTAGTGATTTGGGCTGGCTTAGCTATGGTTCTGACAAAGCATAGGGGTTGATGCAAGAGAACTGGGAGAATCACACAGGAAGATAAAGAAGGAAGAAAAAAGAACAGAAAGGTACAAGAATGAGGTCTCATTTTCATGGCAGAAGGGTCTTTGTCTGCTTGTGTTCACTGAACAACTTCAAAGCATTATATTGCCAGATGCCTTAGCTGCCAACTGTGTTTGAAGAACTTCAAAGAGTAGTGAGCTTTAATTGAGTGGAGTGAAGATTCTTTGCAAAAAGAGGAGACAGCATGAAAGGGGGCACTTGTAAAGTTTACATGGACATAGTAATGTATGATGTAATGTGGTCTTGGTGGTGAGCATGGTTGTTAGTTTCTAGGAGGTAGAACAGATTATGGATAGTAGAACCTGAATCAATGAAATGTCTTCCACCCTTGAGATGAATTGGGGGCTGATTTAATTTCCATGCCTTGACGATATTTTACTGGCCCTCTCAACACTGTAGGACCATTTTCACAGTACTTTGCACATTGAGGGAGGCTTTAGGATTCTGTAGCAGTCATATGTGCAGACTTGGTTAGTGGGTCCTGCAGGCTGCCATTATGTAAAATAATTCTCACTCCGTTTGTTGGGGTTTTTTGTGTTCAGTGTGTTGCCTGCATTATAAGCAAAGTTTCTGTACTGTTTAAGGGCCTGTATGTTTTCTGTCAGTGGCAGAATTAATGAAATGTGATAGTGGTGTTGGTGATGTTTGTTCTTTATGGTTGGTACTTTCTTGCTATAATAATTTTCAGTGCTTTCTTTTCAATGAAAAGCAGTGCATTCTAGTGTTTGACATAAGTTAGTGTTCTTTTTCTTTTTCTAGGAGTTCTGAAAAGAATGGATTGGCTGTTAGACCTGATGGGCTACATCAGAAATATAGCATACAAGTCAAAACCCTTACAAAATGTTGATCTGAAAGAGGTAATGCTGTGAAAATGATGTGCAGCAAGAAAATAAGAAGGTTCTGATATATTCCACATTTTTCCTCAGTAATAAGTATTATTCCTCATGCTTTTCTGTTTTAGAATATTGTGATCTTACCACCACAGAGAAAATCTTCACAATTTTTGTGAATGAGTGTGTATTTAAAACTCTGACTTTAAAATAACTACATTTAAGTTATAATAAAACCTCAAGGCAAGGAAATAATTACTTCAAATTTACTGCATTTAGAACAATTGAAGAAAAATTTTGAATGCACTAGTAGAACTGTCTAGGCAGGTCAGAACTGTGTAGCTTCCAGTTCTGAGATGGCTTGGACAATTTTAAAGAAATAATGTTGTTCAGCTGTTTAGGTCTTCTGTTTGAGGACATAAAATAAGCTGCTACTTAGATCAGAAAAACATTAATTACATTGCTGCAATATTTCCCAGCCATTTATAGTCTCACAGAGGTGACCATCTCTGATTTCCCTCAACAGTCATGTTGCTATGAAAAGGTTATTTCCTCATTTTAAATAAATTGTGGATCAGCTTTAATCTAAAAGATGATTTTAGAAAAGTGTGATTTTACTTCTCTTTCTGTAGACATTTTAGTTTTAATTTAGAAAGCGGCTTATGCTCTTCAAAGCATAGAGGGATACTAAGAACTTTTTAGTTAGTGCATTTTGAATTTTAGCTGAATTTTTAGATGACTTTTTAAGAGCAAATCACCATCTGGATTTTGGTATGGAAGTTTTGGTTGGTTTCTTTTTTGGATGAGGTTTTTGGGGGTTTTTTTAATTGTTTTTTGTTCTCCTTCTGTATCATTTGTTTAATAAAGTGCATTTTTGCCTTTTTCCTGTTTAGTGCGTAGATTTCCTTGTGTGGCTGTTTGCAGCTTCTGTGTTGGCCTGGGCTGACCATGGTGGACCATTACTGCTTGGCCTCAGTGCTGACTGGTCACTGTGGAAACACCACGTGGTATCACCAGAATTATCTGAGGAACACATTGGCAAGCACCCCACTGACAAGTTTGCTGTGCAAGAGACTCTCACTCTCCTTCCAAGTAGCCTGTCTCTTTTGCTAGCTAAAGAACCATGGAAAGAACACACACAGAAGGTAAAATTGCATGTAGTGGTAAGCACTTTACATGAGAAAGCATCCCATTTTTAGTAGTCAGCTTGGATCTTAGATAGAGTTATTTCCTCTATATTTTATTGCATCTCAGTTGTGATCTCACCTTATTTTTAATCAGATATGAAAGTAGTTTCTCAAGTAAAATTTGAGAGTTGCAAAAAAAAGATGAAATTCCAAAGCTGGGAGTCAAACTGTTAAGAAAATACATCTGGGAGAAGAAAGTTGAGAGCTGCTGATAGCAAGTCAGTGTTTTAAACACTGGAAGAAGTATCCTCTGCAGCTGGACACACCACACTGTAAACTCAGTGCAATCAAAGATCTCCTGTACAGTTTGCAGTTTATGTCATTTATTTTGAAGTATGAGTTGAAAATAAATGCGGAAAATTTGTGCAATGCATGTAGTTGCTGTATGTGGAAGTACTGCTGTTAAAAGATTGTTAGCTGTTTTGTGCAAACTAGAATCTGTTGAGAACTGGTTTCTCTAAGCATGCTTCTGTGCTCAGAGTTACCACTGAAGTCAGAATTCAGAATGTGGGAGGAATGCAGGGGTGAGCTGTTAGTATGCAAGTGCCTAATTAGGTTTTAAGGAAGAATGTGAGGCCTTGCCCTGAAAATCATCCTTATGAGTTTAAATACCATATTGTCATCCAGGCACCCTGCACTGCCAGGAAAAAAAATAACAAAAAATGAGAGAGGTCAAAAGAGGAACAAAGGCAATAAGAGTTCTGAGGGATTTGCAGTAAAACATTTGGACAAGAGACTGATAAGAAAGAATTATATTAATAGGTTAAAGGTATGAACAGGCAAGATGGAGGAAAGCTATTTAGTATGCCTTCTTCTTACAAAGAATTATTGCTGAGATAACAAGAAGGAACAAAGGGAGTTTCAGATCCAGCTATGGGAAGAATTGCATTGACAGGGAGATGTAGTCCAGGGTGTTTTGTTTACTTTGGGCAGAAGCTTCATTGGCCACTGCCTCTGATTAGATAACTGAATTTAGCAGAAATCAAATGTTATCTGTCAAACTGAAAGTAATTTGTCGTTCCAATATGGGGACTCTTTTAATTCAGATTTTTTTTTCATATTTCAATCTTCAGTTTATTGACTGGCTGATCAATATGATGGAATGTCCTAAGGAAGCATTATCAAAATCTTCCATGGACCTGCTGAAAGGTAATATATTTTAATTATGTCCTTATTTTTCTGTAACTATCAGTACAGATCAAAATGCAGTTGTTACACGGAGTGAGATTTTGAGATAATTGTCACAGGGAAGTTAACATTCTTGTCTGTAACATCTTACATTTGCTGTCTCACCTGCTGATGCTTATGATGTAGTACTTCGGGGCCAAAGGACCTAGAGGTATATCTAATGCACAAGCTTATTTGATTGATGGATCTGTCTGTTATTTTTGAAATTACTCTTAAAAATAAGGTGCAACATTCTATTGGGAAATCCTCCAGGACTAGAATACAAATCATGTAACGTAGGTGCAAATAAATATTGCACTGTGTGAAAGGGATATAGGAGGTGAACTAGGACAGCACAGTAAAGGAGTCTGAGAAAAAAGGAAAGAGAAATTAGTGTTGCTGAAAAGATACTCGAAGGATGGAAAGTAGAACAATATGTTGAATTATGGTAGGAGTTGTAGCCCTAGTGTACATCCCATTGCTTACTTCCATATGTAGGATCTGTGCAAGTCATTTTAAGAGGTCGCCACAAATATTCTCAAGTGAAAGAAGTGCACTTGTGCTTCTTTCCATGAACACAGTGCACTTCCTTTGGACCATCTGATTTGTTGGACAAGGCTTCTTGAAATCTAGTTATAAGTTATTATTAGGATAATTACCCTTGTTTTCATGTCTGCAGTCTTTAGTCACACTCTGATAAATTCCCCCGTTATGTCTGCTAATCTCCACCAGAAGCAATGCTAAGGGCTGTTGGAGAACCTCCTTTGTGTATCAGTTCTGATATTCACCATGTATTCTCTGACAGAGAATAAGTCGCTGTTGCCCTTGAGCTTCCCATTGTTTTTTCCTTTCACATACTAGAACATGAAACTTCCATCTGAATAACTAGACTGTGACTAGTTTGGTTACTGGATTTTATCTAAACAGATGATCCTTTCAAATTGAATTAAGCAATCAGTGAGTTGCATTTCCAATCAGTGAATTGCACTGGGGACTTAAGACTTGTGCTTCCCAGTTCCCAGTGCCTCCTATGTCCTGGCTTGCATCATTGCTCATTGAGTTTGAACTTTCTGCACTGTTGGTTGATCTGTGTGCCTAAGTCATAGACTAATTAGAAGATTATGTGATATGATTTCAGTAGGAGAAATGCCACAAAGCAGAGGAAGGGCCCAGTGCATCACCACAAGTGAAAGAATTATGAAAAGAGTCAGTAAAAGGAGAACTAAACCTATACCTGCATTAGTAAAATTACCAGGAAGAATACTCTCACCTCTTTTCCTCTGGACTGCACAACTTAATGTAATTTGTCCCTGTCTTCACAGTTACACTTCTGGCCTTGAGGTCTCATGCAGAGTTCAAGAAGAAAGCAGTATGGACTAAAGCTTATGGGTGGTAGCTGCACACTGTACCTTATCCAATGAAGAAAACTGTCCATACTTGAAAACATAATATTGTTACTCAGGCGTCAAGAAGCTGTGTTTCAAAGATGTTTCCTAGCACAAGATTTTTAATTGGGTTTGGGTTTTTTTTACTGTTTTGCTTCATCACAAAAATTCCTATGAAAAACAATATTTTGTCTTTAACTGATGTGTTATTACATTTTGCAAATATCCTGAATATAAATGAGAAATGTACATTCATTTTCCATTGAGTTGTTTCAGTGACATCTGGGAACCTCAAAAGCTGGAGTGGAATATTCCTTTAATTTGTGGAAGCTTTGAAGGAATGGCTGAAAATAAACTAGTGAAATTTGTTTGGATGTAGCGTATTTAGTAAAGTATGTTTTCATGTAACAGACTTGGAATGGGCATTTTTTTTAAACTGATAATCCTTCCTTTAGCTATAACACAATATTCTTGTGCATTAGTGACAACATATTATGACTATATAGTGTGAGCAGGGTTTCTGAAGAGGGGTGGTGTGCATGTCAGTTTTGCAATGGCTTTATAAAGATCTCTAAAATGAGTCGATGATCCTGATGGCTGTTGTATCTGTAGCTCCGGGACAGCTGCAATGTTCTTTCCACTTGTAACTGTTCTTGTCTCTTTTACACTTCTTTGCACATAACAAGAGTTTTTCTCTGCCTTTAGGGAAAAGGGACAATACAGCAACTCTTTTCCACATTTATCATCTTAAATAGATTATTTCCTGCTATTTCCCTTATTATATTTTTCTTTCTAAAGGAATAGAGAATTTTTCACTTTGCAGTCTTGCCAATACAGATATTAAAAGAGCTTTTATATTTAGCAGTCCTCCTTGCTGAAGTAGACAAAAATTAACTGAATATAATTGGGCCATTGTCCCCTAGTGTCAAAACAGTACTGGTAAGAGCATTGTTGATTTTTGATCAGGTTGAAGGAAAATATATTTCCATACATATAGAAGACACACCCCATTAGAGAAATTATCTTATTTTCAGGACTGATAACATTTCCTCTGTAAAAGAAATTTTCCTCTGACTTCTTGGTCGCTTGGTCTGTTCAGCCTGGAGGAGATGAGACAGAGGACAGACCTCACTGCAGTCTACAATTCCTCATGAGGGGAAGAGGAGGGGCAGGCACTGATCTCTTCTCTGTGGTGACCAGTGACATGACCTGAGGGAATGAGCCTGAAGTTGTGTCATGGGAGGTTTAGGATGGATATCAGGAAAAGTTCTTCACCAAGAGGATGATTGGGCACTGGAACAGCTCCTCAGGAAAGTCACAGCACCAGCCTGACAGAGCTCAAGAAGCATTTGGGCAGTGCTCTCAGGCACATGGTGCGACTCTTGGGGGTTGTCCTGTGCAGGTCCAGGACCTGGACTTTGATGATACTTGTGGCTCCCTTCCAACTCAGAATAATCTATGATTCCATGACTCTTTCTAGGATTTTCTCATCCAGTAAGGATACTGTATGAAGGCCGAGCATTTCTTCACTGATGGATGTGTGGAGGATTAATGCAGTATTTGTTTGCCTTTCCAAAATAGTGGATAATTAGTGGTAGTTTTCTGCTGCATATGCAACTCTATACTAAGAAAACAGTCTAAAGGTGAATGTGCAGAAGGACTCACTGGAAGTCATTGTCAGTCTGCATCTCAGTTCATGACATTTCCATTTGTGTGCACTTCTAAGTAATCTCAAACAAAGCCAAATATGTCACATTTTAATGGTTCCATCTCTACTGTGTCAAACTAACTTACACCTCCAATCATCTCAGTTTGCATGTGTATTAGCATTTTAATTCAGATGAAAATTTGTCTTTTTTAAAGGGAATAGCTGTGTGATGCCTACTTGCTGTGTTTCAGTTTGCATAGAGGAGCAATATATAAACGTCTGAATTAACCAAATTCCTACTGATGTGTTACAGAACGTGTAAGCCAAGGGATGGCACAGCATGGCCTGAGGGTGAAAAGGCTAACAGAGCTGCAGAGAGCACTGAGTGTTTAGGAGAGTATCTGAAATGTTTGAACACCAACGCACACGATGCAAGAAATAAACAGGATGAACTGGAAGCATTTTTCAGCTCCCAAAGCTATGATATCACTGGGATTAGTGAGACTGTGTAGAATGAGTCCCATGACTGGACCACTGGCATGCAGGACTATAGGATGTTCAGGAGGGATACGCAAGGCAGGCAAGATTGGAAGGCACTGTTTTCATTTTACATTACTTGCAGTTAGGGATAATGTGGTTGAAAGCCTCTGAGTGAGAATTAGGGAGATGGAAAATAAAGCAGATGTTATTGTAAGTGTCTACTGCTGTTCACTCAGCCACAATGCTAGCACTGATTATTTAATCTATGGGCAATGAGGAGAGATCTCTGGACCAGTAGCCCTTGTTCTTACGGAAAACTTCAGCTTCCTGGACATCAACTGGAAATGCCAGACAGGAGGAAAGACACAGTTGACTACAGGCCTGTTAGTCTCATTACCAGGGAAAATTTATAGAGATCATACTGGATACCATTGAAAGGCATTTAAAGAACAATACAACCATCAAGCACAGTTGACATGAGTTCACAAAGGGAAAGCCCTGAGTAACTCATTTGATACCCCTCTGTGATAACAGCCACTCTCATAGTTGGGCTTTTGATTCTGTCCCTTACAACATTTGTCTGAACAAGCTGTTCAACAGTGAGATGAGTGGGTTCATGGTGCACTGGTTAAAGAACTGGCAGCAGGGCAAAGATCAAAGAGTTGTAGTGTGTGGGACTGACAGTCATCCGTAGTGTTCCTCAGGAATCAAATCTAGGTCCAGTTCAGTTCAATGTATTTATCCATGATCAAGAGGCAGGAGTTGAATGCACCATTAGTATGTTTGCTGATAATACTAAACTTGAAAGTTGCTGTTGACTCTTGAGGGGCAAGAGACCTTGCAGAAAGATGTGGATAGATGAGTATTTGGCTTTGATTAGTGGCATGAAATTTAAAAAGTTAAAATGGTGGATTCTGCATCTGATACAAAGTAGTGCCTGATACAAGTCTAAATAGGTAGAGAGAAGTGGCTGGAGAGCAGCCCTGCATAAAGGGATGTGGGGGTGCTGGTATTTCAAGATACAAAGATTTAAGTTTACAGAATCACAGAATTATTGGAGTGGGAAGGGATCTCTGGAGGGCAACACACTCCTCCTCATTCGCTCCTCCACCACTTGCATTAACAAATTAACTTCCAGTATCTGCAGGAACTTCCTGGACTCTGTCTGCCAAGTCACGTCGTGCCTCCAATGAGTATCAGGGTCGTTGAATTCTCAGAGGAGGACCAGGGCCTGTGATCTCAGGGTACTTCCAGCTGCCCATAGGAAGCCTCATCAGCTTCCTTGTCCAAGTCAGGTGGCCTGTAGTAAACAGCCACAACAGTGTCACCCATTTTAGCCTGTCCCTTAATTTTTACCCCTAAGTTCTCAACTCCTTGTCTGTCCCTGGCCAAAGCTTGATGCTCTTTCACATAAAGACCAAGTCCATCACCTCACCTTGCTGACCTGTGTCTTCTAAAAAGTACACAGAAATCTATGACAACGTTCCCGTAGTGAGCTATCCCACCATGTTTCTGAAAGTGCAGTGAGATCGTGGCTCTGTGACCACACATAAGACTTGCAGTTCTTGTTTATTCCCCATGCTCTGTGCATTTGTGTACAGGCACTTCAGGGAGGCAGTTGGACATCCAAGTTCCCTAGGAGGGGTGTAAGAGGATTCCCCGTAGCCAGACACACCCTTGCTGTGTGAGGTTAGCCCTAAGACTCTTGTCTTGAGGCATCCAAGCTTGTCCTGGTTGACATGGCCCACTCCCAAGGAAGAAGCAATGGCATGAACATTTCCACTTTGGACCCCAGCCAAGCCATTCACTTTAAAACTATCTTACCAAATTGGCCAGTCGACTGCCAGAGCTTCTCTTGCCTTTTTTAGACAGGTGGAGCCCATCCCTTCCTAATAGGCTACAATCATTGAAGTACAACTCATTGTCATAAAAACCATTGTCTAAAACATCTATTTGCCTGCCCAGTTCTGAGCTTTTCCAGGAACTTAGGTGAGGCATTGGAGCTGAAGTTACAGTAGTTTTTTGTGGTCACACATGGAAGACTGACTGCCTCAATCTCCCAGCTGTGTGCCCCAAGTTACCCCATACCTGAAGGAGGTGGGGAAGTCTTCTGTCATGAGCTTCATGCCTTTTTCATGCAGTTTACATTTGGGGGTCCTCTCTGTAGTGGATTTTAAGGAACCCTTTTCCTATTCCAGCCTTTTACCCAGCTGGAAGACTCAAGATACAACACTTTTTTAACATAAAACAATAAACATGACTTAATCTGTGATAGATTTGACCTCAGCTGGCTTCCAGATGTCTCTTCAGCCCCATCTCCTCAACGGGACATTCATTCTCCCTCCTCCTCCTCCTCCTCAACAGGACAGGGAGAAAATAGGATGAGAAAGTTCACTGGTCAAGATAAAGACAGAGTGATCATTTACTATTCACTGTCACAAAAACAGGTTGAACTTGCGGAAGAAAAAGTTACTGCCAATTAAAAATAGAGTAGGATGGAAAGAAAAAAGGCAAAACTAAAATTACCTTCCCCCTGTGCCTCACTTTACTCCTTCCTGCATTTTCTACCTCCTTCCTCCCCAAGCAGTACAAGGTGTGTGTGGGGGTTGCACTTAGGTAATAAGCCTGAATCTCTGCTGCTTGTTTGTCTTCACACTGTTGCTCTGCTCCAGGATGGGGTCCCTCTCATAGGATACAGTGCTTCATGGCTTCTTCTCTCAAGCTGCAGCAAGCACTGCTCTAGCATAGATCCTTTCCACGGGGTACAGTCCATTAGGAAAAAGCTGCCTCAGTGTGGGTCCCAATTGGGCCACAGTTCCTGCTTTGCTTGTGGGCTCTCCATGGGCTGCAGCTTCCCTCAGCACACAGCCACCTGCTCCAGCCTGGTGTCCTCCACAGGCTGCCATGTGGATATCTTGTCTAGTGTGTTTCTCCACGTGTTGCAGAGGGACAACCTGGTCCACCATGGTCTTCTTCATGGCTCACAGGGGAATCTGCTACGGTGCCTAGAGTAGTTCTTCCTCTCCTCCATTGACCTTAGTGTCTACAGAGCTGTTTATCTTACATTTTTCTTGCTCCTCTTTCTCGCAGCTGCAGCATAACATTTCTTAGCTTAAGTTTTCAGAGAGATGCCATGCCATCGTCTTTGCTGTTTGGCTCAGCAGTGCCCTGCAACGGCTCAGTTTTGGAACTGGCTAGAACCAGCTGTTTCTGGCATGTTGGATTGAATTTCCAAGGAAAAAAATGTTCATGTTTCAACTTTAACAAGTTATATAGTTGTTTAATGTGGACCTATTCTGGCTGTCTTCAAAACTGTCTCATTCAGCTGCTCTCTATGTTTCTTCACGCTGTTCACACTTGAATCAGTTTGGGTCAGACAGAAGCCCAAAGTGAAAGCACTCCTGTTTCTCTACTAAGTTCCAAATTTCTGTTTGCAGTAGTTTGAAAAAAAACTAATTCAGGGTTGACACTATACTATTCTATTCTATATGTGATCATGTTGCTTATGGTCTGCAAATACTCAGTAGTCAAAATAATCTGCAGGTATTGTCTGCCACATGTATTAAATAAATAAAAATTATACTAGGTGACTTTTCATAACAAAATAATCTTCACTGTTTCCTTATATAACCTCTTACGCTGCATGGTTTGAAAAGACCCACAGGCAAAAGCCTCTTCATATTGTAAATGTTTAGTTTCCCTTTAAATGTTACCTTCTCTTCTACTCCTACTCCTAGGCTCCCTTCCCACAGCTTTCAGTCCGCTAAAAAAAAATAGCCTCACTTTTCTCCCCCATGTGCTTGAATTGAAATGTAGGTGGTAATCAATACAGATGAAACATTAGAAAAGCTCCTGCCAGCCTCAAAGGAATTATTTGGCTATTTTTGCCTGTGTAATCCACTGGGTTGCTGTGTATATTCCTCATTCCCAGCCTTTGAAAAGCCTAGGTTCTAGTTGCATTCTCACAGACTATCCTAGAGAAGTATGAGGAGCAATACAGTTAGTAAATTGCCTAGAATATTGAACATGGCTTTTGATAGTCATTCAGTTCCCTCTTAGGAACAACATATTATTTGATCTGACTACATCACACTTCTTTTGCACATACCTGTCTGCTGTTCAGCATTGAAGAAAATCATTGTGGGGGAAGAGACTGGCATGCCAAACACATGATTGTAAGTGTTTATTTCTGACCCTTAAACATCCCCTTGAGTATATAGTGAGTATATAGATGAGTACCTTCAACATTTGCATCTCTGATTTTGCTGCATTTTCTGGAACCTTCTTTTGATAACTGGAGGATTGGGCCAGAATGTGAAGAATCCTTCGTGAATGCCTGGGTTAATCAGCATGTTAGTCTCTTAGCATGTTAGTTAGGTTGCAAAGGTTCTGACTTCTGCTCCTTGAGAAATTCCAGTTCCGGCCAATTTAGCATTTATATGTGAGGTGCATACATGTTGGCCTAGTAAAAAGTAATCTTACAGATTAAATGATATTGTCATTACAGAATGTCTGTAGCTAATGAAGTGAGAATTAACACTGAAATAAGGGTGTGTCTGTGAGTTGCAGCACTCTTCAATTTTTTCAGAATTCTATAACATATGTTAGGAAAAACATTTCTTTTAAAAACTCTGGCCGCTTGAAGTAAAAACATTCAAAAGTTTTCAAAAGCTTCTCTGTTTTTGAGGTGCACTCAAGAGAACTGCCTTTTCTGAAAATTCTACACAGCCAGATAATGTTCACGCAAAGAGGAGTTTTGCACAGAGGAATCTTTATCCAGTTTGTTTTTAACTATGATGTGCAGCAATCCCCTAGGAATGTATTTTGTCTTTCCAAACAAAATATCAACTTAGCTTCTTTTATTTTTGATGTTGCCTGTCCCAAGGTGTGCCATTCTCTCAGAGAAGAGGTTCCGGATGATAAAGCACATACCTGAATCAAAACACAAAACAGTGTAAGAATAAAGGAGTAGAATTCAAATTGTCTCCAATTAATTTAGAACGAACTGTAAGAGCCTTCATCTGGCAACCTTGCATACTTCCTTCCATGTACTTAGGAACAGAACACTACATCATAAAGATGAGGTCCTTCAAATTCACATTAAAGCCATTGACAGAATAAAGACTTCTGTATGATGCAGTTAAACTCAGTTGAAATTTTTCCAAAGTATTTTCATGAGAAGGAGAAGGGATCTGTTTATGTGCAGGTTTTGGAGTGGCTTTGTTTTTTCATCCCTTTAAATAATTATGCTGTAAAAATCCTGATTTAGATATAGCTTCTCATCCCAGTTAGGAGTTATGAGTGAGGAAGAGTTGTGCAGAATCAGAGAATGATCAAATGAGAATTGATTTTTTTTTTAAAAAAAGCGAACAAAAAAGCAAGTCTCACTAAATAGCTGTAAGTCTAGTATCACTGAAACAGCTTTTCTAGGTTTGCGTTTTTATGCGCCATATGCATGGTGTATGTTGTAAATTTAACTATTTGAAAGATACTGGAAATCAAAACAGGTACTGATGCATTTTCCTGCAGTGGTCTGCAGGACATGTAGCACAGGGAGCTAGAATTTGTGAAAGGCCCAGTACAGATTTGATTTTTTTTGTTGCCATAGGCATCCCAGTTGTGAGACCCAGGTTTCTGGAAGATAAGATACTTACCTGCAAAAAGCACTAGCAGGTACATTTTCAGAACATAGGGGAAGTAGATTGAGAGGGTGAATGGAAATGGTAGCTTGATGGAGTATGTGCCAAAGGATTCAAAGTAAGGCAGTGATATACAAATTGCAAATCCTGTAAAAACATGGTAAAAATTTAGTCTAAAGGAAGCAGAAGATCATCAAAAAGCTTAATGAACAAGTCAGTTACCTTTTATATTTTATATATCTATACATAGATATATGTATTCATATATGTATGCATATTTTCTCCTTTAGTTCAGTTTTTTAGGTTTGGGTTGCTAATTGCTCTAAATACTAGAATTAATAAATATATCCTATCCACTAACAATTGCTGTCAGAAACAAGTGCTTTCAGTCTCTTCTTAGTGGGCAGAGTTCTTGGTGTAACTATGATAACCTGCCAAGTATGGCCTGAGCCATAAGGTCAGCCTCAGCAGGGGAAAAGCTTTGGAACTTTCTGTCTAGTATACTCAGTCTGGACGGGAAGAATCCATATGTCTTTTGAGAGAGTATCTTTCTGTTTTACTGAGACAAAAAGAACATTTCCCGCATTTTTAAAAAGCAGAACCAAGCAAACAGAAAAACCCCAAAATCTACCAGACACACAGGCCCCAAACCCCAGATAGTCCCTATTAAAGAAAAGAGGTGACATACAGGGTAATATTAAGGTATGTTAACATTTATGACAGTTTTGGCAACACATGAGGAACTGTGTTAAACACAAACAGCAGTTGAAGTGATCACATTGTACTGAAGAATATTAAGGAGGCAAGTGCTTGGTACCCTTCCCATCTCCTTACCTTTAGCCAGAACTGAAAGGGGATAAAGTGGGATGCATAGTGAGAAGTTGAGCCATGTTAGTGGTAGGTAGTATATCCCCATCCTTGCCAACATGTTGTAAGTGTACCTGCAATAAGAGGAAAGCAGATGAGCTCAGAGGAAATTATGATGTCTTCAGAACAAATAAATACTGTTGGAAAACTAAAAGGAATAGCAGAAGAGCTTGGAGCTATCTGATTAAGTTTCAGAGCCAGCAACAGTTTTTGTTCAGACACCAGTGTCTGAAAGGAGATGATTTACATTTTCAGAAAAGTTATCTGTGGTGCTACCCTAGAGTAGGTAGACATCAATAAAGCCCTCCAGACAGAAAGCTCTATCAGAAACCAGCATGATTTCATACTGGTCCATCAGAAAATGGATTTCAGATAGGAGTGTCACAACTGAGAGGGACAGGCAGAATATCACTGTTGCTTGGGACTGAGACAATCCTAATTTATGACTGCTGATCTAGCTGAATTACTGCTGGGGAAGGTTAAACAAGAAGCCAATTGCAAGTACATAACCTGTAGTACATCTGCCCCTCTCCTGGACCTTAGTAAGGGTAATAGTAGGTCCAGAAAAAGTGGTTGCCCACCATTGTGTTGCAGCATTTTATTTTTTGCTGTGGTTGTTACTGTTGCTTATTGGGAGACCAGAATGCGTAGTACTTCAGTCTCCAAAGGTGACCTGATCTTGGTTTGATTTTAAAGTGGTACAGCAGCTCTCCAAACTCTGGAGAAACGGGTCTGATTGCATTTTTGATCAGCTGAAAGACTTTCTGCACTGTGGGCTTGTTAGAGATGTTATTACCCAAGACTTTCTGATAGATGAAACTAGTGCTGAACATACTTCCTGTATTCCCTTCTTATTGATTAATTTGATTAATTCTGCATCATACCTGGACTGTAGAAGAGTGTGGTAGGCTGAAAATGGACCATAAAAAGGAAATGGCTACTCCCGCTCTGTACAATTCCATGGGTTGTTATGGTATAAGCAGGAAAGGTCAGAACTTGCTCTCACTATAGCACTAGCCATGATGTGCAATAAATAGTCCTTCAGATAAATTTATGTCCCTGAAAGTTTATGTGGAAAAACTTCTAGTATTTCAAGAGTAGTTGGCTAAGGGATGGGAGAGATCCCTGTGCACTTTTAGACATGAATACTACTTTGAGATACTAGGAAGCAGCACAGCTGCTGTAAAATAAATCAGGTAAGAATTCTAAATTTGTATGAGTTGTACTATGGTTTACATGAATTGGTCATTTGCTGCTGTAGACCACAGTAGCTTTCCTGTTAAACAGCTGCTATTACTGCTGTGGTGCTTAACGGTTCTTTAGCAAGGGTAGAAAATAATGATGTATCAATGGTACTATGTGCTGTCAGAACTTCACAGCCAATATTGCTTATGCTTTTGGCATTTCTCCAGCTGCACTGAACCCTTTCATTTCAGATTAGGTTCTACTGTTTTAGTTTTACAAACTTCAAAAAGAAATGGGATGTAACTATAATCAAAACATTTAATACAAGTAGCAGCCTATTGAAATCTATTTCAAAATACTTTGAAGTTGACTTAGTCTTTATCCATTCTTTTTGACACTTTCCTGTTTCAGATCTCTTTTATAACGTATGTTTCTTTTGCTGCCTAAAACCATATATTTCAGTCAGTCCCCTAAGCAATATATTTAAATTAGCAAAGAGCCATTTTAGCAGAAAAAGAAATTTTGCTGCAATACATAGGTTACTGTGAGCTGTGTCTTCTTAAAATGCTTCTTAATTCTGTATGTACCTGCTCTAAATCTACGAACTGAGGTGCATAGAGGCTTACATTACATGTGAGAAATATTTGTTTTTCTTGTGATGTGACATATGCCCTACTACACCAAAACTCTCAGTCTTCTGCAACAGGAGCTCTTAGCTTTTTGGAAAGCACAGTGCAATTAACTCAGAATAGTCTTTCTGCCTTTGCAAGAAGTTCTGCTGGTGTTGCCTTACTATGCTGTCAATCTTGGACAAAAGTGGATAAAAAAATAAAATAATAAAGCAACAGGGTGGTAATGGCAACCGGGATAGTTTCAGTATTGCTGTTCTCCAGAAGGTAGTTGTGATTGCCTTCTAAATTTTTGTTGAAAACATCAAAGCCTTTGAACTACAAATGTTAATGCAGTCTGCTAATGCATTACTCTCTCTTACATCTCTAAATTACTCTGCATCTTAACCATGTGGATTTTTGTAAAAATCATTGGGTAACTTTAAAAGTTCAAGATTTACTTTAAAAATTGATACTATGCTTTGCACATTTTGAAACGATTAATTAAGCCTGCTGCACAATGGGGGTGGAGTTTGCTGGCAAGAATAACCCATTTTCCCCTCACAGTTTTGATGTTGACTCCTTACCTGATCACATCTAATAAATTCCAAAGGAAAAATAAAACACACACAACATATTTCCCTTGAACTTCTTCCTGACTGTTGATCACGACAAATAAAACAATTATTCTCTCAGTGATCTGAAAAGAAAAGAAAAGAAAACTGAATTCAGGTAGCACCTTCTGGAAGTGTTGTTTCTGTAGCATTGCAGTGAATATTTTGTTTCACAGCCTGTTTTTGTCCAAGGTCCTTCAGCAAAGAGAAGTGGATACAGCCGACTGTAGCATCAAAGACCTTTTACAGAACGTGTGGAATTTGGCTTGACAACTGCGATGACTTGGGTTTGTAGCCAAGGAAACCTGTGGATGAGCCCTCAGAAGCCATGGATGCAAGGGCTACTCCTGGTGCACCTGACTACCTGGAGGGCAGGTAGATAGGCCTCCTTGCTTGTAGGCTGTCTGGGAGGCAGTAGGATACAGAGAGCCCTTCTTGGAGTGGTCATAGGCCAGAAAGTACTAATCTTGCACTCCCATATCTGTTTGTCATATCTTGGAAATCTGTGTCCCAAGGAATCTCTTTCATGTAAGATTTGCAGAAAGAAGGAGGGAAAGTAGAATTTCTTATCTTTCTTTACATCTTAATCTTGGTTACGGGAAGTGGGTTTAAGCTTGTCACTTACGTGAATGATTGCCATAATATTTATGTCCTAACATTTTTCTAGTGGTTGAACTTTATCCAACCCACAAATGAAAAGATGAAGTGGATTAAACAGGCAGTGTCTCCAGCTTAAAATAAATACTTTGGTAATAGTAAAACTCAAGAAATTAAAAACAAGTGTGTCTTTTTGCAGCTTCCCTGACAACTTTTCTAACAGTATCCATGCCCTGTCCTGTAAAGTAAATGTATCAGTACTGCCAAGAGTTGTCAAGCTGTCCCAGAAGAGTAACAATTCACTCTGATTTACACTCTATTTGAAAGTGTTGAAGTAGAAAACAGGCACCTAAGCAGTTGGTATGAGTTGATATAGCTTCATTGGGTTGGGTTTTTTTACCCAATGTCATGTATTCCATAAGGTACATTAGTTGCAATGATTTCACAAGTTGAGATGTCAAGTCACTTAAAAGCTACAAAATGAAAGTTTTTTTTAGTGCTGTTATTCTTCATTGGTTTCCCCAGACTCCTCCCTTAAACAAAGTACGAATTTTGCCTCTCAGCAAGTTTGTGTGATAGTTTTGCCACATAATATTTACAGGTTCCTGCATGGACCATTCTGGACCACAAACTCTTTTCACCAGCCACATCTGTCAGATAAAGCAGCCTTCACTTCACTATTCAGCAAAATTACGTCAGAGCAATTTTTCATACAGAAAGAGAGCATGTCTATCCCTCAGGGATCTGGTTCCTCATCTTGGAAAGCACTGAGGGGCCACAACAGCTAAAAAGAGTTGCCCTGCGTCTCACCCTCCTGTGACTGTCATCTTGTGCTGCTGATCCCATAGGTCCCTAACTGAGGAACAGGTTTTTAAAAAGGTCAGATGTTGGCAGACTTCTGTACAGATGGGTCAGGAAACAGAAAGTGAGAGCTAATATGTCCTATGTCTGTACACTGATGCTGAGGAACGTGGCAAAAACATGGGGGAACTGGAAGTATTGATGCAGATCTGAAACCACATAGAACAGATACAAGAAACATGGCAGAGCAACCGTCACAAGAAGGAAATCAAAACAAAGCTGAAAGCTGTGTGAGCACTGGATGGGATTGTGTGCTGGAGAGAGCAGATAAAATAGAATCTGAGTTAAAATTGTTAGATGAAGAGTTGTAAAGAATGCAGCATTGGTGATGTGGGCATTTTGTTACTGACCCTAAAATCAGACTTGAGATGTGGAGAGAAAGTTCTGCAATATTATTAATACAAGAGCCATTTCAGGGAATTGCCACAGGTGGTTGTCCTAGAGACCAAGGGCTTTATCATGATAGTGAAAAGATGGACATGTTCTTAGATGTCCAGAGGTGGAAGACTTTCCAAATGGTCTCTTACGTTTGAAAAAGTGGCCAGGTGGAAATGTGCCAGAAAACAGCATGGGATAAATGATTTGGATCTGATTCCATTTCAGTGAGGGAAAGCACAAGGAGTGCAAAGGTAGTTACCATTTCAAACTCCAGTTTGAATCTCCACTTTCAAATGGATGTGTTCTGGCCAGTAAAACAGAATGACTACGAAGACTCACAATTCAGCCTTACAATCTGGAAATGGAAGAAGCTGTGGATTTTCTTCTCTCCCCAAGATACAAGCAGAAGCATGAAGCAGTGAGAACCACGTACCTGGGGCCTAGCAGATTTCCTCCATCAGAGATTCATATTGAGAAAGGAGAGCAATGGAGGCATGCACATTACACATGATGGAACTCAGTAACCAGACTGTAAAATATGTTAAGCACCTGCAAGAGCAGGAAATTGGACATGGCACAAACTAATCACCTTGAGGTATTTTGTTCCTGTCAGCTGCAGTCTCATCTGGCAAGCAATAGGCTGCACAAAGCAGCCACCGGACACCGAAACTGGAAGGATGTGGCCTTGTTCTGGAACACATCTGTGGGGCAGGACGAAGCTGGAAAGCTGGCTGCTCAGGACAATTGTGATGTTCCCGTGAGGACAGACAGTGGCATCCTACCTCTTTTTCTGCATAAATCAGGAAGTTGCCTGCCTGCTTGCCTTTATTCTCTTTCCTTTCATAGCACTCCTAGCTTTAGGTAACCCACACAAATCAAAGGTAAATGCAGGGATTAGTCAAAGGCTGGGGACATTTTCTGCAAGTGAAGAGGCAGGATGCTTCTTGGAGAAGAGTAGTATATGTTGATATTGTGTTGATATATGTACACACATATACGTATGCATATAAACTTGAAGTCATGTACATTTATAAATACACACACATAGATAAAATGCATGTGATGCTGCGCAGCCATGGATCATTTCCTGGATGGATCATCCATCCTTGCATGAATGAAGATGTGATATTCTCTGTAGCTACTCTCTTGCTTTAAAATAAAAAAAACATAAAGCACAGAACTACAAATCCTGTGTTTTCACATTCATGGAAAGGAAGTATTCGTTTTCTGA
This sequence comes from Cyanoderma ruficeps, assembly GCA_008694505.1. NCBI lineage: Eukaryota > Metazoa > Chordata > Aves > Passeriformes > Timaliidae > Cyanoderma > Cyanoderma ruficeps. The sequence goes on along the minus strand of VZDJ01000026.1, from coordinate 942,598 downwards.
CACTGATCTCTCATAGGATACAGCAGGTTCTGTAGAGTGATTAAATTTCTGCAAGGCAGACTGAGTTGTTTAATCAAGTAAGCGAAACAGCAAATTTGGCTAGAGAAAATAGCACATTCACTTCCATTTTTTTAATAACCATGACTGTGCAATTTTGTACTCAGTACCTGAAATACTTCCTTAGTTCTTCAATTCAGTGTATTAAAAAAAAAAAAAACCCAAGAAAATGAAGGTGAGAAAAATGCCACTAAATATGTAAAGTTAAAAAATTACGTTTTAATCAGAAAGCCATAGTACATTGCTTTTGGTTTGGTAATTCCAATCTGTTTGCACAGAATGAGGATCTGCTCTTTGTTGCACAAAAACACTTTTCTTAGTCTTTTCTTAGACCTTTCGTCTCTCCTTGCTATGGCACCAGTCCTGCGAGCCTTTACTCCCATGCCAGACGAACACATTTCATTAACTTCTGTTTTGGTGACAGCAGTGACATGTGACATATTCTCCTGCCCTCCTCCAATTATTGAGGGTGTAAATGGCCTGAGAGACATCCCTTTGCATGAGCTTTGTTACCAATCCCTGCCTCACCTTACCACAGCACATCTATCACACAGGACTCATCTTTCTTTCATGGTGTGGCTTGGCCTTGATCTACCTGGCTTTTCTCAGTTGCCTGGTGGATTGAGACTTTTCCCCTCAATGAGTTTTTCCAGAAGATTCCTGTGAGGTTTTTTATCCACTATCTATGTCATGTATCTCTAAGTATTTTTCTTAAGTGCTACTAAACCACAAAAAATGCAATACTAGGCAGAAATCTTTCACTCAGGGATTCATTTACATCTTGTATTTGCTATAGTGCCTACAGAACAACCTGCCACCATGGGGCCCTTTCACAGCTTGTTTTATTCAATGTTGATTTGTACCTCCACCCATGGGCTTCCCTAAAATTGCCTGAGCCAGCTGTTCTCTCATCGTAGTGATCACCCAAGCTGAAGTTCACTGTGGATGTGCATGCATATATGCCTGTTATGAGGGATGCATATAGGGGTATGTTTTAAGCTCAGAGTTGAAATAGGTGATGGGAGCACAGAACCAGGCAGCCACTATCAAATTCTTGCACCTTTTTCAGTGCCTTGACTGCAGCAGTCTAGTAGGCTGCAGCAAGGTAAAGATCTTTTAACTAACTGTCCTTCCCTAGTTCATTGTGGAAAATACACTATTTTTTCTTCCTAAGAGGCGGTGAAGAAAGTGTGACAAGGCATGTAGGAGTAGTGTTGATAGCTGTCTAACCTACACTCTCAGCAGAAGTGGGTAACCCAAGGGACAGTAGAGTCTCCACCAGAGCTTATACATCTTGTTTGAGCAGCATGAGACTGCTGCTAACATCAAGAGAAGAGAGTTGTTTACGATGAGAGTGCAGCTGGGGGAAGAACCAAGTAAGGATCCAAAACTATATTTGGAGTGAGGTGAATACTCTGAGTCACAGTGCCATTATGGTTCCCTCAGCCACCTCTCCATGCTGCCCAGCAGAGCACTGCACTCACTGCACTGCCCAAGAAAGGTCACAGTTTTCTTGCTCAGAAAATCCATTTCCTACTAATGTCATTTGTGGCAACAGAAAACAGTGTTTGTGCAGGCTTCCCTGGTCTTTGCCTTGTGTAAGTCTGCCTAGGAAAGAAACAGACTATGTCAGGGTTGGGGAATGTGTAAACTCTGCCAGGACAAGCCTTGCTTTAATGACTAAGAACAGGCTGCTCTTCTTTCCAAGACATGTGAGATTTGTTACAAGTCATACTAGATAGGAGTCTTCTTTCTCCCCTAGATTAGCATCTAAGTATGTGGATTTAGGCAGGGAAAAGCAGTTATTTGCATTTTGATTAATTTGCTACCACACTTAGGGAGCAGTGTAAAGAACAGAGATCTGTATTAGTCAGTTAGTTCATTAGTTATTTAGACAATTAGTTAATGGAGATTTGAAAAAAGGAACATCTTCACCCATGAATATGTCATTTGACAAAAACAGGCTATCCAGAAAACTAAAAACATAACTAACAACTCTTGGTCTTCCACCTTCTGACTGCTGAGAGAAATATGAGTTTCACTGTTATTCAAATACTAAGGGTTGAAAAGGTTTGAAGGTAAATTCAAGTAATCATTTTGCTTTTTCCAATGCATTAAGAAAAAATAACAAAACCTGAGATTAGCAGCCAAAAGAAAAAAAATAGCATGACAAGGAAAATGTCAGAGTATCATCTTACTTTCTGCTATGGCCTGTGATGTTTTGGCTCATTTTCTGTCTACAGCTGAACATATGACAAACTACTAGGAAAAAAGACCAGCCTGGTTAAACAGAGAACTAACTGAAAGTAAGGGAAAAAGAAGAGAGTGTATCACCTCTGGAAGGAGGGGAGGATAACTTGGAGGGACTACAGGGATGCTGGATGGTTATGCAGGGAGAAACTTAGAAGGCCCAAGACCCCCTGGAGTTTAATTTGATCACTGCAATTGGCCACTGACTTGTGCTAGTGGCCACTCATCTGGACATTTTCTGGGTCTGTGCTGGGGACAAAGCATGGGGTACTCACTATTCAGTTTCACTCACAAAAAAAAAGTTTACAGGACAGTTCTTTCCCAACCAGCCCAGTTCTGAGGAAGCAATTCCTGCAGTTAGCAAACTATCAGCAAACCAGGCTGCCTGAGGAAAGGTGGAAGTACAAGATTCAGGGTAGTTCAGCCTGAGCTTGTCCCCAGGGGCAACCATGGCTGGTGTGTGTCAGTCATGAAAGAATGGTCTTGAGAACGAACTTACCTGCAAAAACCTGGGAAGAAGACGGCTTTTGTCAATGCCAATGAGGATGTGTAGGATCTCCAGTACAGATAACAACTGGCAAAGGCGCATTACAAGTCCTATGGAGTGAAATGTGTCAGCCAGTGAATCTACAGACAAAATTAAGAGAAAGATTAGAGGATGCTTACATAGTAAAAGTCTGGAGCAACTATTGGGTTTGCTTTTACATTATCATCACTGGAGATGACAAGAAATAAAGTCCATGCAGTACCAAACTTCTGGGTAGCAGAAGAAAATCTTCAGGGAGTGGAGGAGGCAGTCCACTCTGTGTGTATGGCTCTGACACAGAGGCAGGAAGCTGAGGAAAGAATCCCTAATGGTCCCTGAGAAAAGAATACTTAATGCATGGGCAAACACTGTGCAGGATGTGTTGGTTTAGAGATACTGCTTTAGGGTATTTCTAAATAGGAGAAAATGTTGAGGAAACACATGAGGAATTTCTAAACACTACGGCATGTTGAGTTCCTGCCTATATCTGCACTGCTGAAAACAAGTAGTCCAGAAAGTAGGCATTTTATGTGCCTACAACTGTCCACCATTTTAAGTAATTTTAAATTTCCACTCACTAGTTTTCTTTGTGTCTTAACCCCAGGGAACAGAAAGAAAAATATATTGCAATGTTTTTGGAGATAGTCATGTGCAATAACCACAAAGATACTCACTCCTGGTGGCTTCAGTAAGATTAATATTTGGCATAATGACTGGACCTAGTAACATTTAGGTTTATGTCTAATTCAAATGTTACTAGCATGCCACTGAATATTAAAGTTTATTAGCAAAACAAGAGCTTCATTCATATGACAAGGGTAGAAGACAGGCACAAGTAATTTGTTCAATCTTTTTAATGGAGTGTCTTTCTGATCGAATTGCAGTCCCTGGTATTGGACATACACATGTTCAGAATCTTAACTTCATCTCTAATTTGACATTTTTGTGTGTCTGTTACTGTCACTTAAAATGTTCAAGGAGAATGAAGAAGGACCCTTACCTTTTCCAAATGTCATGAACCTGATGATCATATTTGTAAATATCCAAGAGTGTCCACAGAATTGCATTAAGTCATACACAAACAGGTACATATTCATGGTAGATCTGTGGAAAATGAAAAAAAAAAAAGCTATATGACTTATAACAACATTGTAAGAAATTGCACCCTCTTTGGACATGTTAATAAATCAAAGGAAAAGAGCTGAAATTGAGAGCTGCCCTGCCAAGAAGGACTTGGGAGTGGCTGGTGCAGGAGAGGCTGGACATATCCCAGCCATGAGCACTCACAGCCCAGAAAGCCAAACATGTCCTGGGCTGCATCCACAGCACCGTGGCCAGCAGGACCAGGGAGGGGATTCTGCCCTCTCTTCTGCAGAGACCCCACCTCCAGTGCTGCATCCAGCTCTGGGGTCCCAGCACAGGAAGAACATCAATTTCTTGGAGTGAGTCCAGAGGAGGGTCAACAAGATGATCAGAGGGATCAAGCACTTCTCCTATGAGGAAAGGCTGAGAGAATTGGGATTATTCAACCTGGAGAAGAGAAGGTTTCAGGATGACCTAATTGTGGCCTTCCAGCACGTGAAGCAAATTTAAAAAGATGGATGCTTTTGACAGGAGTGTGTAGTGACAGGACAAGGGAGAATGCCTTCAGACTGAAAGAGGGCAGGGTAAGATCAGATATTAAGGAAAGAGTCTTTATTATGAAGGTGGTGAGGCGCTGATGGAGGTTCCCCAGAGAACCTGTGGATACCCCATCCCTGGCAGTGTTCAAGGCCACCAGAGGGATGGCGTTCTGAGCAACCTGGACTAGTGAAAGGTGTCCCTGCCCATGGCAGGGGTGTTGGAACTAGGTGAAGCTGAATGGAGCCTAACAATTCTTAATTGTTAAGACAGTTAAAAATTCTTCATGTCCCTTCCAACCCAAACTATTCTTAGCTTCTGTGAAATATAAACAGATCAGTAAAAACTGTGTGTGTCTCTCAAAGGTCCCAGAACAGAACTCTGTCTAATGGATTAAAGGCTCCCTTTGTTGCTATACTTAGGATATGCCCAGAAAAATTTTCAGAGCTCCCACCAATCTTTAGGGTGATCTGTGGCCATAAAGTGAAATGTGTGTCTCCAGAGGAAGAAGTATGTTAACAGAGACACTCTATTAATTTCTGGATTCAAGCTGCATTTAGTAAACAAAAATCTTCTCCTGTGGGAGAAGACTAACTTTTGTAGCTATTCTAACCTAATTTTCACGGACAGTCTGACTTTCTGCAAAACTTCATAAACTCTGGATATACTTTATTTCCCATAAATGTATTTTTGTCTGGTCTATAAAGAGATGTTTACCTGTACTCCAGCTGTAAGACTACTTTTTAGGAAATTAACTTGTTAATTTTGTACTAGAATTTATCTCCAGTGTTGGACCTGTTAATTTCCTGCCCTAGTAAGTAGTATTCTCTTCAAGTTGTGCCTTGATCTTGTGTGTTCTTGTGGTATGTCTCTGCCAAAAAACTTCATTTCATTTATATCTGTACATTAACAAATGGAATAAATTTCTCTGTTCAAAAATATCCAGATTTGATAAATGCCTATATTTCATTCCTAGCATTGGACCATAAGTAACAATAGAGTTATTTAAAATGATCTAGATAAACTGATCTTCTAAATTTTTATTGTAAGTAAATCCTCGGGAGGTCATAAAGAGTTGTCTTCCTCTCTTCCAATTAATGTAGGATGACAGCTATTCACATCATCACTTCTATAAGCACAAAAAGATTTGTAGGAATAAAATATTTCCCAAAAGACATCATTGTCCTTTGATACCATGAAAATAAGGACCATATAAGGACCCAAACTAAGCAATCTATTCCATATACACCTTCCTTTTGGGAAAAGTAGGATACAACTGAATTGAACTAAAGTTAGTCCAGTGAGATCAATTAATATTTAACCCAAATTCCATGTGAATGACATTTTGTTCCATCTTGTGGTAAGAAGTTGGGAAACTATATATTATAAAACCACAAAAAAAATTAAGAACATTGTTCTGTGTTAAGAAACAGCCTTATTACTTTTTGGATAGGAATTACTGTATGGAAGTTACAGACATGAAAATCTTGAGGCTTTCCAGTCAGCGGCTCCACCACTCTCTTTGGTCTGATACTGCTGTGCGGGCTTCACACTGGATGCAAGCTGAGCATATGGTTTCTCTCTTCTGAAGTTTAGTTTGCTACAGCTGTCTGTCATCCTCAGAGCCTGTCTTTCAGTGATTTGGTTGTATTTTCTAAACTCTTCCTGCATTGGCTGGCTACAAAACTGTTGTTTTTGCAATTCTTAAGGTACTTAATCTTGACTAAACAGGGAGTAACATTTGTAAACACAGCCTCACATTAGTGTTTTGGCAGTGTGGCAGCTGTTACACGTTAGAACACATCATCTTTAAAATATACCAGTGACTGCTGAAATGTGTACAGACTGTTGACATTAATGGAGGGCCCCATATTCCCCAAGGAGGTAGAGAAGTGGTACTGGGCAGTGTGCCGGTGGTACATGGTGGACAGATCCTGACCCCAGAGCTGCGAGCAACACAGTTCCCTCCCTTGCTGAACCTCTCCACTGTGAAGAAACAGCTCTGATCTGAGAATGCATCACAGTTTTTCAGCCTTCTTTGTTAATCCTCGCACAAAAGGTGCCTAAGACCAAACAAAAGCTTTTCACAGAAGTGAAGAAATCTGCAGAGACTGAAAGGTGATTTCAGTGTGATAAGAGGAAACTTAAATTAAACTTTTCACCAAGGTCCTTCTCATCCAAAAGCTGACCTCTTTACCTATAGAAACAGAAGTGGGCTGAAGATATTTTCCTGTCCCAACAGCTCTGTGTCACAACACAAAATTCCGGCATCAGCTTCTGTGTGAAATGTGAAGGGCAGAAGAGATGGTCTTTATTCAGATCCCCTACTCCCATCATTTCACAACAGGGATGACTACACATTTTACTCCCAGAACCTGCTTCTGCAGCACTGTTGCAAACAAAACACAGACCATCTATCAGGTAGTGGTTCTGTCCCTGGGGCTGCCTCAGATTTACTGGCTACTCTCCAAACCTCACTTTGCCACCCTGGTGCCTGACCTGCGGCCACATCTCTTCCTCGTGTGATTTGCTTTTAAGTTTCAAATTTCTTTCATTTGAAGGTGTTGCAGGGGGAGAGTGGTCATAGCACTCTGCCTGCATTGATGACAGGAGAAAGAAGCGAACATAGATCTTGCAGGAGATAGACCCAGAAGTCTGCACTTGCTGTCTGCTGTTTTAATTTTCAGTTTCCAATTATTTACTGTGGCTGATTCTTTGCCAAATGCATCGAAATGCTAGGGATGCACTTATCATACGTATTATCAAATTTGCTTAGCAGAAAACTTATCTGCTTTCTCTGTGGGCTCAAAACCCGGAAAACTAGATGAAAAGTAAGAAATGTCAGAACTAGCACACAGCGCAAAGATTTTATCATTTTAGTTGCAAAGCCTGATGTATTTCCTTGGGCAGAAATTTCACAAAGTGTAATTGTTGTCTTTTATTATTTTTATCACAAAGGTGTTTAGTGCATCTCTGTGGTAACTATCATCCAAGGCAAGCATGGAGGTAGGTGCCCTCAGTGACTGAAGGGTGGCCAGGACCACGCTCCCCCATGAGCTAAGGGGACAGCACAGCAGAGGCACCCAGATCAGGCCAGCCCTTGCCCCATTTATGTGTCCCTTGCAGGGTGCCAGGACGAAGGCCACACTCAGGTTGCTCTCAGGGTTGTCCCACATGGAGGGTCCCACGCAGACCTGCATGCACAGAGCACTTCCCTGCCCCTCAGGACTCCTGTACTTGCTGCCTTCCCGTGTGCCCATGCTGGCTGACCACACATGAGGAACCAGCCCTCATGGTGAAACCAGAGAGCAGTGTTCCTTTTTTTCCTTTTGGTTTTTTTTTTTCCCTCAGCAGGCAAGATCTGCTAGAAAATTCCGTTTGCTGACGTTTCCTTCTAAGCCACATTAAGTCATGTTGGTCTGAACTTCTGTGTCTTCCCCTTCCCACCTGTGACAAGCTGCAAGCCCTGTATTTCAGGAAGAAGAGAGCTGCTGAGTACAGCTGCTGTACTTTTCTCCCACACGCACATCCCACCCACTGTTTTTTCCCCTTTCCTTTTTGCATTTGAGCGGTCTGTGTCACCTGCACTCAAATATTACCTGTTGCAGGGGTCGGATTGCTGCTCCTGAGCTTTCTCCTTTTTCCTCTCTGCAGCTGCAACAGCTGTTTGTTAGGAGATCACCCCTCCTCTTTCCTCTTACCCCACCCCACGACGTCACCGTATGTAGCACTAAG
>VZDJ01000026.1:854139-931931 GCA_008694505.1 Cyanoderma ruficeps | reverse complement strand
AAACATCTGTTCTTTTATGCACAGCTTTTGTTTCCAAATCCTTGCTATAAAACCAATATGCAGAGGTGTTTTTAAGAAAAGAAATCATGTGTCTTAAAATTAATTTTCAATGTTCCTGTTAACTTTATGTATCCCTTCCTCCATTATTAGGTTTTTTGGCTATGTGAATTCAAGCCTGTGTTGGCCAGTGGATTATGCTATTTTAAGCACTGGTAAATCACATCTCTGAAATGTGTGCTTAGCTGTAAGCACACACACCCGTGCTATTCACCTCAGTTAAAGAGTAAACCCTGGGCTGCCTGGGCTGATGTGGTGCTGCACTGGCCACTCTTACTTCTCACTAGCAGGTGAGTTATTTGCACAGTGCTAGATGATGTCTGTGTTGTGTGACCATGACTGCAAGGGAGGAAAGGAAGGCTGCGTGGATGCAGCAGGGGAAGCAAAGTCATCTTCACTGCAAGCAAGTAATGGGGAAACATGTCAGTGTTTTTGTCTGTACTCTCAAGCCGGGCAAAAGAGGAAGCAGCAGCCATGCCATCTTCATGCCTCTCACACCCAAGAGATTTTATAAATACAGCAGAGACCCCAGCTTGCAAACAGGTCCTGCCTCACCAGAGCTGACTTGCTGGTGTCATCTAACAGAGCAAGTCACACCAAATCTCCTGGCTGCTCTAGGATGAGAAGAGCTGTTCTGGGGGAGCAAGAATTGTGCCACAGCAGTCCACCAAACAGATACACAGCTGGCAGGGGAGTTAGCTTTGCAATTTCATCAGGTGAAAAATGACATTTGGAAATGCTTGTGGAGGAGAAAGATGATCCTGGCCAGCCTATTCAACTTTGTTCATCCTTTTGCATTTTGCCACTTTTCCCAGCCAGACCTCCCAAAATGTCACTTGGAGAAGAGTGACAGCCTTACCCTCCTTACTTGTCAGTTGCTGTGAGTCTCTGAGGGATCAGGTCGTATGGCCTCTAGATTGACCTGTGTACTTGTAACCAGCCCTACAACTCTGTGGGAATATGCTGATTCAGGAGATTCATTATTTTCAAGCACTGATTTCAAGCATTCAGGCTACAATATTACCCTGCTCCCCAGGCTGAGGTGAACAGTAGAAAGCTACTGACTAATTTCTCTGCATAGGATAAAAATGCAAACCATTGTGCTTCTGTAGCACACCTTAATCCTGTTTTTCATTAAAACCTTTCCACATGGAAGCAACTTTTTTTTTATGATGCGAAGGATGACTTTTTTAGGCTGATCATTATAACCTGGTTTTACTGTTCATAAGGAATCTGAATCTGCATATTCAGGGTCAGTATAATCTGGTCTTTTAGTGTAACAATTTCTTACAATTTATTTTTCTTCCAGGGAGCAGTGTAAACAGCATGTCTCATTTTCTGTTAAAAATACCTAACCTTTTTCCTTTATCACCTCCTTCCTTCTCATTCTCAACCAGCCTCTTTCCAGAAATGTGGAAAATCCACAGGTTTTGCTTCAGAGGCAGTAATTTAGATTAACTAAATATTAAAGACATACCCAGTTTTGAAATGAGTCATGTTTCTACAGTCTCTGTGCCTCCTAATTCACTGCTCTCAGTTTCATTGCTGGATGAGACCCACAAACCCATCAAATATGTTACTACAATAAGAAAGAGGAATTACTGCTAGATGGGCTGGCAGATTTCACTTTGTCTAAGTGTTAGACCTCACCAAGTCTCTCATAACAGAAGTTGTTATGATAGCTTCTGGCATTTTCTAGGAATTTAATGGTTTGCAGAAATACTGAACTGTGGGGAACTGGGAAGGAGAGGGAGATGTGCCCTATTTTTCTTTAAAAAAAGCCCAACCAAACAAAAAAACAAAAACAAACTAAGAAGGAAAAAGAGAAAGCAAACTCAGTGTTTAATATCTTGAACTACTACTAATTACCAGTAATCATGTCCAACATAAATCCTTTTAAAATGCAAGTGACAATAGCTCTGAGAAGATTTAATACTTGCCACAAGGACAACACTGAGAGCTCTACAGCAGGCAGCAGGAACTTATTTTTAATTAATAAAATATTATAATCACAATAAAAAAGCTGTTATGGCCAATGCAAGCTTTTCCCCAAAAGTAGAGACCAGAACAGAGTACAACTGAGTCCAAAGAGACTTGGGAAAAAAGTATATTAATTGCTTAAAGAGAGAGCAGCATTTTGAAAAATAGTTGAATAGGCTTTATTACTTTGTTGAAAAGAAGCTTTCTCTTTTATATAAATATGTCTGTCAAGATATTTCCTTTCTGGGAATTGTAACACAGTACTCCAGTTAAATCCAGAGGAAGTTGTGAAGGTTCTGGTCTACCAAGATAAGAAACTTAAGGAAAAGTGTAGACAGTAAGAGTTACAGTGGGTAGATATGTTGGTAACTGGTGTGCAGGGGCCAGATATTTGAAATCTCAGTAGTTAATCTCCTGAGTGTAGATTTTGACTTTGCAAATAGACTTCCATGCCTTAACAGTTATTTTTTAGAAGGGAGTGTTAGTTGTGTTTACTTTTATGTGTTCAAAAGCAGATTATATTATTTGCTTAGAACACTGAATTCCTCATTGATGAAGGTAACATGGTTTTAGGATTCTAACTGTGAGCAGAGAACTGAGAACTTGGGCTCAACAAGGCTGGTCTTAGAAGATGTGCTAACCTTGCAGCCTCTTGTGTAGAGAGCTGAGGCAGGACATGAATTTCCTCGTGCTCATCTGCTCATCACTTGCCACTGCTTCTTCCTCAGCTCCACTGAAATGAAACCGTTTCACATGAGATGGAATTTTCAATTTTGAAGTCCTACTGAGAGAAAAAGAATTAATTCAGGACACAACTAATGAAGAGCCTGGAATCATGGTGGGGTTGGCAGTGCGTGGCTGTTGAGGGCCCCACAACAGCACTGCAGCTTACCTCTAGTTTGTGGGCTAGGTTGCAGCACTGGGATGGGTGAAGGTTGAGAAGAAAGATTATCTTCACATTCTCTGTCAGATGATTGCTCCTCTGGGAACTCTCAGCACTGATAAAGCCCTTGCACCATCCTGAGGATATCATGATGTAATAGAAGTGTGGGAAATGATGGTACCAATGACTCATACCTGCCTATATGAGGATTAGAAGATTTTTGAACATTAAAAAGCAAACACCTTGTTGGGAAGTATAAATTTCAACCTTACTTGCTTTGCTCATATTGTTTTGCTTTGCATTAAATTTCTGAAGCGAAGTAAATTAATTCTACCAGCTAAAACTGAGAACGGACACTTTGTTTTAGGATTTACTTTGTATTTTTGTCACCCTGACTTCTTGGTCTTCCCTCTGATTACTCCCTGGAAGAACCCAATGTTCTTACACAACTGGGAGGGGGAAAACAGATAAGGGCCAGCGCTATCAAGGGGCACACAGGACTGGAAGGGATGAGGCAGGATGTAGCAGTCTGTGGGCACTGTCTTCCCGTGAGCAGTTCCTGATCCCTTCTCCCAACCACAGCCCCAGCCTTGGTGTCGGTCGCCTGCTCCACCATGGCCACCCCTGTAACTTTCCCAGGGCTGCTCTGAAGGACAAGCAACAGGGGCTAATCCTGAGTGATTGTTAGGAGAGTTATTTCCACAGGCTTTTGTCCTGTTTTACTTTGGGATTTTCTTCTGGCTTGGGTTTGCTTTCCCCCTCCCCACCCCAATTTATAAATTAAGGCAGAGCTGATGGAACAAGCCAAACCAATGAACAAAGTGCTTTGAACAGCTGTAGTCGATAGTTGACTGAGCTTTTTGAATAATTTTTTCCAAAATAAAGTCTGGAATAAGCATTCTTCAGTTCTGCTGTAGCTATTCTTAAATTTCATGTGGAAGACAAGGCTTTTGACCCCAGTGCCATAAATCTATGCCAGAAAACTAACTCTGCATAGATGAAAACTTGCCATTTTTAGTGTCCCCAAAAGTGCAACACAGCTAAGTCCAGCACAACAAGATAAACAAGGTGCTGTGAGACTAGCCATGAGAAAAGCCATGGCTGTGACCAGGACCCGTGCTGCACAGCACTGGTATGTGAGTCCTACGGAAAAATTTATGAAGCTTCTTGCCTTACAATCGGCACATTCTTGGAAGGATTTTGTTTCATCAATGCTAAATTTTCCATGGGGATTTGAGACTTTGCATTTACTGTTTTATTGATTTCCATTTGAAAATAATGTATGTATTTGCCTCATCTGTTTAACTTCTAGAAAAATACAGGTTGGAAGAAATACCAGAGGGTTTCAGCTAGCCAGGGACATAATATACAGCTCCTCTAGTAACACAGTAGCAATGAAATACATATTACTCCAAAATGTTACAAGGGCAAGATGAAGAGGAATGATCTTCTGAATCTCTGTCTGTCTTGCCTTACACTTAGGAATCCTTACCTTTCTTTAAAGTAAGAATAAAACAAAAGCGTATTTGCTTGCAATTTTCTTTTTCCTTTTTATTTCTTCCATAACTATGACTGTTCCAGGGTCCCCATATTTAAAAGTCTTCCAGATATTGTCTCAATACAAATAATTTCTGTTCCCTCACAGCTGGCCAAAAAGTAATTGAAATCAAATGTTACTATATGAGCTCCTGTTCATCATCTCTGAAATCTTCTTGTTTTTTTCAAGAACAGTTTATTTTTCTTTTAATTCCCTTCTGTGAACCAATAGCACTTTATTGATAAGCATGCTCACAAAGAGCTGAAGCACTGTCTTGCCAAAACACATGTACATTCACCTAACATCCTTACATTTGTCTCTAATTTCACTTTGCCCTCTAGTGCCCATTCTGTTTTTTTCCCCACACTGCAAAGTACTGTCTTGACTGAAATACATCAAAACAGATTTTTATTTGATGAGGAGATTTTTAAGGAATCTTAACTATGAATTAAACTATGATTTTTAACTATGAATTAAAAAGAAAACTTAATGATATGAAAATTTCTGAACAATTAGTGGGCCATAAATGAACATATTCCCATTGCAAGATGAGGCAATAAAAACTAGAATCCCTCACAAGACAGCAGCTGCAAAATACTTCATGCTATTTCCAAATTTTAGTAAGACCATTTCAATAGCAGTTTTCTACATTGCAAAAGCCACCCAAGGATATCAGAACCAGAAGGGTAAGTAGGCTGAATGTAATTTTATTGTACAGGTTTGAAGAAGTATGAAAACCAAACAAGCAACAGAAATGAGCTTTGAAACAATCACAGGGTGGGTCCATTTCAAGTGCTGTTAGTTACAAAGCAAAGAAATACATATTTGGTTGTAACATTTTTGGCAGGGTGTCACCAGGTGGAAAAATTACTCTGAATATTCACTCTGCTTTTTTGGTCTTTTTTGTTGTTCAGGATCATGGTGAAGTTGCTAGCTGTTTTTATTCTTGGTATTTCAGCTTCATCCATGAGATCCATGTCTGCCATCTCTTCTTTACCTTGCACTCATGAGTGGTAGAGAGGAGAGTATGGAAACCCTGCAAAAGAGACCTGTGTCATAGATCTGATTCCTGAGACCCCATACACCAATCACTGCTTTCATACCAGTCCATTTTTTGGTTAGATGCACTTTTTATTATCTCCCCTTTCAATTATACTTTTTAGAATGGCTGGAGATCAGAAAAAGCTTTGAAGTTGTTCTTTAACTGATGCTTAAACCAATCTCTGGCAATTTTAGCCCTCTAGGAGTAACACTCCCCTCTTTTGGAATCCACAGATGTGCTCTCCCCTCTGCTTCTTTATGCCAGACACAAATCTACATCAGGGTGGCCACAGATAGATTTTTTTTTTTTATGTTGTTGGGGTTTTACCAAACTTTTAACTCTATTTTTTGGGTAAAAGAGACTTGACATAGTTCTGTTCTCCTCATAGCAAGTGATTAGGGAAAGCACACTGTTTGAAATAGGGTTACCCAGGGACAGTTTCCCAAGGGTAAAATTCAGGTCCAGTTTTATTGCAAGCTGTTTTAAGGAATTTGATTATATTGTAATTATTATTGAAGACTGTGTGGTTTGGAGGGAAAATTAATTGGACAGCTATACATCTGTGTGGTTAAATTTGTGAGCAAAAGGAAAGAGGAATATTTCATGCAGCAATAAAGCACAGCAGTGGGTGGTGATGTTTGAAGTTGCACTAGCCAGAATGAATGCACCTATTATAGCAAGTGGAATGTGACACAGGCAGATATGGCTTTAGGGTACTTTTACGTAGGAAAGTTACTTCAGATAATACTATGAAAAAAGTTGAGGTGAATAGGAAACACTGGAAGAAGGAATAAAACCCTTGCCCCCAAAGAGTTAGAGACATTATATTTCAATTAAAAGTAACACTGTCCAATAAGGAAGTTACTTCAGAAACCATAACCACTGCAAAAAATATACTACGTAGACAAATCTTTCTAGAATTACTTTGCAGTTTTGAAACAAAGCAAATGTTAGAACTACTCAAATGTAAAAAAATTACTTGCTTGGAAAAGAGGATACAAACTTTCAAAGAAAAATGCATATTCTCAACCTAAGTCAGGACCACTTAAATAAGCAGTGTACAACTTTATCTTTGATGCAGTCTGAATCAGTGTAAATCCAGCAATTCCTGTAAGGCGTGGGATGTGTAGTTCATTCACAAATATATGATTCTCTGCTTGTAGGTGAAATAGGGATGGAAAGTAGCTGCATGTTTTCTCATCAGAAAACACCATAAGAGGTCACTATCTGTCAAAGGCTGCAATATCTTCCTAGGGAGTAACCCTCACTGAAAATTCTTAGTTTAATTTATAGCTAGAGTAGACAGCTTGCTTGCAAAGGAAACAAATTACATTACATTGAATTATGCATTACATTTGCAAATTTAAATTTAAGAAGCCTAATAATTTAAATACAATAAAAATTAACTAGAGTGCTGCCACAAGATAGGTCATAGAACAAATGATAAATGTTATTTATAATATTTATTTCTAAATATTATAAATTATGCGAGGTTAAAATCTTCATACCTTAGTTTTTAAGCTTCTTTGTCATCTTATCAACCAATTGGAGACATCTCCTCATTTCTGCACGGCTGATCTCCCAAGAGCACAGGTCATGTTGTTTGTCTTCAAGAAAACAGTCTATTTTTTGGAAGTACTTTTTCAATTTCAGCCTGCTGACATCTTTACTCCACCGGTGCTGGGTGTTCTTTTTGATTACACATGCCTCCAATTGCTCAATTTGCAGATAAAGTCCATTTTGGAACTGATGCAAAGCTGTTCCATCCCAAGCAGCTAGAGTCAGATTTTTGCTAAAGATATAGAAGATATATTGGAAGATCTCTTCAATGGCAATTCCGACAGTCTCTTTCTGCCTGGACTGCAGAACCTGTGTAGGAAATCTGAAGGGCATTTTCTCTCTTAGACATTGTTGAGGAAACTTTTTTCCCATTTTATCCAAGAGCCGCAGGCTGTTCTCAATTACTTTTCTTCGCTGCAAAGGGAGATGGCTGCACTGAAGACTGGAGATGATGGTGGTGCTTGAAAGTATGAGGGCAATTTGTATCAAGCCAAAAGCATTCATGATAAGGACAAGCTCTAATGTTCCTTCTTTCCTATGTATAAATTCTGAGTGCTATGCTGAGTGCTTTGAAGTTATTTGTAGACTCCCATTTCTTCAAAATCTTGACATTTAATTATGCTCTAGGAGAAGTTTTATTTCATCATTTGTTGGTTTTTAAGGTTTTCCCCCCTGTGTATGCTTTTGACAACACTTTCATTTTCTGCTTTATGACTTCATAGCCTTTTTTTGTTTTGTTTTGCTACTTTCTTTTTATCTCAGCTGGATATTGGACTATTATATATATATGTTAGATTATTCTCCTACTAAAATTCTATAGGATGTATAATGAGAATTCAAAATAAAAGAGTTACAGAAACACTTGTTTTCTTAATATTCTAGCAGTGGAAGAACATGCTGGAATAAAGCAATATTTTCAATGATGGGTCACGGAACTGCTGAGTACTACTGCCATCTTGTCTTCTACAGCATGATTTATACTTCCAAGCTTCCATTAAGCTTTCTTTACCTACATTCTTTCAGGAAAAATGTTTTCTTTCTTCTCCCTTTTATTTCTTAGTTCTTATGGATACATACAGATGCATATCATTAGAATGTGTGTGTGTGTGTGTGTGTGTGTGTGTGTGTATGTGTAAAAATGTGTATTGATATGTGGGTTTTGATACATAAACACTGCTAATTAAATGAAGCCTTGATCTCACTTAGATGCTATAAATGCCTTGCAAATACAAACACACTGGCATGGGAAGAAGTTAGGTAGTTGGATGAAATACTCTTTTTCCCTCACATAAGTAACTGAGCAATAATTAGTATCAATGCCAACTGATTTGACAATAAATGGAAAGAGGATTTATAGAGATGACAAAAAGTACAATTCAGCCATTTGCATACTCATGGCTTATAAAAGAGGTGGTTATGACTATCACAGATACCTGTCCCCTGTTTTTGATTTTATTTTGGTGAAAGCTAGTCTTAAATTGCCACTTTGTTGTCCCTCCCTGTCTCCTGTGAATATATATGTGATTAGAAAGGCAATTGTCTGTAAGTCATACTGTCTGGATGGAGAGGTCAGATAAACTGTTTTTTTGGTCTGATACCTGTCAGTGTATTTTTTGTATGAAAAGTACAGAAGACTGGCAGAAGATAAATCCCCTTCATTCCCAGCTGGTCCCCAGGGACCAGAGAGGCTAGGTGCAGCTGGGCTTGATTCCTGATTAGAACCAACTCGTTACTCTAAGTCCAGTCACATTCAACGAGATCACAGAGGCAGCAATGGTGTGGGTTACGCCGTAAGTCTGGTCTCATTTGCGACACAGAGTCACAAATAGCGCAGTTTAATGATTTAACACAGCCTGGTCGACTTGAATAAGAACTTCTAAGAATCCAGATTCACCCATAGTTCAGTTTATTGGGACATCAAGTTATAGCTTCTCATTAGATTTCTGGAGATAGATACACTAGACATGAAAAAAGTGTACAGTGCTATGTGCAAGTGTTTCCAGGTGCCCTCTGACAAGTTGGGGGTCAAATCTTGCCAAAGAGGTGTCCCTGCTTTGGGGAGGAGAGAGGAGCAAGCCAATTGACTTGTTTGCCAGGTGCTCGTGTTCTCCCCCTCTGCCATGAAGGGTTTCAAATACCAGTTTATACATATGTGAGAAGTGAACTGAGACTGTATCCACATACTATTACTGCCAGCATGGATGTAGTGAGGGGGACATCCAGTTGAGATGTTAATGAAGGATACAGAGAGGGGTTTCAAAACCTGTGGGTCTCGTGCAAGGATGGAACACAACACAATAGGGTGTCACTTGGTGTCACTGCCTTTTTCACCTGGGCAATTGCAGCAGTAAGGGTCAGCTACAATCCTCCTGATGGCCTGTCACTCCATCAGCAAACCATCCTGCCCACAGTCATCCCCCCATGACATATCTCATGGCTCTAGGCCTCATCCCTACAGTGTTTTTCTTCTGTGATTGCACCCACTGCTATGTGGTTGGCTTCATCCCCAGTCTGGTAGTCACTCCAAGGAGATTGATGATACTGTTTTAGAGCTTCCTTTATGTTCAGCATGTAGGTATTTGGGAGGCTTTGAAAAGTTGCTTAAGCAAACTTGAACTGGATGTACTGCCAATGTAAGGAAAAATGTATCCCCTATCACCTATGACAACAAAGAGTAACAACAATCAGAGTGGGATACAAGAAGTGTAACATGGCATGAAATTTTTTCACTTATTGGGAACGTTTCTTACTTTGGAAAACTGGCCTGAAATGCATCAGAAATCAGTAAAAAGCCTATGTACTTCAAGAAAATTATTCCCTAATGCTACAACATTTTTCATAAATTATACACAAGTATTTTTCTAAAACTGTAGTAATTACATGAGTTTAATCCCTCTAGGGTTCTAAACAGAAAAGTTCTTTCTTTCCTCTTTCAAAATAGTTTTGTCCAGGTTTCCTTCTTAGTGAAGAGCTGAGGACATCATACTGAGTGTCACAGTGGAAAAAATAGAAGATGTGTCTCTTCCCTATTTCTTAAGGAGACTGGGTATGTCCAGGTGTCTTATTCTCTTCTAACATGTTGTCCACACTTTCTCACAGAACAGTTACACTTGACTTAGTCCACCAGAGTTTGGTTTCTGTTTGGTTTTGTTTGTGTGTGTTTGTCTAATAGCAATAAACTGTTCCTCCACGGTCAGGCAGTTTCTTGATTATTGCACTAAGCAAAGCACAGCAGTGACATTGCATGATTCAGGACACAATCTACTCTAACCATCTACCTTTACTGCTTCATTCAGGAACAAACAATTCATTAAAAGTAATGACTGGAAAGAGTAACTGAGTGATACAAAGGTGCAGCACAGATTGCTGTTTATTTCTCTGCTTGTGGCTGAAGCACAGACCAACCACTCTAAGCTGGAATGAAATGAGGAAAAGACTTGACAAAACACAGCTGTGTTTCCAAGTAGACCTAGCAGATCATTATTTTGGAAAGGTTATCTAGTCTTCAGTTTGCAAAAAAGATTTGCTCCTAAAAGATCGTCTAGCTACATATGTATTCATTACAAGAAGACTAAAGCTAAACATATGCACAATTTTGTCTTTCTAACATCTTTAAAATGCTTCTCTAATGGAAACTTTTCATTATATTTTATAATGCAATGGAGGAATTAAATGAATATTTGCTATCCATTGGTTCTTTTATCACAGGCACCAAGGCAAATGGAAAGTCTAAATTCAGCCTGTGTATAGGATGGCAAATGGAGCATTGAGACAGAATATTTCCTACAAAATGATAATCTTTTGACCTCTTATAACCACTCTGTGTTAAACCATTTAATCTGCTCTAGATATCAATTTTTTTTCTCCACTCAGTCAAAACAGACCAATTTTTAAAAAGTCAGTGTGTAACAAAGAAGTTCGAGTAGGTTTGGCTTGGCACAAGACAACTTCCTCCCCATCTAGCTTGACACTGTTAAAAGAAAATATTTTTCTCCATTTTACTTTCCATACAGCTATGTGTGCCATCCTTCTCTCTGATAGGCGATACAGGGGGTTGGGTTGGAAGGGACCTTTTAAGTCCAGTGGAGACCATTTGAGGGAGCTGGGGTTCTATAGCCTGGAGAAAAGGGGGCTCAAGGGTGACCTTATTGCTCTGTACCACTGCCTGAAAGGAGTTTGTAGCCAGGTAGGGGTGAGCCTCTTCTAGGGACGGGATAAGAGGACACAGCCTCAGGTTCAGATTGGACATCAGAATTTCTTCATGGAAAGGGTCGTTAAGCATTGGAATGCACTGCTCAGGGAGTTGGTAAAATCACCATCCCTGGTCGTGTTCAATAATAACTGTATGGTGACCTTGGTGCTGTGGTCTAGTTGACAAGGTAGTGTTAAGTAAAAGGCTGGACTCAATGATCTCAGGTCTTTTCCAATGTAACTGATTCTGTGATCCTGTGATCATCTAGTTCCAAACCCCTGCCCCTTGCCTTGGGCTGGAACACCTTCTGCTTAACTAGGTTACTCAGAGCTCCATCCAACCCAGCCTTGAACACTGCCAGGAATATGCCATCCACAGCTTCTCTGGGCAGCCTGTTCCAGTGCCTCACAACCTCACAGTAAACAATTTCTTCCTAATACCTAATATAAAATTACCCTCCTTCAACCTAAAGCCATTACCCCTTGTCCTGCCCCTATATATCCTTGTCAAAAGTCCCTCTCCAGCTTCTTTGTAGACTCCCTTTAGGTACAGGAGAATGCTGTAAAGTCAGCCCAAAGTCTTCTCCAGGATGACCAACCACAGCTGCCTCAGCCTTTCTTCATAGGAGAGTTTCTCCATCCCTCCAATCATCTTCATGGCCTCCTCTGGACCCTCTCCATCAGTTCCATGTCCTTCCTGTGCTGGGACTCCAGAGGTGGATGCAGCACTGCAGGTTGGATCTCTGCAGAGCAGAGCAGAGGGGCAGAATCCCCTCCCTGGCCCTGCTGCCCACAGTGCTCTGGATGCAGCCCAGGGCACGTTTGGCTTTCTGGGTTGGAATTACACACTGCTACCTCATGTTCAAGTTTTCAGCCATGAGGACCCACAAGTCCTCCTCTGCTGGGATACTCTCAATGAGTTCATTTCCCACTCTGTGCTCGTGTCTAGGATTGCCCTGGCCCATGTGCAGCACCTTGCACTTGGACTTGAACTACATGGGGTTCTTGTGGGCTCAGGTTTGTCCATGTTCCTCTGGATGGCATCCCATCCTTGTGCTTTTGTGTCACATGCAGCACTCGGTTTCATGTCCTGTGCAAATCAGCTGAGTAGCACCTGATCCTCACCGTCTATGTCACTTATAAAGATCCTGTCTTCTAGCTCAGGGGGCCAAGTACCTAGAGGGCAACTGCTCTTCCTGTTCAAGACTGAGGCAAAAAAAGACATTCAGTAACTTAACCTCATCACTTGTCACTGTGTTTCCCCATGAATCCAATGAAGTTCTGCCTCTTCATCCTGGTTGAGGTGGATGATCCGAGTGGGTAGGGGTCGGGAAGTAGGTGATAGAGCTGCAACCCTGTCGCACCACCTCCCATCTGCCTGTCCCGGTGCCCCAGTGCCTGCTCTGGTGGCAACCGGCAGGTGCTGTCAGCGCCTCTCGCCATCCGCTGCCGGTGCCGGACGCGCCTCAGGAGCAGCCCCATGTCCTGCAATAACCCGGGCGGCCGCGGGACAGACCGAACTCAAACAGCTGCTCTAGGAGAGCAACTCCTCAGCTCCGTTACACCGCACTTAAATCGGTATATCTTCTCTGTTCCGTATATTTATATCACATTTCTTCTTCATCAATGATCTGGAAAGGGATCGAGTGCCTCCTCAGTTTGTGGATGACACCAAGCTGAACAAGTGTTGATCTCGAGGATAGAAGGCTCTGCAGAGGACTCTGGACAGGCTGGATTGATGGGCCAAGTGCCAGGGCCTGCCCTGGTGAATGCCTCTCGTGTTGGGTCACAACAAACCCGGGCAGTGCCACAGGCTGAGGGAAGTGGCTGGAAAACTGCCTGTCAGAAGAGGACCTGGGGCTGCTGGTTGACAGCAGCTGAACATGGTTCAGCTTGTGCCCATGTGGCCAATGGCATCCTGGATTGGATCAGGAATGGTGTGGCCAGCAGGACTAGATAAGGGATTGACCCCTTCTGCTTGACATTGGTGAGGCCCCACCTCAGGTGTTCAGTTTTGAGTCCCCCACTGCAGGACAGACATTGAGGTCCTGAAGCATGTCCGCAGAAGGGCAACAGAGCTGGGGAAGGGTCTGGAGCACAAGTCCTGTGAGGAGTGGCTGGGGGTGTTTAGTCTGGAGAAAAGGAGGCTCAGGGGCTCTCTACAAGGTTGGTAGTGAGGTGGGGGTCAGTCTCTTCTCCCAGGTGACCAGTGACAGGACAAGAGAAAATGGGCTCAAATTGTATCAGGGGAGATCTAGACTGCGTGTTAGGAAAAATCTGTTCATAGAAAGGGCTGTCAGGGATTAGAACTGCCCAAGGGAAGAGGCTGAGTCACCAGCTTTGTAGGAATTTAGGACATGCAGATGTGGTAAGGACATGGTTCAGCAGTGGATTTGGCCCTGTTCAGTTTATGGCTGGACTTGATGATCTTTGGAGGTCTTTTCCAACCTATATGATTCTAATCTAAGTAGCACAAGTTTCTTCATCCTACTGCTTCAGCAAGAAAATTCTACCTTTTTAAAAGAGTGTTACAGGATCATGGACTTCCTGAGTTGGAAGGCAGGCACAAGGATCAGTGGGTCCAGCTCCTGGACCTGCCCAGGACCATCCCCAGGAGTCACCCCATGCACCTGAGAGCATTGTTCAAATGCTTCTTGAACTCTGTCAGGGTGGTGCTGTGACCACTGCCCTAGGGAGCCTGTTCCAGTCAATTCTGAACCACCCTTCCAGTGAAGAATTTCTAATATAGAACAGAATGGTTAGGGTGCAAAGGCACTTTATTTTTAGAAGACCATTTAAAAAACATCTTTCATATTGTATGATCAAAAGAAATTTTTCTCTATGACACTTTCAAGAATTTTATTGTATAAGGCTAAAGAGCAGAAGTGGAGGGGTGAAACTATTCTAAAAGATAAGTCCCTTGCAGGAATTCCATAGTTTTGCATCAGTTTTAAATCACGACAGATTTTAAAATGATGTTCAGAACAGTGTGAAGCACATCAACAGTGATGTTTCCTAGCTAGTTGAACAGAAGGAGAGGAGACCCTGAACTGAAACAGTGTACTTATGGAAGTCAGCAATTCTACTAATTTCAACAGCTAATACTGTTGAAAAGAAAAAATGGATACACAAGGTTTGTCTAGAATATATACTTTATTATTTGCAGTCTGTGTAAATTTTAATATGCAACTGAATTTTCTACACCATTTTCTCTGTTTAAGCACATCCTGGTCTTTTGCAACCACCCAGTCAATTGCACCTTTAATATGTACAGTCAGTATTTATGAATATTGCATATGCATCTATGAACTTAGAAAAATAACATGCAAGGAAAATTGTTACCATGAAACTGATAAAAAATAAAGATAGGTAAAACAGTCAATCCCCTTTTTAGTGTGTTATGGCTTTGCACCAAGTATCAGATGTCAAAACAAACAGCTTCAGATGCTTCTTGTTAAAGGCACTTACTGTTCTTCAAATACACTTTCACATTTAGTTCTATTGCATTAGGAAGTGTATCTCTGAGATCGTACTTTCATAACACAGCAGAACAGTCCAAAAAGGCAGCGTTAATAAAAAGGAAAAAGGGGGGCTTATATTAAAATATGAAAATGCCAAGAGTTAACACAAATTTTAAGGATTTGGTCCTTAAAAAACAGGCAACAGCATTCAGGCAATAGTGATTTCTTTCCATAGAGGCTGACAAAATAATATCCCCAAAAAACGAACTCTTCCAGTTCCAGTGTATAGATATGTCTGAGTTGAGTAGCATATCCTCTAACACCACCCCCAGGAAAAATACAGCTTTCCAAGACTAACTACTGTTCCACTTTGGCTGCAAAGGAAGAAACCTCAGAAGAGTGTTAGATGTGGACACGTTATGAAGCCTACAATTCTGTGTCTCTGTATCTGGATGGCTGTCCGTAGTAGCCCTTCTTGGAGTGGTCGGCCAGCTGCCGGCGGTACTCCTCCTCCTCCTCCTCCTCCGCATCGCTGCCATAACTCACACGGTTCTCCAGGTATGGCCTGACTGGAGGCTTCTGGGGCTCTGGAGGCCTGGAGCTAGCATAGCAGAACATGGAAAGAGAAAGAGATCATGTCTCCTCCCATTATGAAAAACTGAAAAGTAGTTGTGCTTCTGCTTCATGGCCACACACAGCTTGGAAAGGCAGACGGAGCAAGCGAAACCCCTTCTAGCCAATAAAAAACTGCATGACTGTGGTAAACCTATCTGGAGAGGCACCTTATTTCCATCAAGCTGGAGGAAGGTGCTCAGATTTGATGTACTCAGCCTACCTGAAGAAATGCCAAATTTAAATTTTTAAACATCCCTGCACACATGGAGACATCAACAGCTTTACAGTACTCTACTCCCTGAGCAGAGAGGTTTTCAGCTTCACTACCCCAACTGACATCTCCCTTAACCAGTTTTGCATAGAATTTTTTCTATGCCTCCTTCTTTTGCAACCTCAGTCTTCTTTCTCAACGTCCAAAGACTTCTTCTGTGACATTTCTTAAATTGGTAGACTTTTTACTCAAGGCTTTCACTAAGGATCTTAGCCTTAAAAGTGGGCAAAAATAACCCACACATTTGCTTTTTATACACTGCGGTGCCACCCATTTGACATGACATTAAGCAGACACAGAAAAATAGAATCTGTCAAGGCAGGGTATTTCCTCAGTTTCAAACATCATGATTTTTGCAACCCATGCTCTGGAAAAACCCATGTTCTCCTTACATCTTTCTCCTAGGGCTTAAATTCTTCCTTCTATGCCAATCATTAACGCTCCTGTAAAAAGCCAACAACACTGATTTCTACATGTAAGCAAACACTGCAAACATGGTGAAAGATTAATTTTCATCACTTTTATAAAGCTTCCAATGCTATAGAAAAAAAGAATGCTTTTCTGAACCTGCCAAGAAATCCAGAAAATACCGGTTTTCCATCTTTGCATTTTAGATTATTTACTGTGACATCAAAGCATTTGACTCACTAGGAAAAAAATTCCATTTCTACTGGCTGTTGCTAAGATGCAAGAAAAAATTAAGAGTCCTGAAGAGCAGAAAACAAAATCCACCATGCAGTGTGTTAGCTCTTGCATAGGTGTCAAGTCCTAGAAATGTGCAGTGTATAGGGTAAGGTGACGCAGTGGTCAACCCATCCAGAACTTACTGATTTTTAATGTAAAACTAGTATTTTCATGAGATTTGATGGGTCACTTGTATCAACTTTCATCCTTAGTTTACCTAGCCACATTACATATCTGTAAAGAATAAGCATTTTTTAGCAAATATTTAGGATAGACCAACAGTCATCCAATACATAGCACAGGTAAAATGGCTGTCAGAGGACATGAATGCAGGCCAGCTTCTGTAATATTGACTGGGGCAAAAAACTGGCTTTGTAAATATTTCAGTGAAAGAATACAGTGTTTCTTCCTAGGTGACTCAAATACTATAAATGAACTTACTATAAATGAACCAAAAGAAAAAAAAACCTGAAATGAGTTCACTGAAGAGTTTGCTAAAATTCTGCCCCATCTTCATTATAATCTTTGAGGCACTACAACAAAATTATATACCAAGGCAGGATGACTTGTATGAACAAAAACTGGCAAGATCAGTTTTCCTCCTGCCAGCGAAGTCAAGAATCAAGACAGAGTGTCTGGAACTGGATACACCGTACCTCATTGGCTGGGGCCAGTTCTGTTCTGACTTCTGTGTTTTGACAGGGACAGCATAAATATCCGGATGCTTCTGGGCTATTTCAAGCTTTAAAAGAAAGTAGAAAAAAATAACTCTTTTAAACTCTTCCATTAGGGATCCTATGTTAGGATCTAGAATCTAGCAGGTCACTGCTACATCTGAAACAATTAAAGCACAAATTGGTAACATCCTATTGATATTCTCACAATTATATAATCTTTTGCTAAAGTAGTAATTCAAAGCACACTTGAGAACAATGGATTGCCAAAAGCAACAGGATTATTAGAAGTCAGGTTTTTATAGTTACAATAAGAAAACTTAAAACGTTGCCTCTTTTTATACACAAATACACACGAATGAGAGTGTGTCTCTGCGTGTGGTTTCCCAAACTTCTCCCTCCAAAAGCAACACAATGCAAAGGGCATGATTTTAGTTTTCAGGTCTCTGGCTGGTCTACAGGTCACAAAACACAGGAGGGGGAAAGGCATCTCTTCATACCCTAGCATTTTGGGCCTCTTGTAGCTCTTGCATTCTTTGCATCCTTGCCTTGTGATCCATCTCCTCAAATATTTTTACTTTCCTCAGTACTGATTTTGGAGTATTTTCTTGTTCACTTCCTTCCTCTTCCACCTTTGCCTCCTCCTCCTCCTCTGCAGGGAGGACTGCTGGCTGAGAGTTTCTCAGAATGGGACGCCCAAAGGCAGGTTTCACAGAAACAGGTGGTGGTGCTGCTTTAGCTGATACAGTTGAAGTCTCATTGCTGACAGCAACATTGCTCGGTTTGGAGTCATAGCTCTTGGGGAAGTCATATGGATCCTCCTTGTTTTGTAACTTTCCCTGCAAGTATAAACCCACAAAGTTTGCATCAGCAACCGTATAATTTTAGTTTCAAAAGAAGGCTTTATCCTGAAAGTACTCACTTTGCCTATGTATTTATCAGGGTCTATTTTTATATGATGTAACACTTCAAAGATACTTGAACTGCTGCAACATTTTGGGCATATGCTCATAGACTGCATATCAGCCTGTAGAAGGCCAGGACATTTAGACTTCTTAGACATTTGTTTGTCCTATTTGTTAAGGACTATCAGAGCTACATGTATTAAAGCACAGCACAGAGAAAACTGATGCCCCAAATAATTTTTCACTACTGCTTAATGTGGAGTATCATGACCTAAAATTTAGAAGTGCAGAGAATCCAATTCTGCTTTATATTCAGCTTTTATTTTCCCTGCACATGTCCTCCTCTGCCCTATCTTCATTGTAAAGGCACACTTGGGCTGTATTTTGAATATTTAGAATACACGAAGGCACCAATCCTCACAAAGAAAGGACTTCAGGGTCAGGTGAATCCAGAAATATTTAAAATAGAACTTAGTGTCCAAACATTGTAATTTTTTTCCTCTTGCTACATTCCTGAGCAATGTTTGAAGAAACAGTTAACATAAATTTCTAGTGATGGTCTAGTGGTAGATTCTGATTTTGGGCTTCACAGTAATAGCCATCCAGATATGTTTTTCCTGGTAATTAGCCTACTTCTGATCTTGCTGAGATAAAAAAAGTGCCTCTCAGTTTGCCAGTAGATACAGAAAAGAGTTTACTTTCTTATTCTTTATGGAAATTATATATTAGAGATCACATGTATTTGAGAAGTACTCTTATCCTGTAAGTCTTCTTTCTGCTTGATCCCGCAACACTTTCAGTCATTTCTTCTGTCCACACTTAAAATGATTTTTAGTCTTTGACTATGTCTATTGCTCTTTCCAAAGAGCACCTGTCACTCTGGAGAGTTCTCCAGAAAGAGGAGGTTTGTATTCGGATTTGTTTCTACAAATTTACCTTAGGCGGTTCAGGTTTGAATGATGGAGGTGGACTCGGTTCTCTAAGGATCTCCCTGCTACCAGCTTTTCTCAACTGAGCCCTTGGTTCTGGAGTAAACTTTTTTAAAGTCTGTGAAAGAAAATAAGAGATAAAATCACTGCAGTAGCCAGTAACTCAATCATTTTTCCTCTCTCTCAAGTTTACAATTTTGGGAAGAGTAACCAGGAGTCAAAAGACTGCCAGCAACCTGACTACAATCACTGCAAATACAATTGAAAAGTTTAAAGTCATGAGACAGCATCAACAAATCTATAAATTTAGGCAGAAAAGCAGAGCTATTATTATTTTCCTCTTCATAGTGTACCTCTAAAACACTATCAGAAGCAAGGTAAAAATGCTGTTAAAAAAAACCCTCTCATTTTTAAGTGATACATGAAGCGTTTTAAAAAGTATATAAAGTCCAGTCTTATTGAAAAATCCAATCATCCCACCTCCTCGTGATGCACAGGCTCAGAGGATCGGGTAACAGACGAAATCCTTGGCTCCTCCAAAGGCTCATCAAGTTCATTGTCAGTGTATGCACCACCTTCTCCATCTGTGTCCTCCAGGTCACTGATGAGCCGACTGTCACAGCTCAAATAGTCAGCACCCATGGCAGTAAGGTAAGACATACGATCATCTGCGTCATCTTCCATGCCATCCATCTAGGGAAAAGTCAGTAAGAAGTATGGAAACAAAGGTTAAATAAATTAGAATTAAAGTCCAGTTATGAAACAACATCAGGCCAAACAAGCCCTTAGGAATGTCTCTGTGGAACTGAAAGAAACTAATGCAGAATCATAACGAAAAGTTTATCCCTCATCATCATTCTCCCCTAGCCCAGCATTAGTGATGAAAACTATAAAGTGTCACAGAAAGAATAATAATCTTTTTTTGTTACAGACATACATCGACTGACTATTTGTCTAGCCTAATGACCACTAGCAAATGAAATTTTGAACAATTTTTATGGGCAAGAGATACTTGGAAACACCTGTATAGCTTCAGAGAGTATGAACTGACTGCTTACCTTTCCTTCTGATACCCATACTGCTTCTCCTTGCTGTTGCTGAATTGTATCCTTCAGGCTACCATACCAGCTATCGTTGGCTGAATTCAAGTTAATGGTTGCTGTAAAAATTGAAGGAAAAGGTGCATATATACACAGTAAATGCAATGCAATCCTTTATCCATTCTCTGCTGTCTAACACTTTTTGGTTTAGGTATGTGAGAATGTTTAACAGCCACTTCATTTAGACCACTGACAAGCATTTTTGTTTTATAGCTGGTCCATTTCCAAGCCTATTAAATCACTTATCTTTTAATGGCAGTACACCAGCTCACAATTTCTTCTCCATTAGAATTTGGCAGAACAAGCAACTTTGAAATAAGTCAAGGAAGGCATTACTCATGACCACACCTTCACACTCTTTAGTTCCACCCTGCATGAGTTAATATGCAGAGTAATAAGTAGATGTTTCAAGACTTACACAGTCCCATACACTACTCTCTTAGTAAGCAGGTTAAACAAACATCCTTCCTTACCTGTAAAGAGGTGGGAACAAGTTTTCTTCAGTTTGTTTGCTTGCTCATAAAGTTTTCTTGAGCTCTTGTTTGATGTGGAACATAGCCTTTGTCTCATGGTCTTCACACCCTGCTTACTGTCTGGGTTAAAGAAGACCACAATTGGAAACCACTGGGTGTAATTTAGCAGGTCCACTGCTTTAGGAGTGACATCCAACAGAGCATGTTTATCCTGTTAACAAGAAAGGCCAGTCAATGTGGTGCATGTGGGAACAAGTGGAGGTGATTGGAATGTGGGATCTTAGGAAAACCAGGATATTTGTGTCCATATAACAGAACAGCTTGTGGAATGTTTTCCCACAGTTATACTATATTTAGAATGTTAAGAGCAAGTAGAGCACTGCATGACTGTAATGCCTCTGGTGAATTCAGAAAGCATAAAGTAAAACAGATTCTCCTCTGCCCAAATTTAGAATGGACTGGAGAAGGAAAATGTAATTTCTAATATCAGGTTCAAAGCTACAAAAATTACCAAAATTGCTGTTGAATTGCTGTTGACAGCTGAAGCTGTTCAAACAGCTTTATTATTAAGCTTATTACAGAAACAGATGCAGTGAAAATCTGAGTACTCTGAAAGTTTCAGGAGCAAACACATCAAACACCACACCTTTTAGCATACGAAGATTTCAGAGGAATACCCTACCTGCTCAATGATTTGCCTCACAGTGTTCAAGCGAACTACCCCAGTTGACTTCTCTGAACCCGCGTCTCTAGGTTCTGTCTCTGCGAAGAAAACATTTTAGTTTATCTGGAGTGGCCAGGCAGATGTGATCATTAAGTTATCTATTCTCTCATTTAAGGAGGAAAAAGACACTAAGAGGACAACTTACTTGCTGTCTGGTACAGGTGAGGCAAATCGTTGGACAACTTCTCCATAGCGACATCTGCAATAGGGCCAAATATCACCACAGGTCTCTTAAAACCAGCTGAAAGAAAAATATTTGGAGAAATAAGAAATCTGAAGAGATTGGTTTCATAGATAAAAGACAAGACCTTCAGTTCCTATGCAAAGTTAAGAATTAAGCTGATGTTATTAAAAATATATTAAAAATAATTTCTCAAATGTTTGTGCAACTAATAACAGAGAAAACTACTTTTACCACCTGAGAAAGTAAGAGACTCTCTTGATTTAACAGCTTTCTTATTCCTTCTAGTGGAACTGTTATTTAGAATATTCTACATCTAAAAATGTACAGATCTTCATTTATCTTTCCATCCATCAAAACTCCATTTTCTTGACACAGAGGGTTTTGTGTGAATGAAGACACGAATGATAAACCTACTTCAATGCAGCTTGAAGAGGCAAAGAAATGTAGAACTATGTTACTGCTCATGTCAAAGCAAGTGAAAACACAGTACTCAGTTAATGGGGAAATGCCATTACCCCAAGTCTTCATCCTGGCATCAGGGATCTCCTTTAAAATACTTTTTACTATCTATTTTGTTCCAGAATACTGTCATGTGCTACTATCCAGAAAATCAGCTTGACCTACTCATCACTAGTAATATAGCTAGTTTACAGTTATGGAGATAGACCACATGACCCATGGATTATATTTGGACTGTTGAATATATTTGGGTTCTATTTGGTCTGAAGCTACTATTGAAGTGCTATTTATGAAGATTGAGGTTGATCTCAAGCTTATGGATTGTTCTTTCAGAGCTAGCCAAGAAGAATCTGAGGAAACAAGAAAAGCCCTGCTGTTTTATCCCTTTTTCATTTTAAACCTTAAAACTGGAAGGTGTAATTTGGAGGCAAGAGAGAACAACAGCAGTTTAAAAGAGTAAAAAAGCTTTCTCATAGAGTTATTAGTAGCATCCAGAAATCTCCATTCTGAGAAAAATGTCATCACTTCCTGTTGTTCTAATTTAACATTGTTAGAAATCACTTTCTTAGCTGACCAAATATTTGGATGCTAAAGCAGCCAGCAATAAATGGGCAGCCAGCTCAAAGCAGTTTCACCTACCTTCACGCAACTGAACACGCTCATAGGCTGGGAATTTTGTGCTCACAGATACAATAGCTGTCAGATCTTCACGACTCTTCCTCAGATTCTTCTTTGCTCCAGATCGTTGGCCACGTGTTCTCCAGAAATCTGCCCTATCACTTGAGCCATCTTTTTGGGCATTTTGAACACTGGCCATCTGTTCAGCTCTGACAGAGAAAGCAGGGAGTTCAGAACTAGTCAAAGAGGGCAAGGGTGCTTTTACTGACTGGATTTTGGATTTGCAACAGATAATTTGCCAGAGATAGATAGGAAGGAGTGGAGGTAAAAGCAGACAAGTCCAGGTGCCTTTGTCTTGGAGCAAATACCTTGTCAGAACAATGCTCTGACCTGCCACAGCTACAGATTGCTGGACAGGAATGATTCCTGAGATCTTAAACTGGTCACTTACACAACCACAAATTAAAGAATGCAAATGCAAAGAGGTGGTGGGAGAGGGCAACTCAGAACTGAAGGCCCAAGAAATTACTGCCACTATTCTCTTCTCCATTAGGCCTCAAAAGTTAAGTCACTACAGCATAGAAACAAAGGCTGGTTTGGTCAGATGAATTAACAGAGAGGAGAAAATGTACTTACCAGGAAACAGACAGGAAGCCACACAAGAAGCATATTTTCTAACTTGTGTGTATCACGTAATTATGAGTTTTCTTCCGTCATAAAATCACAACCACAATCAAGAACTTAAAGGTACGATCTAAAAATTCAGCCATTGGTTGTGTTTTTAAGATTTGGGAGGGTTTTTTCTGATTAATTTTAATACTTTTGAGCATTGTACACACTTGAACACTTATTATTACCTCCCATGAATTTTGATTAGGACAGCATATTTAAGCAAAAATGTTGCTGTGGTTCACTCAATACTTCACACAAAAATACAGACTACAACTACCAAAAGAAAAAAAAAAAAAGGCAGCCTCAGAATAAATACTTAAAACACTGTCCATGAGGATATACATAAGAAATTCAAGCACTGAATTCTTCTAAAAAATTAATCATCAGAGTATTCTTGCACAAAGAGTTATGAGCTTCCTCAGGTGAAGGGTTTCTGTTTGTTTAGTTTTTATTTTTGTTTGGGGTCTTCTGTTTGTTGTTATTTGATTTGGTGAGGTTGGACAGACAAAGAGGAAGATGGGGAAAAATGGAAAACCCAAACAGAAATAGGACCCACCGCCCATATTCTGGAAGAGGAACTGAAGCAGCTACTGCTCAAAGCTTGGTTGATTGCAGAGACAGAAGTTCTATGTCTGTGCTGCAAATAATGACCTGGTATGGTAGATAACAGCACCCTCTCTCACTGTCTCCTTGCATAATACCATGGTTCTAAAATATGCAGTTTTTATAGGCACAATTTGTGTAAAAGTGAAGACAAAATAATTTACACATTCTTGTAGAGGGGAATAAAAAGGAAGAAAGGTAGGAAGCAAAAATGACTTGGTGGAGGGAAAAAAAAAATCTTACTTCTAACAGTGGATAGGAAGACATGGTACCACCTTACCTGCTCTTATTTGGAATGAGGCCCTTTTCCAGTTCATTTCCAATTCTCACAGCCAGCCAGTTTCCCAGTTTGCCATCATACAGTGTATCAACTACTCTAAAGATCTCCCCTCTGGTGAATGCTAAGCTCTGTGGTGACTCTTTTTCACACTCAAAGTGACTCCTGATGAAGAATGAATCTCCTCTGCCACAGGCCATGATGTCTCTGTAGACTAAAACAAGACCTCCATTTTAGCTTTTATCTTTTTACACTTGAAAGAAAGAAATTCTAAGCTGTGATTCTAGCAAATACAGCTTTGAAATTCTAAGTGTCTGCTCAGAAAGATGTAAAAACTGAGATCCACATTCCCCTACACACACTTATCAGGATTGTTCCACACTTGTATATGCACAGCCCTTACAGCTCCAGGCAAAAGGCAGCTATCCCAAAAGAAAAGCAAGAAGCTTTTCTTGCTCCTTAATTGCTCATGAATAAAACTGTCCATTTTCTGCTGACCAAATCCCTTCTGACTGCCAAGGCACAGCAGATCTTCTCCCAGCTGCTACAGACAGAGAAGCAGAAGAAAAAGCAGTACCTTACCACTTTTCAGGATTAAGAGTTGCTATTTGCTAATAATAAAAGACATGGAGAAGTGCTCCGAAAAACACATCACACATGCAGCCTTATATGTATGAAATACAGCTATCTTCTCAACTAGTGAAAAGGAGATAAACTAAAATGCTACCAAAAATAAGCACAAGAGAGATTATTTGTGGTGTCACTGACAAAGCACATCTTAAAGTTCATATATATACATATATTTTTTTCAAAGCACCTACCTTCATATTTGCTTTGAGCCAAAATTGTCACAGTTTCACCTTTGGGAATTTCTAAGAGATACAAAACAGCTTCTTCTCGAACAATGCCTCTGAAGTCTTGAGTGTTTACCTACATAGCAAAAAAACCCCACAACTGATAAATCAACAATAAAAGGAATAACCACAGATTTTTCTTTCATCTGAAAAATCCTTAATATTCTCTTCCCTTATTATTTTTTTATCTTTCTCTCTATATATATATGTATATAAAAAAGTCAATGATTGTCTCTTGTGAGTATTTAATTCCAGCTATTAACAGTAATCTTCCTGAAATAAAATGTTCTGGTTGTACACTGCTAGATTGTTTTTTCTACTTTAACAGCTTCTAGAAGAGGCAAGAGAAAAGAGGTGGAGGAAAAATTACATTAACCTTCCACATGAAGGTGAATTTTCATAAAAAAAGCAGAATGAAGCAATTAAATGCTTCATGAATGCTTCATGCTTAATCAGAAACTTGAAAAATAGATCACCATAAGCTGAATAAACTGCAGAAAGATGAAAGAAGAAAATTATAATGGCCCAAATTTTTCCCCCTCCAAGACTAGGATGAGTCATTGTACAAAAATTTACTGTCTCATCTTGCAACATTTTTCTTTATTAATATTTAATTACTCCTTCCACAACATTATAAACAACCTAAGGCTTGGTATACAATTCTCCTTCAAAACCTCATTTCTTTAAGATCCTTCCACTGCATATACACCCTTCCAAAGCAGTAATTTAACTTCTGAGATCATAATTTCTCCCATATTGCCACTAAGAAACAAACAAGAGTATACAGAAGTTATGTGCATTTCAAGGAAACATACTCATACCTTAAGAATCTGATCTCCTTCCTGCAGACCCTCCTGATCAGCTGAGGTACCTTCTTGAATTCCAGCAATAAATATCCCTACATCATTTCCACCAGCCAGTCGTAGACCCACACTGTCCCCCTTCTTGAATCTCACCATTTTTGTATTAGGACTACAGGATTTACAAACAGAAAAAGGAAGTAAGGCCAGATATCATTAGGATACCAAAAGAAAAAAATTACAACCCCTCAACAGTATCATATTAATAATATTCTCATCTCCTTTCTTTCACTATATAGGCTGTATTTACCGGGTGACCCTTCAGTGAAGGCAAGAAGCAGAGAATTTGCATTTTTCAGAGTGGAAAATGAACTAGCAATAGTGACTAAGTGGCATGCATAGATCTGACTGAGCAGGGAAACAGGTCCCTGTTTTTGAAACCCCAAAGTAGCTCCCTAGCTACAGCATCCTCTGTCATATGAACACCTGTGGTTTTTGTGAAAACAGACTGAGTTATGAATAATCATACCCACTGTCTTTTCTTCTATAATCTAATGAATTGTCATACGAATTAAACTGATACCCATTTTCTTTACTGTTTAACATGTTTGCTAGAAGTCTTCAAATTTCCTTGTAATGAGAAATATTTTCAAGTATAATCTACTGATATGTTAACAATCAGTCCTTTTACTGGACTAGGCTCAGCTTTTTTGCTGTCAGAAAATCTGTATGCCTGAGTGACCTTCCAACTCAGAGGACACTACTTATCTGTCAGCCATTCTCAGTAATACCCTAAGCCTGTATTATAAATTCCCCTTCACCAAAATAATCACTTGATTAATTTGCACATCAATGACAACATACACAGGGTCCAACCCAGAAAAGGTCTGAGAAGAAAATCCATTTAAGAAAATACACCAAGATACAGAATATTTTCAGAACTTGAAGCTTCTCCTTACAATTCCAACACTCCTATTCCTTCTGTATTTGGAAACTCTCAAAAGAAAACATGTAAATTGATTTCCTATTAATAAAAATAAAACGAAACTCTTGCATATGTTCCCATGCAAGCCCAGAAACACAGGGTGTTCTGTACTTTCCAGGTAGATTCCAGGCAGATATTTCTAAAACTGAGTTGATCTCAGATATCATCAGTTAGAAGCCTGATGTCACCTCTTCTTGGCATTAAGCTACAAAGGGAGTATCACTCCAAATGGGAGAAAGAACACAAACCCACGCAGCCAAGAATCATGCACTGGTCATTGGAAGAATACTGAGTGCAAAAGAACTCAGCAAGTGCCACATTACCCATATATTGCTTCATCCTCTGGGCTGGGCTTAAGAATTGTTCGTGTAGCTGGTTTTGGCTGAGGTGCTAAATGTAAAAAAAAAAAAAAAAAGATGCAAGAAGTTATTGAGATATTGAAAAAGTTATAAATAGCAGGAATTTTTAGCTATCAGATAGCAATCAAACCCTCCATGCCAAAGATTAGTATGGATTTAAAAATCAAGCATGTCTGACTAAAATAACTTAGTTTTTTAGTTCTTGAAAAATAAAGTTGAAGGAAGGGATACACAACTCTTTCAGGCAAGCTAGATCAGACTTCATTCATCTGCTTAGGGCAACAGTCTAACAGCAGATGTTCTAGGAGAGCATTTGATTTTTTCAGGTGATAATTCTAATAAGCAACTGCCATCAAAAAATATCAGGTGTTTCTTCCCTGCACCACAAAGCAAAGACAAACCTCTTCTCTGTGGTCAGGGTGGGGCTGACATGAAGAGCACACCAGCTTTGTCAGCATGGTTGAGGTGATGGACATTCTGAGGCCAAGGGAAAAAAAAAAAAAAAGCAACCAAAACCGTCAGGCTCTGACCTGCTGGGTCGTCTTGATACTTTAGCTCTTTGTTTGAGTCCACAGCAGTAACAGCAGCAGTAGGAATGTCACCAGTTGATTTGAATGGAGTAGGCATTGCTCCCATTCTGGACATCCTACTGGAGGGATCCTCTTTTGCACTAAAAGAAAGAAATAGAAAAAAAAGTGTCATGAAATCAGATAAGAATGCATATATTTGAATAACTCTGATAACCTTGAGAAAAATGAACTAGAGAACAGAATTTCTTACTTTGGTTTCTCTTTCAGTTTTTCATTGGATGAATGTGAATCTAGATCAGAATGATGTAATCTGTCATCTTGAGGGGAGAATGATCTGTTTGACTCTATTTCAGAAATATCTGTAAAGAGAGTGGCAAATCAAGACACACAGGATTTGTTTAAGTTACACCTGATCAGCATGTGTAATTTTTGAAGTTTTCACATACAGAACACACTGTACATTTCAGCCCAATCTCCTCTCAAGTACGATTTGACAAAGATTCAAGAAGTGCCTCTTAGTGCTTCCACCCCTCCACCCTCCCAAAATATTTCAGGAAAGTTTCACACAACTTTTCAGAAACACACTCACGTCACACAACTACTTTGAGCATACCACAGATGCGCTAGCTAGTGCTAGCAAGCTTTGATTTGAGGGGTCATGTAGGTTTCCAAACCAATGACCACCTTCACATCAACAGTCCTCACATCATTGCCCTTCAGTGGCAAAGGAAACAAGAGTGGCCCTGGGATTTGAATTGCACCTCAGACTTCACAGTAAAACCTACAGCAAGTTCCATTCCATATTCTGACACCAGAAAAGCAAGTATCTTGTTCAAAATAATATAACATCTTGCTCTCCCAAACATTCTGAGCCGTTCCCAAAGCAAGAGCAGGCTGAGAGATACAGCTCACACACTTGTAGAGAACAGATGTTGGGAACAGAAACCAGTTATCTGGGGCACTTAATTTCCTCTGCTCCTGACACTTCTTCCGTCCATTTGAATGCTAACATGAATGTTAATGTCCTCAGAAGGAGAGACCAGTCCAAAGCACTTGTTTTAAAAACTTTTATTAAAGCAACTGATTTGTTTGTTCTGAGAAGTAAAATTGATTTTGCCAGACCAACATTGGTCCTTCCATCTCTGCTCCTTCCTGAAATGCAATTGAAGGATTACTACAGAATTATTTTCACCTAAAGAAAGGGGAGTTGTTGCTTAATTGACTGTTACTTAGGTTTGTTTGTGTTTCATTGTTTTTCTTAAAGAACCTAATACCACTCTCCTACAGCAAAACAATATAAGCTCTGTTTTGTCCTTGCACAGAGTCCAGAACTCTGGATCCACACTAAACCTCACCATCCATTTCTGAGTCACTGTCATTCAGTGGAGGAATGTTGAGCAGTGTCTGCTTTCGGTCCCTGAGAACAACCAGCTGGAGTTTCCCACGTGATTTCTCAATCAATTTTCGGGCATCAGCTAAAGACATGTTCTCTGTCACTGTACCGTTGATCTGGACACAAAAAGGCAACAATAACAAAGAAGTCCACATTGTGCTCAAGTTTAATAGTGAACTTGACTATAATGTGACTTAGTAC
This sequence comes from Cyanoderma ruficeps, assembly GCA_008694505.1. NCBI lineage: Eukaryota > Metazoa > Chordata > Aves > Passeriformes > Timaliidae > Cyanoderma > Cyanoderma ruficeps. The sequence goes on along the minus strand of VZDJ01000026.1, from coordinate 902,910 downwards.
AGAATAACCACTATAACCAGTGTGTGCCAAACTGCTAGCAGTAAAACCAGAACAGACCTTGAGAATGATGTCTCCTTCATGAAGGTTGCCATCTTTGGTTGCTAGGCCAGTACGGGTCATTTCTTTTATGAAGATCTGACTTCCAAGACGGAGTCCATATTCTGGAACCAAGAAGATAATCCACTGAAACTTCAGAGATGAGCAAGAATGCATTGTTTTAAAAACCACGCAGTGTACATGCATCAAACACCATCATAACATGAGAGGGGAAAAAAAAATAAAGCAGGCCTAGTAAAACCACTTCACCCTAGGCTGAGTCTCCAATACCTGTGCTGCCATTACAATATGAACAAGCAACAACCCAAATCCAGTTACAGCTGGACGACTGGTCTGCACCTTCAGCAGCAAAACAAGGCCTTACTTCTGGAGCTGCTTATTAATGTATTACCTTCTCTTTGACTCAGATTTTGCATGGCATAGAGGGGAGAAAAGGGCCAGAAACCACTAATAGAAGTATTTATTTTCATCATTGCTGCATGCTGACCCTGTTCTGTTTGTACTTCAGGAAATGTCTTGGTTGTTTCAGGCAAAGGATTTTTTTTTTTATTCCCCTGCCCCCTTTTTTCCCTGTGATCTAAGTTATTTGGGTGGGTATATTTACTACTTAAAAAGAAAGGCAACATCCTTAAAAACATGCATCCTAGAACAACAGACTGTTGTTCTGCTTTAAAAGATCACATTTCAGCAAGTCTGCAAACTATCCATATGAATGTCAGAGATTATTACAGTATAGCTAAACATAAAAGTGAACAAATGAACCTTAAATTTCTCCTTATTTGTATACATATCTGCATTATCTTTACAAGTGGAAACACTACATGCAGAGGAAGAAGGAAAAAGGATGGCTACCAGAGTCAATGAAAAAAAAAAATATTAGCTCCTGCATACAAAGCTTAATTAGCAAAAAATTGTTAAAATTACAGCAGGGCAGATGAGGAAAAAACCCAACAATCACGCCCAACCCCCCAAAAGAAAAAATTATGTACAACCTAATCTCAGATATGCTTCCCAGCACAAGTCTTTATTTCACAGTGAAAAAAGGTTTTTGACTTCATTCACACAATTCAGCAAAGAAAGGCTGAAATACTGCTATTTCAGTATTTCAGCTGCTGCTATTTCAGTATTCTTTAGTGACCAGAACCAAACAAACTGTATTATTAAAGGGAGAATCTACCCTTTCAGCTAACCCTTTTGTAGATGTGCCAAATGTAATCTGAATCATGATCAGATCCATGTTCTCCATCAGAACCAGAAGAAAAGGGCAGAGAAAATGGAAAACCAAGGACACAGCGGCTTGAAAAGACTGAAATTAGGTGGGTGAACAAATCTTTGTTCAGAGGTAAAGTTCACGGTTCTGGGGACAAACATCCCAAATCAGCCAGAAAGAACGAAAGAACAATTTAAACCATCATTTAAAAAGTCAACACTTAACCTGCAAAAGTAGGAAGTAATTCAGCTCTTCTCTCTTCCCCACCAAAACCCATGCTGTACTGGAATTTGACTCTTCTCCTCCCCTGTTATACCCACCTTCATTATGTCTGCCTTTTGTTAAGAGAACACTGATGGGTGCACTCGGATCCTGTGGTCCCAGGTACTCATGCTGGTGGTGCATTTCAGGCGAAGGACTGCGGGAACGGAGCCTGTCCTGACTACGACTCCTCATTTCCCTCCCATATCTAGGATCAGATAAAGATCCATGACTGTAACTGGGTGGGCTGTAGTCTCCTCTGTAGTCCCGTTCATAGCCAGCATCCCTGTCGATGCTCCGTCCCCTGCTCCGATCCCGTCTGTAGTCTCGATCCAAGCTCCTGTCCACGCTCCTTCCACGACTCTGGTCGCGGCTATAGCTGCATTCCCTGTCACGGTCTCTGCTTCGGTTACGCCCTCGGTCGTGCTCATCCCTATAGCTCTGATCCAGGTTGTTTCCCCAGCTTTGGCTGCGCCCTCCATTTCCACTGTGCCAGCTTCTCTCACTGTAGCCACTTCGAGCACTTTTGCCATCAAATTCTGCATGGTCATCCATTACATCCAAAGCTCTGTCCTCATAGTCAAGGGAGGGGCTTCTCTGCAGCACAGCAGCCTGCACCTTCCTTGGTCTTTTCACTACCTGTTCAGGACAAAGGAAAACAAACAAACAAACTCGAATCAAAGATCAGAATATGAAACTGAACAGATGAACATTCTTCATGTTTTAAATGTATATTGGGGAAAAAAAGAAGAAAGAACAATATTCTATGTATTATTGGAGTAGATCTGTATATGCAGAACATCATTTGCCACATGTAACTCCTATTTTGTACCACTTGTTATTCAGTAAAATAAACATTTTAAAATAATTTTTTTCTCAGTTTTTCAACAAGATAACTTTGTGATACTGTTCACTAATTTCCATTTGTTTCACCTGCAGAAACTATGTCTTTGTTCCTTTATTTATTAAAGGACTGCTTTGCTTTGTGCCTTTAATTACACTTTACAGAAGAAAACCAAAATCCTGACTGGTTACACAGGTACATACCACTGTACAATGAATAAATTTGGAATTTACTTACAATGGTGGCTACTTTTCCACTTTTCCTAAGCTGCTGAACTGCAAAAGAATGTAGAACATTTTCCATCGGGGTCCCATTAACTATGACCACTCGATCATTTTCTCTGAAAATGGGAAGGGAGATAAAAAAGGAAAGAGAGGATTTAAGAGGAGTCTTCATGAAAACAGCAGAACAAAACTTTTTTTTAACAGTAGAGGAAACCTATAGATTTAATTCAATTTAACAAGGAGTTTTGCTTTAAAACTGTGTTTGCTATATCAACTCTACAATATCTGAACACTAGAAGCAGCTTTCGGTACATTTGAAAATTAGACATTGAGCAGCACTATCTTTGTGTATACGCCGTGTTCAGCTTAAGTACCTTGCCATAATGTCTTTTAAAGAACATTTGTGATGAGTATTGAAACTTTTTTATTTAGTTGTTCCAGGACTCCTAGTTTTTCACACCTAGTGCTAGACTTCTTTCACATAAGAATTTCAAGAAAGCTTCAAACTGCTGCATCCATATCAGTATTTAGACAAATATTGACAAGTACAACTGCAGTACATTTTTCCTAAAGTCTGGTGTTCAGGTCACATCTACTCTGTAGAAAGGTGACTGGGAGAAAAAAAACCCCAACAAAACAATAATACACAAGAAGCCCTCCCAGCCCTAAAACATAGGCCCACTGAGATTAATAACTCTTCTGTTAGACCTCCTGCATATTAAGACCACTAACACCTAACCCCCTATGAAATAGCCCCATAACACTGATTAATTTAACCCCATAAATTCCATAAAGGCATTTCAAAGCAAAAAGTGAAGATTAAAAAATCTCATTTTACCACTCCTCATACTAGTTTATTCTGGTGACTACCAAGTTACAGTCAGGGCATTAGCTCATCAAATTACTGGTTATGTTGCCATTTTCTGCTAGATAAAAGAAATCTTTGTACCAACTACTTTGTCTTCATTATAATCAAATCACATCACAATCTTCATTTTAAATAAGAAGATTATATACTCTAAGCCTCCATTTGTAAGGCACTCCAACTCCTAAATGATCTTTGTACCTCTTTTCATATCCTTCCAATTTCTTTTAGTGGATGAGTATGCCAGAACAGCATGATACATTTCAGTATTAGTTTCATCCAGGTTTATGGAAGAATTAAAACAGCTCTCTGGACAGTCCATACATGTAAAGCTAGTATTGATCTTAATGTTGCAATATCTGCATGTGCTCATTTTACTGCAAAAGATGACAGGATGGTTTTGCACTCTGAAGGTTAGACCTCTATTCCTTGATTTGATGGAGAACACCTTTGCCTTTATTTTCCTTCAGAATGTATTTTGTCTGAAAGTGGTATACCCTGTACAAATATCTTGATATTCCCTTGCCATCATCAATTTACCTATGATCATTTCATAATTTGAAAGATCATGAAGATCATTTACCTATGATCTTTCATAACTTCTGGACATGATTTCAGTCCCAAATCACAGGTGACTATGCAACAGGATTGATGACAGTGGTTGTGTGCACGGATCACTGCGATAAAACGTAGGATTTGTACACTTACGTTAAAAATTATTTGTTACATGCTTTACAATTACCCTTTTATTTAGTTATTCAACAACAACTCCTATGTCAGCCATTTCATTTTCTGACCAAAAATAAATGCATGGCAATTTATTATTGCTGCACAATTATTTGGCATTCTTCCAAATTGTTTAGTCCTCATCAGGTATTTCAGATCAAAGGATGAAAAACTGATGTAGGACAGAAATTCTCAGCCTACAGATTCATGGTTTGTACATGATAGATGCTGCCTCACCAAGAACAAAGTTATCAGAGAGACAACAGAAACCCTTTATTTACAGGTTTTTTTCTTTCAGATATAAAATAAATATTTAGCAAACCTTCTTTGGGCCGACTTAAGTCATTCTTGGAAACCAATGACTGATCACTAAATATGTTAAATGGAGGAGGAACAAGGAGGATGTTAAGGAGGATGATTTTAAGATACTAAGTATTTGTACTGTTTCTTTAAATGAAATGCAATCTTGAAAGAAATATACTTAACTGTTACAGACTTTTCAACACCCCACTGAAATTTAATGTCTTACCAAATAGCAAATAACATCTCCATGTAGGATTTACTTGTTTTATTATTTTCTTTTTTTTTTTTAAGAGACATCTAGATATTCAAGAGGGCACCAAATCTTGAGGTGATTAAATCACCAGGATTTCAACTATGTCTGTCTAAAGGTTTTATGTATTCTACAGCCATGCCCCTCCAAATGCCAGACAAAGAAAAAATTGCTTACTGAAGTAATCCATCTGCTGGACCACCTGGGAGAACGTCTGAAATCACTATCGATGTTTCACCATTTTCAAAATGAGGGTTATCTCTGCCGCCAGAAACTGCAATCCCAAATCCTCGTTTTGAATCCTTTACAACAAAACAAAATACCGTAACAATTACCACAACATTGACAGGAATTTTGACAGGGAGAAAAAAGAGGAACATGAATGTTCTTATGATGGCACTCTAAGTAGATATTAATTAAAATATGATAGCTGCATGCAGAGTGCTGCAGAAACATACAATACCTCTAGATTTAAGAAAGATTAGGTTTACACATCTATGTATCAAGATGACAAGTTCCTGTCTTCCAAAACCTCTACAGCCTTATGATTGTTAGTAATTAAGTAAAGAACTCACTAAATTTGCCTGCATTTTGCTTCACCATCCCACAGGTTATTCATACCAAATTTATTGTAAGGTAAATCTATTTTGTTAATGATGCTTGAGAAAGTGGAATAGCTTTCCCAGGATCTCATCTTCATTATGACTGCTAAGTAAAAAAATAAAAATATTATGGTTGATTACAAAGACCAAGTAGTGAATGTGTGCATTGTCTATATAATCATCTCCAGTAACAATCAACTATTTTAATATGTAAATATTTTAAATATGTAAATTATGTCAAATCTGTCATCATAGAAGTTCTAAGATAGCATTCATAAAAACAAAGAAATGCTTCACAAAATGCCAAGGAAGCATGTCAGTAACACTAAACCTGAGAACTGTTAGCATAACTGAACCGCTGACAGCAAGGTGAGCACAAAACCACACAAGTTTAACTTTATCAGCTATTTAACATACATATCATATCACTTAAAATTACAAATTATGATACATTTGAACCAAATGTTTTAACATAGTGGCAAAGTAATATATGAAATTAAAGTCATACTTTCCCCCCAACACCCACACAGCATGTGTAGCTCATCATATGCCGCCTTGTGTTCCACTAATGCTGATGGTAAGTGATTATTTCTTTGAGGAGAAAAAAAGCAATGTGGTTTTCTTTTAAAACAGCATTTCACTTGCTATAGCTTAGTTTTATAGAAAGCGGTCTGATGCTTTACTCCAGAACAACAAATTCAAAATAAAGGTAAAATTCAATGGTAGTAGCTGATACAGGAAGTTCAGTAGTCCTTCGTCATCTCAGTATCCTGTCTCTGTGGTAAAGAAGTAATGCCAATTTACATGGTATCAGAGATCTGAAATGCTGGAAATTGCAGCAACTAAGATCTTCTTTTCCAATGTTTTTCCTGTCTACCTCTGTAACCTAAAAACCAACCTCTTCTCAACCATACCTTCTCACATGAAGCCAGCTATGTAGAAAAGACTGCTATTTCACCTTGGGTGATCAAGTTCAGTTCATTGCAGGAGACATGAAAAAACTTGAGCAGCAGTGCAGGCTGCTCACTGAGCCCAGATCACCAGAACAGCTGGGCAGACTACCACCACTGAAGCCAAAGTGTACCTTGTACTCTGGTGTGGCAGGCTTACTATTAAAAACACAGGCACAAGTGCTCTATTTTCTTTAATTCAAAAGGACTCCACTTGATGAGATACTTCCTCTTTTCTTAAAAAAAAACCCTTTTAAAGTGACACCTGTAGTCCACCTGATTTAATGACAGTGTTTTTCCACTGGATTCTACACCAGTATATATTAAAGTATATTACAAAAATAAAATCAGTGGAATCCTGTTCAGTGATTATTACAAAGCTTGGACATTAACCACAACCTGCTTGATAGAGCCATCTGCTTTACTTTTAAGGCTCTTCAATAATGAATTTAGTTATGTGGCTGACATGTGGAATATTACACTGTCATTAGAAAGACAAAACAGCAGCAGTATAGCACTTAGATTGTTAATTGAATTTTCTCCTAACATTAAAGAGTTGAGCCATTGAATGAGTAGCAACTAAGCTTCAAAATAAAAACCATATCTGATTTGGACAATGAATTAATCCTATCCTAGACTCAGACATGATAATAACATCTATTGCAAAACATATTCAGAGTAAACCAGTGTTTGAATATTTGAAAACTAAAAATATAACAGGCACTCACTCACCTTTTGTAAGGTCACTGTGTACTGTTCCCATATCAGCTCTTCCATGCCTGGGGCCTGTTGCACACAGAAACCAATTAGTAAAACACACAGCATATAACTATTTAAATTAAAATCTGAAATACCCCACTAAAACACAGGTTTAAAAATAATTTGCACATTCTAATATTTTGGAAGAATTAGTATGAAATTCAAGTATTTCAATTAACGACATTTTTTCTTTAAAAAGGAAAAAAAATATTAATAGGCCCAGGGTGGTAGAATTCCTTAACGTTTCACTGATTTAACAGCTCATTCTGATTTTCTGTAAAATCCTTATTTAGCAAAAGCATTTAATTCAGATCAACTAGCATCCTATATGCCTGATTTAAATAACACATAAAATACTTATGGAAGACCTTTCTGTCCCAGTATACAGTAAGATTAACAGTTGCAACTGAGGTTTTCAAAATGAACTAGACTTCAGATCTCTTGTGTCTTGTTCACGTGGATTTACCAAAAAAGTGGATATTTTGTCCACTATGAATTAAATAACCAAATATTTAGATTCCCATCAAGAAATTATATTTTACAGGAAAACACAATATATCACTATATAGTACAGGTACAGCCACTTCTGTGACACTTCTCAGAGACTTTTTATTTTCCCACATTACCAATTAAAACTGATTACTTTATCTTACATGATATAACCTGAAATCTTTCCAACATCACAGCTTAAAATATAATACAGAACAATCACCCAGCTCTGATGCATTATATAGCACACAGCCAGTCCCTTCAGTGTCTGCCCTGTAAAACTAGGAGGAAAATGAGCCACTGCACTGCAGAAAAATGACACTGCAAACATTTCAAAATGGAAAGCATCCATTGCAGAAGAAAAATCCAGGCACTGCATAAGTATGTGCATGCACATACTCAAGCCATAGGTTTTATTTGTTTTTACTGAAAGTGGTCTTCCTTTATCTCAGAAAATGGAATTTCACACATAAGCTCAGTTCAAACTAATGATCTTTTTAAAGGCATCATAGGAAGTACTGACAACAAAACTCCAAAGTAATAGACAGAGAAGTGACACAAGTAGGGTATCCCTGTACTTTAAGGCATCCCTTGCATTTTCAGAGCAAGACTTCTGACAATGCACAACTGTTCAGCAAGCTATGGATGTTATTTCTCATATGCAAAAAGCCCTCCCTTGTTGCATAGTTCCAGTTGATTCTGTGCACCACAAAGAGAAACAAGATTTACATTCTCCATTGCACATTCACTGTATTGAAAAATAAAGTAAGTCCTGCTCAGAGATCCTGAAGGAATATGCAAAACATTCAGCATTCTTACTAGGAATTTTACAACACTGAACAGTGTTACATTTGCACTGTTCTGCCAGAAAATGAACAATGCTTTCCAGTTTCCAGAACCTCTGGCATCTAATTAAAAAGAAAATTAAAATAGATGCAGGAGATGATGGCTTATGTTAAAAGTAATACACGTAAGTAACTGTTTCTAAATTTTGACTTGTCCAGACCAGACAAGAATGTGTTCATAACTATTACTATTAAAACAAATGTGTCTTGGGGTCAGTGTTGAATGTCCTGAATCACATAATAAAATTATTTTCTCTGGTATTACCATTTAACCAGCTAATATGTCTAAGCTTTCAGCTATCTGAAACTGAACTCACTCAATATATTCCCATGCACAGAGAACCCTTGCCACAAGTGAAAAATTCCTCCTTAACTAAGCTCTTCTTTTGAACTGCTGTGATGCTGCCGTAAAAGGAAGTGACTAGGCTTGCTAATCTGGCATGTAGGAAACAGTTTAACTACTACTGACCCTTCCTACAGTGCTGCTTTTCTACATATTTCTAAGCTCTGCAAAAAATGAGTCTGTGCTGAAGAGGGGTCATTTAAACTCAGTGTCATTTAAACTTCATCTGAGTTCACTGAATAAAGTTTTAGAAATGAAAGTCAGTACCAAATGATGGGTAAAATTTGAAAAACCAGCAGGTACGTTCAAATTTTGTAGAAGCACACAAGATGGGAAATCTTTTCCATCCTCCTCTTGGTAAAAAAGCCTCAACTTACACGTGTAGCACGAACATTCCTTAAATTCAACTTACACTGCATGCAGCTCCTACCAACACCACCTCCCAGCCAAGAATCCTGAGGCCAGCTCTTAACAGGTGCAAGAGTAAGGCAGGCAGAACACAGTCACAGGGAGCTTACCACCCATGGGGACAAAGACAGGCCTGAGGGATGACTGCTTATTCAGTACAACACTGCAGGAAAAGGACTGAGGAAAGCACTGTAAAGATATCAGGGATGGATGAAAGGATATGAAACTGGAAACTTAGAGAAATTTCCTTCCAGAAAACTAGGCCTTCCATGAGCAATGGCATAAGTATAACCTTGTGCATAAGTGGAGAGACATATTGGGTAGAAAAGAAAAGCATCATGAGCCTAGAGAGTTAAGTTTACTTTCCTCTGACAAGTAAGTCTTATGGTATCTGATAAAAAAAAGCAGTAAGAATAAAAGAGAAACTACTGCCTACAGACACTAAAATTAAGGTCTTGCAAGATGCCAAGCCCACAGTATCATCTCATTTGTGCCCAGAAAAAGATCCTCATAGTATCAGTGACTGTTTCAGGGACATTTTGCGTAAATTTTGGAGGTTTATTTTTATCTTGAAACTGTTACTGAAAATTCAACAAAAGATAATGAAGCAATTCTCTTTTAAACTCTCAAGTATTTGTTAAAGTAATCCATTTTTTGAAACTGTTCCTTGGGAAACTGTCTCCCACTTGCTGTACTCTGCACCAGGGAAGGAAAGCACACTATGTACTTACAAAGCTGATTTTGTACAATGTAATTACCAAAACAACACTACTAATTCTGCTGCACTGATAAAGCATGCAGCTCTGCAACACAGTTGAAAGAACTGAATGGTCACCTTGGAAGCCCGTAAGGCAAAAACAATCTCTAAACAATAATCGCTTTAACATTATAAAATGTACTGCTGCTTGCCATTGCCATGATGCTAACCCATACTGTCAGAGTAATGGAGAAGAGAAGATTGAGAGGGAGGGAGAGACTACAAATATTACAAATCATCAGTCAGGGTCTTGATCAAAACTAATATCTAAGCCTCCACCCGAATTGCGAAATTCCTGTACTCCACATTTACTGATGTGACTCTCCTTTGAATGCATCAAGTGATGAGTTACGAAAAGCCTTCATCACCTTGCCAATTTCTTCATACTTCATCTGTAAGGAAACACAAAGGGATCCTGAGCAGCTTGTGCATCCCTTACAGGATCGCAGTTTCACTGCAAGATTGCACACCAAAACACTGGAGAGAGAAAGGTAGGCAAAATGGTTAAGAACCCCACCTCCAGTTACTAACAGTAACTGTTTTACAAGTCCACCCAGGTTTCACACAGACAACAGGCTACCTGCAGTAAATGCAAATTACTGTAATTAGCTAATCTAAATTCATTAGGGACTATAGTCAGTCCATTTCTAATTAGAACACTGTCTTTGCTTAAATTTGATTAAATCTGTCTGCTGCTCACATACTAAAATGACAGATGCTTTCTAAATAGCTGAAATAGACTGTTTAGCAGAATCTTTGGCAGGAAACTAATCAAAGTGCTAAAATCACCGGTGTGCAACAAACAGGCAGCTGTTGCAGCTCTAACTGACAGTCATCAAGAGATTTATGCAATTATTTGCTCCTGAGAGATCACTGAAGACAACTTCATTCACGCCAAAAGAAGAGCAAAACCAGGAGACCTGCCACAACAATCATCTGGCTATAAAAGTGAGTTGGAGAGGGGAGGGATATATGACGGGAGGAGGGGAAGAAAAGACGTGGAGCAAGATGCAACAAAAAGCAACTCACGTGCCCTTTTAAAATCCCCAACTTTTTGACTGCATGTGACCACATTCTCTGCAGAGCTTGAGCTGTCTTCATTGTTGCAGGATATAATCTGTGAGGGAACGCCGTACATCCCGTCTTTTCATCTGTTTCCACCACTCAACACGGTTATGTAATTCTAATACAACAGTGGCCTACATACTCGAACAAATCCTGCCATCAGTTTCACACAGAAACACACCAAAACCACAGCAAGGAAATGTACTGTGAGTTTAACTAACTTCCAGTTTCAGAGATCCCAGGAAAATGCAGTGCTGTAATCTTACGTTTGTTTTTAAATGACGTGTTGAAAATAGATCATTATGCAGCACCTTATTCTTCTTCCAAGCACATATTGGCTTACCCCCCACCGGAACCTAATTTAAACTTTAAAAAGGCTTAAGAAGCACAGTGCAGATGATTTGAAAATTCTTATATTGACTACAATAATTTACAGTTTTTGCAGAACTGTGTGGGCTTGGCTCCAGCAAGAAAAAGGAGAAATAAATACAAAATTATACTCACTGCAAATAACAGTATTTGCCATCAAACATTTTGTAAGGTATCATTTATAAGACCGATAAGCTAATTGTACAGCCAAACAGATAGGTTACTTTATTGGAAAATAGGTCAAGCTATCACTCCCATTTATGCTGCATGAATGCTGTGAAATTTAAGCCTCAAGTGAACTTTTCCCCTAGACTTTATGTAAGTTTCACAGGCAGTGAACAGATAGGAAGACATGCCAAGTTTTGTACACAATGCTAACCAAAACCCCCATACATAGATTTAATTTTTTACTAGTAGACCAATTTTAACTGCTAAAGAGAATTAATTCAGACAGCAGTGGAAAATGTGAAGGGTTGTGTCTGCAGTTTGTTTGTTTGGCTGTTGTTTTGGGAGGGGAGGGGAAGAATAGGGGGCAGGAAGGCCGTAGAGGGACAATGCATATGTTCAAGATCTTCCATTCAAATGAAGATTGAAGTCAGCACTCTGCATTTTGACTCCGACCCCACCTGTGCACTAGCCAGCAGAAATAGGATGAACAGAGGCTTGCACCTTCATCACTGAGCGGCCAAGAGTGAACCCCAAAGGGATCCAGGAGAAGCACACTGACACCAGCCCCCAACTCAGGTTACTCACTTGGATGTGAGTAAGACTTCCATTATAATTTTGTCAAAATAGTTTAGAATCTCCATCAACATTTCTAAAGAGCACATTCTCTAAAGAGCACAACAGGCTCACACCTTCCAAAACTGGTACTTATTTATTTTTACAGAAAGAGCAGGAAAAAAGAAACAAATGTAAGTATGTCTTTGAGTCTTCTCTAGCCCTGTTTTCTTACCTTTTCTGTTTTCCTCCCCCTTGCCCTGAAAAAGCTTCAGAAGCATTCCAAATAGAGAACAAAAGACCACGACAACATAAAAATGGTGAAACATTATCCATGAGCTATAGCAGTTACAACAGCACGGACTCTTCTTTCTTGATTTTGGACTATCTTTTTTCTCTAAAGGAATATAATGAGAAAAATGAATTGATTGCCTCCAACAAAATTTAAAATGGTATTTTTCTGAAAAGAAGTTTTAAAAATAATCTGGGAATCTAGAAATGTTGCTGCAAGTGAAGAGATCAGAGAGTTAACAGAAAGATGCAGGTGTTTGCATTTGGATGTTTCATTTTGAAGGAAAACAAAGAAAACTCCACAACAGGAATACCTCAATTCAATTCTTTTAAAGTGTGATAGAAAAAATTTTCAAACAAGCATTGTCCCAGACACTATCCTTTCACTTTCACTGCACGCCTCTTCACAAAAACTAACTATAAAGGGAAACTATAACCTAACTTCACTCCTAGCAAAAGATTACAAAGGCAGTTACAACCCTTTTACATATCACACCCATTAGCCACAGATATTTGAAATGGAAACTCTTTTTAAAAGCAACTCAATTCCAATGACAGATACATACTCTGGTTCTTTCTGGGAGTCTATCCTAACAATAAAATGTATGTGAATCATGTGGGGAAAGAAAACTAAGCATGATGATATGGTTTATTAACTGGGGAAGGTGAAAAGAAAAAGAGAGCTCTCAAAAAACTCAACAGAGCAACCTCAGAACATCAGAACGAAATCTTACAGCAGCAGGCTGCATCTCTCCACTCACCCTGATGAAAGTTTTACATCTAGCTCTATGTTTTGATCTCTTCCTCTACAGACAAGGAAGGAAAAGGATGTTTCCTCACATATAATCTATACAAGCAAGGCATTATCTATCCAAACAAGCAGAAAGGACACCTGAAACAGTCTTGTTGGCTCCAATATGGAAGTAACACAAAAAAGGAGGTCTGAGCCCTCCAATTTTTCCTGTTTCCCTTTGTATGCTACTACGGCTGTAAGCATAGAAACCTTGAAAGCTGAGTCTAGGTTTTCCCTAAAGACACACTTGTACAACAAAGATGATCAAGAACTTCAAGCTTAACTGAAAGCTACCCTCTTGTAAAAGACAGAGGGGCAGGGACTCTTCTAGCAACAGACAGGAACAGCCAGGTGGAGGGAGTCCAAAGCTGCATCAAGATGTAAGTATTGTATTCCTGGTCTCAAAGACCAGGTACACTATCAGAGGAATCTCTTTTGCCCTCACAAAGACAATTATGAGGGGAAAAAAAAGAGTGGCCTTAGATGCAGAGGCATCCAAAGATGCTGATCCACCTCAATTTCTGGATGACACTAAAGAAATGCCTTCTGTAGATAGTGGAGGCTCAGTGAAACAAGAAGCAATCTTTACATCAGTGTGTGGTGTGAAGCACCACATCTCCCCTTTTTCAGCTGAATGCCATAGCCTAGGTAATTAAAGATGTCTACAATATGATGAGGATGATGTAATTGCATAGCCAGAGCTTGAAAAGTATCCTTAATATAAAGAAAAGTGGCTGAAGAGGAACAGGACCTTTACCAGGCCTTTCCTCTGCAGTCAGGAAACTACTTGGAAGAAGGCTCCAACTGATGTGTTCCCATGAATTATCTGTGTATGATACAGCAGACAAAGGTCTGGATTAGGATCCAGAAAAATGAGAAAAGCTGCTTTTACCCATGGATCTTTCAAATACAGCCAACAACTTCCACAAAAGGAGGTACCTTATTCTCTGCCAATAAATGCTCTGATTCAGAGAAGTATATCCTATTTTTCATATAGGTTCCTGCACCAACATAGCAACTCCCAGAAGAACAACAGATCCCCCTCAAGAAACAGGTTCCTATAATGATGAATGGCTCAAATTAAAGAGAAGTGATAAAAAATGGTTCCACTACAAGTAACAGATAACTGCTCTTCAACAATGGCAGAAACTCCTTCTCTTTCCTCCTGCAGGCACAAAGAAGAAATTTAAGGTACAGCGCCATGTTAAAAGATCATCAATTATACTTTCATATTCCAGGAAAATCAAAGTGGTCTTTAACATCACAATGGGTTGTATTATCAGGAGGCAGGAAGTTGGGGAAAAAAAAAGTCACAAACTGTGCACATCAGTATACTTCTGCAGTGGAACAGAAATTTTTGAAGAAAAAAAATCACACAGAAATAAGCTGCGCAGTCAATCCTTTCTTCCTCTTCCCTCTCATGGAGAATTGTTAGTTACATTATATAAGGTTTGCTTTCAGACTGATGCCTTGGGAATTTACTCAACAAGAACAAATATTAGCAAAATTCTTTTTTTACACAATACGTGTAGAAGCAGCAATCTGAACAGCTGCCTAAAAACACCCAAAGAAAACATAAATGGAGCATAACGTTTCTAAAAATTTGTTTTTAATAGATAAATAACATTAAATAATGATAAGTTGAATGTTACTAAACAGAAGCACAAACCATTTTTCATGTAAAAGACAAGATACTGCTTAAAGCTTTTCTTAACCATATTTCAGAAGTTACACCATTCAGTTGCCATAAATCGTAGATTTGATCTAAAACTACTGGCAAATGCTGCATGAAGTACAACAAGCCAATTTTGGGCATTCACAAGCCAATCATTACTTCTTCAGTTTCATAGAAACTTTTAAAATTATCAAATGAGAATGATTAAATAAACAATAATGAAAGGGTCTTTTGTTTCACTTCTTTCAGGAATAGTATGAATCCATCATGACAACAATGCCCACAGTCATTACTTGACACTGTGCTGAGCACTATTTCACTATGAATTTTGCTTCCAGTTAGGAAAACTACTACTTCTTACAAATCACCCAGTACCAACGGTCTCAGCTGCAGAACCAAGAGCATAATTTAGGTTTCTTAACTTAAGTCAAGTAGCCTAAAGTGTTGTGCAAGGAAGTCAACACAGAGACCTCCTCCAATTCTGTCAAATACAAGTTTTGCAGAAAAACAGCCCCTGTAATCGAAAAACAGGGATCAACCTTCTCCCTTTGTGGGAGTTTGAGCCAGCTGACAGGTGAGGAAGAATTCCTGGATGGCAGAACCTGCATTCATTTCTACCTCTCGTTGCGTTATGACACAACAAATGCCTTCCAGACTGCAAACTGAACCAGAATCCATTCCTATCCAGAACTGGGGAGATGAAAGGCAACAGCACTGTTCATCAGACTATTGAGAATATCAGTTGACAAACACATCTAGGTCTCATTTACGGTGTAGCCCTGATATTAACATTCACAGCCTAATGCCCCAGATCTCCCAGTGCACAAAAAATGGTTTAACAAAAAAGCCCAAGGGGATGGAAAAAAGTTTCACACACAGAGAAGACCTATGCTGCTCTGGATCTTTGACAAGTTGTGTGCTTTTTCATGCAAAATATATATCTTCATCCAGCTCACAGCATTTAAATGACAAACAATGTTTAAATGTAATGAAGGATATCACACAATCTGCCCAGGGCAGCAGCCCCTGCAGTAGCATTCTTCAAATGGCTCACAGTGATGAAACAGCATCCCAGTTGAGAGAATTTTTGCAGGAATTTGCCCAAGCACAGGAAAAAAAAAAAAATAACCACATCAAAATAGAGGCATGAGATTTGAGTTTTGTAAATATTTAATTTTTCTGCAATTCCAAAATAGAAAGGGACTGACCTGACTAACTTGGACATTGAAAAGAAGACATTAAAGAACGTGGCAAAAGGCATCCTTTTGCTGGATTATAGCATAGGGCACATAATCTCTGGATAGTTTTGTTTTGCTTAAACTCTATATTAAAGAAACAGCTAAATAAAAATGAGGAGGCTGTACATATAAATATCTGAGTAATGCATACACTAGACTTTTTGGAGAAGGGAAAAAAGGCAACTTGTTTTGGGGAAATTTTTTTCTGTTCAAGACAGTAATATATTCTCAAAGAAAACTGTATTTCCTACGTATTTTTACCAAACATTTACCAATTATATTGAATTTTTTTCAGAAGGCAGGAGAAGCACTTTTAAAGGAAGAAAAGGGAGAATCAGAATTTTCGTAAAATATTTTGAGGTCACGTCACAATTCACCTTAGAAATAGCTTATGAAAATCTAAGATGGGGTGTGCTTTTAATTTGTTTGTTCTGTTGCTTTCTAGGTGCTTTCTTCTTCTCAGATGTGTCAAAGTTTCCTTGCCTCTAAAAATGAGCACCTTTGGAAGGTTCTCACAAGACCAACACCCCTTTCCATCTTTGGCTATGCAGTTTTTCCTTCCAAACACACAACCTCACAGGCTGGGTACAGCATCATGTGGAATGAACTAAACAAATTCTTTCTCACCATAACAATTTCCACACTCCTCCTGCTCATTTACATGCAGCCCCTTGACTCACCCTGTGAATTCTGCTGTTTAGTTCTTAAAAGGAAGCCAAGACAGTTTTCTAAAGCCACAAAAACATGCTCATTTTTTCTCACTGAATTACTCTCTGGCCACTTCTGTCAGCTGAACTGGCATGCCAAGGGAGATGGCAGAACAAATATTAGAACTCTGCAGCTCAATTCAACTTGGACAACAGATGAGGCTTCACTTTTAAGGATGTACCAGGAAAACAAGATTTTATAAAAGGGACAGATAAAATCATAGAATCATTTAGGTTGGAAATGGCCTACAAGATCATTAAGGCCGACTGTTAATGTACCACTGTCAGGATCACCACTAAACCATATCCCTAAGAGTACACCTACACAGTATACCTTATAAATATCTTTTAAATACCCTCAGGGATGGTGACTCAACCACAACCCTTGGCAACTTGTTCCAATGTTTGATAACCCTTTCTACGAAGAAACTTTTCTTAATATTCAATTGAAACATCCTTCTGGCACCACCTGAGCCTATATCCTCTCATACTGACAACTAGCTGTCTGGGAGAAGAGATCCACGCCCACCTGGCTACATCCACCTTTCAGGCAGTTGTGGAAAGCAATGAGGTCATCCCTGATTCTCCTTTTCTCCAGGCTAAACACCCCCAGGTCTCTCAGCTGCTCCTCATAGGACTTGTGCTCAACCCTTTACCAGTTCTTGCTCCCCTTCTCCAGACATGCTCCAGCAATTCAATGTCTTTCTTGGAGTGAGGGGCCTATAATTCAGGAGAGGATTCGAGGTGTGGCTAAACCAGTGCTGAGTACACAGGGACAATCATTTCCCTCATCCTACTGGCCACACTATTGCTGACACAGGCCAGCATGCCAGTGGCCTTTTTTGGCCACCTGGGCACACGCTGGCTCATGTTCACCTGCTGTCAACTAGCACCCCTCAGGTCCTCTTCTGCTGAGTAGCTTTCCAGCCACTCTGTCCACAGCTTGTAGCACTGCTTGGGGCTCTGATTAAAGTGTAGGATCCATCCTCTGGTCTTGTTGAATCTCATGCTGTTGGTCTTGGACCATGGATCGAGCTTGTCCAGATCCCTGTACAGAGCCTTCCTAGCCTCCAGCAGATCAACATGCTCACCCAACTTAGTGTCATCTGTCCAGATCATCGTTAAACAGGACCAAACCCAGTACTGAGCACTAAGGAACTCCACTTGTTACTGGCAATCAGCTGGATTTAATCCCATTCACCACTACTCTTTGGGACTGGCCATCTAGCCAGAAGCATGGAAAAAAAGAAACAGAGAAAAAGACTTCTATGGAAAAGACAGGAACACAGAAGTTCCCGGGTGGCTTTAAGGCTACTTAAGAGTATGAGAAAATATATTACACATTTATTGATTGTCCCATTCTGTTCTGTGCTGGTGTGGTCCCACCTCGAGTCCTGTGTGAAGTTCTGGGCACCACAATACCTCAAAAGATATAAAGCTATTAGAGAGCAATCATCCAGGATGGTGAAAGACCCTGAGGGTAAGTCACACAAGGAGTAGCTGAGCTCACTGGGGCTGTTCTACCTGGCAAAGAGGAGACTGAGGGGAGTCTCCTCATGGCAGTTAAAACTTCCTTACCGGGGGAAGAGGAGGGGCAGGCACTGACCAGTTCTCTGTGGAGACCAGTGAGGGAATGGCCTGAAGTTGTGCCAGGGGAGCTTTAGGTTGGATATCTGAAAAATGTTTTTCCCCCAGAGGGTGACTGGGCACCAGAACAGCTCCCCAGAGAAGTGGTCACAGCACCAGCCTGACAGAGCTCAAGAAGTGTTTGGACAGTGCTCTCAGTCACATGGTGCAATTCTTAGGGACATCCTGTGCAGGGCAAAAGCTATTTTTTATTCTCACATATATATGCACACAAAAAACATCCCCCATGGCACAGACAGGCAGAAAGCAAGCATGCTTCCTTCCCCACCACCATCCTTCCCGGCTCATGCTGCAGGTTACAAAGGCTTACAAGCACCAGGAGCAGCGTTGCCACTTCCTGCTGGATTTGCAGGGCACTTTAAGCCTGGAGCAGGCAGCAGCAAGCCAGCAGGCAGGCCGGCCAGCGGGCGTGAGCCGCGTTCCCGCAGGAAGGCTGCCGGGCGCCACGAGGGGGCTGCAGCGCCCGGAGCTGCTGCGTGCTGGCGGGTGAGCAGCTTTCATCACCATCATTTGGAGAAGTAAAAAAAATTCTGAGAATTATCACCAGGCCAATATCCTATTTCAGAACCTTCCTTTCATAGTAAATATGACAGAAAATGTGATGTTAAAACGAAATTGTTAGCTGTTTTTTATTTTCTTTCTTTCAGCTCAAGCCCATGCCCTATTGTCAAACAGACTGGGGTTGGGGTTGTTTTTTGTTGGTTTGATTTTTTATTAATTCCAGTTTTATCAAGTGCCTTTTCTTAACACATTTATTTCAGTAATTAATTGTACTGTTTATAAGAAGGAAATAAACATATTCCCCATGCAGTTTCAAGTTCTGGAAAAAAAGAGAAACATCTGGTATTCCAAAGAAAAATCACAGTGCACACAGAGACACCATGAAAGTAGGCACATGAAAATTAGCAATCCTACATTTTAGCACTTAATAAAAAGCAGAGTTATAGCTACATTTTCAGAGTGAAACTCTTTCTTCCAAACTGCTTTTTACCTGAACTTAAACAGTTTATACTTTCAGAAAGTACCATGAGATCCTTTAAGGTCTTGATTTTGCTAACATAAAAGAGTAATTTTTCATTACAGCAGAAAAGTAAATAACACACACACAGAGGGATTTTCTAGAATTAATTCACTTGTATTTCACAGGACTTGTGATCTCTGACAGTAAGAGCAACAGTTAATCATTTCAACTGAATATGCAGAAATTACTAGGGATTTTGTGGTGTCTTTTTAAAACAGTGATGCTTATTGAACAAAGTAATCTTTTTAGCAAGAGATTCACGTTCTCATTCCCTCTCTAATTATTGCGGAAAGGGTTATTACAAAAGCAGTCACCTGAACTGGTTTGGTGCTACGCAGAGCAGGTTCATCATTTACCATGATCAGAGGCAGGGATAGGGGCAAAAAGCAGTATTTATGTAGCAGAGTGTAACAAGTTAAACACAGAAAGTCAGCATCCATTTACAACCCCCATATGTTATGCCAATTAAAAGTACACACGCAAAACTTTACTGGGATGAGTGGCAGGCACGAGTGGAGTAGTTTGTACTTGTTCCAGCTGAATTCTACTGGACTTAGATCTCATCTCTATCTTTTGCCCAACAACAGTTCTCTCATTGCCCAGGTAAAATCCTTCCAGTGTTTCCCCAAAAGGAAGCAATCAATTCTTCAAAATTTGTGAGGGAACAGCTTCAATTGAAATAGAAAACTGCCATTTGGGGAAAAAACAAAACAGATCCTATTTCCCTGTTGCTGCCTGTCTGTTGTTCCCTGCCACCACCACCCCGACCACCCCATTAAATTAGTTTTAGAAATTAGTTTTGTTTCTGCCTCTTGAGAAATAACACTCTAGCAACTAACATTATTTTTCATCAGATGTCTTCCTTTTCAAATATTGCTTCACAGAGGATAGCCAGAAACTGATTTTCCCAAGTGTTCTGGGACCTACGGCAGCAGTCCAGTGGAAGAGCCTAGGAAATGACAATTTACTCTCCTACAGGTGTTGAAGGGGCTCTAAACAAAACAAACCTCTCCCCAAGAGGCACAGCATGCGCCCAGTCTTGCCATAAAGTAGATTTCTCAACTACCCGTTTTTTAAAAACTCAGCAAGGTTTGAGGAAGTAAAAATCTGGAAGCCAAATTATTTCATCTGAAGATCAAAATTAATTGAGGTAAAAGGCTGAAAGATCAATTATACTTCAATGCTGGCTATGTGCATACACTCTGGAAAGTGAAGAGTTTATTTGCTCTTTCATTTTCTGAATGTTTTTCTTAGACTTTCACCCTGTCACACAGATTACAGTGCTAGAAAGGTTCTTTTGATACACTTCGAGAAGGTAACTACTCAAGGGACACTGAACTTTGAGTTCACCTGATCAACTCTGGCTTTAAAAGCTACCTCTGACTCAGTCAGCCCCATTCACTTTAACTGTAAACCGAACACATTTATTTACAGCCACAGTATTTCTGGACCTTCCTTGAGATACCTACACAAATGAAGTCTGAGAATTAAAGAGCTACAGCAACCTGTGCACAAGCTGAATTCAAGGGGACTTGAACTTGTCTTGGCATAATAAGATAAAAATTCAAAAATTTGGTTCTGGTGTGCTTGCAATAACAGGATTTGATGGTGAGGTAAATCAGACTCACTAAGTGTACAAATACAATTTCATTAAGCTAGATTTCATTAAGAAAAAAAATGTTAACTGTGAAATAAGGTAAGTACAGCCACCATTCCTGAAGTACCTCATTTCATGAATTATTTATTTTCTGCAGCTAAAACATAGCTTTTACTCCTGGCATCTTAAAATTAAAAAAAAAAATAGAAGAAAAACCCAAACAAACAAAACAAAACAAAAAAACCACAAAAAAACCCAAACCAAAACAAAAAAAAAAGCCACCAAAAAAACCACCCCAGAACCCCAAACTACTCTAGCACCATAAGTATTCCAGAGTCCAAAGTTCTAATTATAATTTCATTCAACTTCAGCAGTACACTTTGTCCTGCTGCTGCTTCTGAATGCTTCATCTTCCTGCATCCATATTCAAATAGCAAACCAAGCAATAGAAGTGACCAAAGAAGATTGTTATTCCATTGGTCATTCAACACCTGCAACTCTGGAATCTGAGAAAAACAAGCTGGGTACCTGTCTCCTACTTCCTGCAACTGGTTTTTTAAAGGCCTATTCATTACTGGGATACAATCCAATCAGGCCAGCATTTATATTTAATCATCCAGTCATAATGCACGACAATTCAAACAATGGAACAATTGTTAGTTTCCCAGCTTCACCCCAACCAGATTTTCTATCCCTGTTAAGGTTTCTAGTAGCCTTTGTTCTCACCCTATTAATAGAACAACAATATGCTGTATTCTTGGAAGCACTTTACTTTTAGTCAAGCATTCCTGTGTGTATATGTCTAAGCACGTAATCTTGCTACACTGTGACATTAGCTTTATTTTCTTGTCTGAAGAAAACAAACCTGAATATAGCTCTGTGTAGTGCATAAAATTTAATGGTACAATTGATCATATCTAAGCCTAAAGCCCCATAAAATTCACACTATGTTGTGCATTTCATACAATTACCAACGCCACACCACAAACATCAAACTGAGGGTCACATTCACCAAAAGATACAAAAACTATATAAAATCAAGCTGTTTTGAGCTTGAAGTCATACATTCAGCATCATTCATATACATGCCACAACAAACAGTTCAATTTATTAGCCAACTTTTAACTGTTTTCCAGTCACACTAGTCATACCTCTCCACATTCCTTTCTTTCTACCACCACACTCCTGACTTCAAAAGTCTAAGCAATTCACCTCTCCCTCTCAAGATGTCTCAACAGTCCACTCAGACATACCAGAGAGCATTGCTGAAGTCCACTCCTAAACTTTAATATGTCTTGCACATAACTAAAATGAAAACAAAATCTTTTGCAAAGGGAGTTTAGCAATTTTTCTGCGATTCAGACAGTGGGATGCACAGATACAAATGCAGATCTGGGGATTGCACTTGAAGGCTTTGGGTCTGTAAGTCTTAAACTGATACTTCTCATAGTGTATTTGGAAAAAGAGGAAACAAATAATCACCCAGCCCTTCCCAAGACCTGATATACCATGAGACAATGGATTAAGCCAGCTGCACCTACTTCAGTAAAACACATTCAGAATCCCTTTACTCACAGCTAAGTTTCCTTCTCAGAGCCTTCAAAGGAGTATAATTATTTTTTCAAACAACAAAATGAATCATATAACCACAGCTCTGAATTTTTCTGTGACAGTGTCACCAGCAACCTATTATCCAACATAAAGTAGTATTGCACTAAAATTCACCCATACCTGATAACACTGATAAAACACTCTCGGGCAAGAAAACTACAGATGGGTGTGGCAAAATGTAAAGTGTTTTTGTTCCTTTCCCTCAATCCTTTTGCAAGGCTGGATGTGAACTCCAAGTATACCACACAGTTATGCATGACTTTGCTAACACTGCTATGAAGAATTTACCACATACACCTCCAGCATATGTAGAAACTATTCCTACCAACAGTGTTAATGACAGCAGTCAATAAACAAGCAGTAAATCAACACAAGGGGCAGAGGAGTGAATTCAGCTGCCCCCTTTTTTTCATATCAAGATAGTAACTTCCACATGTCTGGTTCATTCCTATAGCACTAATCCAAGTTCATCTGCAGCCATTGTTTCTTCACTTGAAAGGTTGCCAGCAGAACAATTTAAAACTAGGGCCCTTAATGCAATAT
The DNA here is from genome assembly GCA_008694505.1 of Cyanoderma ruficeps. Taxonomy (NCBI): domain Eukaryota; kingdom Metazoa; phylum Chordata; class Aves; order Passeriformes; family Timaliidae; genus Cyanoderma; species Cyanoderma ruficeps. The sequence continues at coordinate 879,740 of VZDJ01000026.1, read as the reverse complement.
TTCTATTGAGTCAACAATTCACATGCATGTAACATCAATGTAACTTCAGGCATCACTCCAACCATTAAATGAAACCACACTGACACATCCCTATGAAATAGGGCCACTTCCACTGAACTACAAACTGACTACACAAAGAATAAACTAACCAGAACAAGCTCAGCAAGTGACAGAAAAAAAATATTCCTCCTTTTGCAACTTTCATAAGCTCCATGAGGTTTTGAAAAGAACTAAGAAAGAAAAACAAGAGAATGCTTTTGCATACGTGGCTGAAGGGAAACAAAACAGCTCAGAATTAAGGTTTAGAAATGCTTCCATTAAATTACCACCCAGAGCAACCCTCAGTTTGTTAGCAAGTAAAAGTTCATTTCTCAACTGAGATTTGGAACAGAAAGTTTTCTTCTTGTGGTCTGAGCCACATGAAAGAGCATTATACACTTCAAGAACCTTCTAACACACAAAGCAGAAGCAAACCTTAATAAAGTGTTCTGCTTTTTTCCCATCTGAAAGAAACTAAAGTTATGTACCTGCCTATAGATGAACAAGCTTTTAAAAAATCTAAGACAATTTAATTCTTTTTTCAAATTATTGTGATCCAAGAGTTTCAGTCCATTCTTATTGCTGCAGAAGATAGGAACTTATCTACTGGCTTCTACAAGATAAAGTATGAAAAGAAAGCTTGGAAAAGGAGCTGAAAATTAGGTCAAATGATAAAAACAGGGGAGAGAAATTAATGAATAAAATTTAACTAGTTAAATTCAATCATTCACCACCATAGCAAAATTAAATAGACATCATAATAACCTGTCAAACAAAAAACAATTCAGAAAATGACAAAACACACTTAGGACATCCACATATATTAGAACTAGATTATAACTATCTCACGTACACTAAAGGGGCAGCAAAGAAGGATATAGCAACAGCGCAGATACTTTGGTACAGGGGGTCTCACATTCTACTAATAGCTCAACAAATGTCTCTGAGGTACAAGACTCCTCACCTTCTTCCACCATCTTAACCTATCCTTAAATCTTTCAGGTGCACTGGGCACTGCACATGAACAGCTAGGAAAGAATTATTGCCAGAGGGGAGCTGAGTGCACAGCAGCTATTGGAAATGTCAGTAGGCATCTGTCTGCAATCAACACTATGTCTTTAGAAGTCTGACACTGGGATTTTTTGCCCTAATGTAACAAGTCTTACTGAGGTAAAGCACATACAAGTATTTGTCAACTGCCAGCAACCGAAACCTGTTCCTGTCAAACTACCTAGTCAGAAACAACACCCCCACTTAAAGACTTACAGAAAACTAAGTGTTAGATAACAAAAATTTAGCCAAACTATAATCGTTACTTAGCCCACAGACAAAACATCACAAGCACAGTTCCACACAGAAAAAAACGAGTTCTTATGCATCATCTAAAGAGCATGCACACACATGCTACCCATTAGCCATGCTATTGTCACTTCAATTGCTTTAATAATGTATCAACTCTATGAACAGAATAGCCAAAACCACTAACCACTTTTTATTTCTGGAGTAAGAATTACTAAGGAAAACAAAGAAACAAAAAATGCAAGTTATTTTTCATGCTGTTCTGCAAGTCTTCAAAAAGCTTCTGAAATACCGATTGGACAGAAGAATCCTCAGCCATGGCCTTCAAAAGAAACCCACATTATCCACTGGATTTTTGCAAGTGCTGAACATAGAAAGAAGAGTAATCAGTGCCAAGCACTGACCCAGGCAGAAAGCTTCTCAGTTCAAAGGCCAACAATTTGCTTCTCAGAGCTGTGTTTATGGAGCCTAGAATCACAGTGTAGCTAGACATCTTGCATTATCTCTGAAAAATTAATACTGACTAGAAGTCGTAAGGAGTGAGCATTTGGGATGCTCTAATCACAGAATGGGCACACATGTGCAAGCAAAAGGTAGGGCAGACTAAGTATATACATATTATTAAGTCATAAATAAATGAATAATGAATAGGTGCATTATTTCTTGTAGCTATATTCAGATGCTCTTGATCAGAGTTGGTTTCTTTCCAAGGGTTTGGGGTTTTTTAATACTGTGTTTTTTTTAACAAGAACCATCCAAAACTCAAGTTATAAAACACCCACGCAGTATTTTTTATTAGAGCTAGAGACTCCAGTGGCAGAATATACAAAAAGATACTGCTCTCTGATTACTTAATAGGGCACAACACAAGACACAAACACCTGAAAAGCTGCTGCTGATCATCTGCCTGTTTAGTTAACTGCTAGAACTGCAGGCCTTCTTTAAAAGAGCCTGCTCTTCTTTACTGCTTTTGCTCTTCTTTACTGCATTTTGAAGGTCTGGAATAGAGATGCCTGGAGTGCACGAAGGCATCTCTCCCACCATTTAGTAAGTTAGACGATGCTTTGTTCTCAGACAGCATTGAGAATAACTGCATTTACATGTTGTTTTCTACTGTACACTCCAGTTAGGATACGCGCAGGAGCATAAATCTTCCTGAGGAGCATAAATCTTCCTGAAGGCTGGTACTTGCAGTATATGTGTCTCCTCTCAGCACAGATCACACAGAGTTCTTGGAGAGTCCTTAATTTTCACAGTAAGAAGTACATTCCAAATATGGCTTTAAAAAATTAAGTGATTCTAAGTTTATTTGCAATTTTAACAGCCATGAATTACAGTCAGAATTCCTAGTACAGTTGAAAATTTTATATTGTTTGCACAACTTCATTAAGAAAAATAAAGAGGACGATAGAACTCATAGCTGTAGTATCTCTCCAGGTTTTCCTCTCTTTTTCTACAAAATAATGAGCAAACCATTGTCTTTATAAGTGAAATGGAATTGTGGCCTTATTAGCAACTGTATTATAAGAAACATAACCACTGCAGTAGCTACTCTGACCATGTCTCCCCACTTAAGTCCACTCCACATAAGAAATGTGAGCTTTCTCGCAGTCTCACACAATAGGCAGAGGGAAAGGTCAGCCAAACCTCCCATTTTGCTGACAGAGAAGCTGGCACTGAATTCATAACCAACACAACCAACTTCCATACTACATGGACTCACAGCTGTGAACCAAAAAGAAGTTTTAACCAAACCAATTAATTCTTACTTCTTTACATGCAAAACAGGCCTTAAAATGGTTTGAAGAAATGTCATACACTCAGGTGAGACCTGACAACCCATGCTTTTTATCAAGCCAACAGAAACATTGCCATTAACTTCCAAAGGATTCCACCAATACTGCTAAAAACAGGCTGAAAAAATGTTGCTATTTGAGACTAATGGAAGGAGACAGACAACAGAGTCTGTCACTACATTTGCTTGAATACACTGCAAAGCCTTTGACTTCAGGAATCATTTCATAATGACTATAACTTCCTTTAAGTGGAGTATTTAAACTATAGCCACATGAAGCGTACATCTGTAAATACAGGCTTTGTAACTCCTGCAGCTCAAATGTGCACGGGTTAGACTTTCCATCCATCTCCGGACAGCATATGTAAACCTCATCCCCAAGAGACCCCTGCAAGGCAAGTCACCAGCACATTATTATGACTGGTTCTATTTCTCTCACCAGAACCATCAGCAAATGATTATACCTACTTACCAAATGTACTGGAACAACAGTGTCAAATACGCTGGGATCTGTGCCAAAGGGCTTACAAGATGGATCAAGAAGAGATCAAACACTCAAATACAGGTGAGGATGAAGNAGTTGAGGCTCAGCTCCACTTTCTCAAACCCGCCCGGTGGACGGATGGATGGATGTTGTATCGCAACTAACAATCAAAAAAAAAAAAAAAGGGGAGGGGGGAATAAGAAAAAACCAGTACCAGTGAGAGGGGAAGTGGTTTTCCTTCATCAAACTTCTGAGTTTGTTCCTCCACAGAAACGGGTTATTTTCAGTTAAAACCCTGACCTGCACGCTGACCCCAACCAGTATTTAAAATACAAAACTACGTGTCGCCTTGGGGCGCCGCAGGAACTGGTCAGCGCTTCGGAGGGCAGGCTGCCTCCCTGCTCCCATTTATCTGGAAAAACCACGGTATTCCCACCGCCCTCGGTTCCAGCATTGTCTCCGCCAGCCCGCGCCGGTGGGAAGCGCGGAGCAAACCTGCACCGAGCGGATCCTTCCCCCGGTACGCGCAGCTTCTCGCAGGCGGGCGGTCCCGGCGCGGCCGCAGGTGAGTCCCGCGGGTTATAAACACACCTGCGCGCCGGTGTTACCCGCGCTCCGCCCTCCCCTCGGGGCCCAGGGCCGGGGGCGCCCGTGGCAGGAGGAGGAGCGCGGGTAACACGCGGGGATGCTACCGACCTGCTCCGCCCCCGGCGCGGGCTCCCGCGGGCCGCTCCCGGCGGAGCCCTGCGTCGCTCCCATAGTAACATCGCCGGGTCCGCCGCCCGCGGCCCCGGGGGCTGGCGGTCAGTCCCGGCAGCCTCAGGAATGCTTCTCTCGCCTCCGCCCCGCGAGAGAACCGGCCGAGCCGCTGGCGAGGGGCTGCGGCGGAGCCCCGCGGGGGCGGCCGGAGCCCGGCAGGACAAAGCCGGCTCTGAGCAGCCCTCCACAGAGAGACTTTGTCCTGCCGGGGCCCGGCCGCCCCCTCCGCCAGCCAATCATGCCCGTAAACGCCCCAGGGTGGCGAAGAAACACTTCCATTCTCCCTGGGAAGAAAAGAATTGTTATTCCCCCTTTACAAAAATATTTCTTGTGTTCCTGCCCTTGGCAGCGGCTGTTAGCTGACGCCTGTCACAGGATAAACAGGAGCGATGGGGCCAGTGACCCAAGCCCGAGCAGCATTTCTGACATGAGGCTTTCGGGCATCCACAGCCTGTGGATCTGTATCTACAGGCCTGCTCTGTCAGACATGCACCAGTCATGTCCACTTTTCCATCAGGGTGCTTTGAGGTGGGCATGGATGTGAAAGCCTCCACAGAGCCAACGGACTCTCACATCCACAGCCTTGGTCAGATTTCCTTCCCACCACCTAACAACCTTCCACATCAGTCTCAAAAGTCCACATTAATTTAGAGGCCAAATTGCTTGCTTTGGGGATTGTAATTACGTATTCTAAAAAAACCACCTTATTGAGTTAACTATTCTCAAGAGCTTGCAGAAATGAGTGGTCACTAAAACCACTAAGGATGAGAAGATCGGCAGAAATTCAACCACATTATATTCAGAAATAAAGTCTTCTTTCCCAAGTGCTGCTGTCCTGGCTTTATGCTATTTTGGGTGGATGAGGCAATACTTGAATCAACTCTTGGAAGGAAGAAACTAAGAATGAGAGAATTGTAAGGGAAAAACTTTCTTAAGCCAATGTTTAAAAAAAAGGGAAAAAGCAATCACCCCATTACTTTGTATAGCTTACCCTCAAATTTGAAGAAAATAAACTAAAAAAAAAAAATCCAAACAACTTCGCTCTTCTTTCATGTTGTTCCTCCTCTCAGTTTTACAAGTGAGTGGTACCATACAACTTTTTTTTTCAACACTAGCAGTCCAGTATATAGCTAAAGTCAGAACTACTTGGAAAAACAAAGCACAAGGGCCAGGTTCTTCACACACATGGAATCCTGTGGGCATCAAGAATTCGTCCATGAGATACAGCATGGCAAGGCAAAACAACTGTCACTCTCCATACTGGTGTACACCTGTGCAAACTGGAGCCAACCTTCCAAACAGCACTGTTTCACAACATCAGCACAGAATGTTACAGAACAGCATTAGCAGAGAAATCCACTGTCCAGTACTTGTTGAAACAACATGACACAATGAAGACAACATGATTATGCAGCAGACAGCTACACAGTTTTAGATGTAAGAACAACACTTGTTTTAAGCTGGATGGCAATATACTTTTTGAAACTAAGCGCTTGTCAGACATGAGGTGGGACAGGAAAAGGAGAAGCCGCTAGATCTCTTGACTGCCATCTCTTAACACATACACAAAGTTCATGGCAGCATAAAGTATAGCACCAGCCTTCTGAAGCTGCTTCCTTCCACACAGGTTCTGGCAAAAGATGAAGAGCTACCACTTGATTCCCCCACTAGACACAGCTTCTTGGCAGGCAGTGCCAGTCAGAGCAATCTAAGGGTCTGCCTATCCTGTCCAAGGCCAAGAAGGATTATTTGTGGTTCCAGACAAAAGATGTGGCTTGACCTAATGCCTCCTTTTGGCATGTTCTGTGACTTCATCGGAGCCACAAGGTGTTATCACTAACAAAGGCTATACTTCCCTGAGCTGTAGGGCACAAGCAGGGTTAACACACTAAGATGGCCTGAGGTAAGTGTAGCAGATGCAGAAACTGACCACAGTTATGCAAGCCAGATAGGCTGGTTTTCAATCCCTTGCCACAAAATACCATCTGGGAAGGGCCTATCAATTTGTCTCTATTTAGTTTCCTGCAATAACAGATGGAAAATAATCCATGTGGACTTATCAAAATATTTCCCATGTTTGTCCATAAAATTTCTCACTTTTAACAGCAAAGTGTAGATATCCTTTCTTGCTTTCTTATTTTTTCTTCTCAAACGAAACAGCTACTCTGCCACAATGGGCATACAAATCATCCCATACCAGCCTGCAAATATAGCACTAAGTGGCCTCTAAGCTCACTCATGCTCACTCCAGAGCTTGGACAAATGCCCAGATGCTCAGTGATGGCATGGACTGATGTGAGAAACAGTGTAGTAACAATTGGCAGGTTTCTTATCCTGGAATTCAACCACCAAGAACAAACTTTCAGGCCTGCCCTTTGACCAAGATGTCCTTCCAAGATGGATATGCAGGAAGGCCTTATGAGAGGAAGATGTTGCCAGCTAAGCAGCAAATGGAAGTTTACCAGTGTAAACAGCGATGAGAGTTGTGTGAACTCCTCCAACACCTGCCTCCTGTGGTAGGAAAAGGAGGAACAGGTTCTCAAAAGCATTCAATTCACCTAACAGCTATTCCATGGGAGGATAGCGTCCCCATTCTCTTCCCTTGTAAGCCAAACAAAACCAACTCCCTAACCTGCAGCTCAAGCATATTGTTTACCGTTAGGTATAACCTCTCCTGTTTCATCCTCTCTGAAACACCACACGACCCCTCAGTGTGGATACAGAATACCTAGAAACTAGACAAAAACTCACTTGGGACAGCAACACAAGCAGAACAGGGGCAGGAGCCCCAGCCAAATGGTCTGATGTGTCTGTACAGGTCCCTGAGCACCCCGAGTGTTTGGAGGCATGGCTGCATGCACATTCCAATCACTGGTCTCCCTTTGAAATGGGAGGTGCTGGTCCAGTTGTAGTCACTCCTCAAGGGATACTGCATCATGAAGAGTACAGGCTGGGTATCAGCACCATGTCAAAATTAAATGAACTGGGCTACATATTTGCAGCTCTGTTCTCTGCAGTATTTGGAACCAGCTACTTTGCATGTGCAGTAACTCTACAAAGCAGCGTCATCTGCAGGGGATTTCATGGAATGTTATGTAGGTGTACAGGAATTTTAAAATTAACTTCAATAGAAAGATTATTGGTATTAACTTTATGAAAAACATGCAAATAACTTAGAGTGAACACATTTCCCATTGAGATTTTCAGTTTAAGTAACCAAGGGAGACATTGTTTGCCCAGAATCAGATTGAATCTAAGGTCTGTGTAGCACTAGTTAAGAGAGATCACTTGCTGTAGCCTGAGTCACGCAAAACCTAGGACGTATTCCATAAATTATCTAATGCTACTGTGAATGAAGCAGTTGTGCCACTTCCAGCATCCACAGAGGGAACACCCATTTAACGCTACACTAGAGGATGCAAATTTAAAACAAGCAGCTGCTCTCACAGTTACTCTAGCCAGTCCAGTAAGGCTATCCTGTAACTTGCCTGCAGCAACTATGTTGTGATTCAGGTTCTCTCCGCCTCCTCTCCACCATCAAGCCTTTTAACCTGTCCCTATGACAATCGATTTTTTCTGGTTTTTTACATGTTAAAGTTCAACTCTTGGTAATGCTGCTAGACAGTATGGCAAAAAGGCAACCTCCTTAAAGAGCTGGGAACTGATTTCAGAAAGAGATACTGGGAATGCAGTCTGCCAGTCCAGCTGTGGAACTATCTGAACAGAGATGTCAGTTTTGCTCTTGTTTTTAAGCAAGTGTTCATGATCCTGTCATGAGAGACACTGTAGAAGTTTCTAAAAATACCATGTTGTCAAACAGCCTTCCCCCTTCCCTTCCAGGCAATCTCTTTAGACTGCCATTTGTCATCAGCCTGCAAAATCACACAAATCAGTCAGCCCAGTCCTACTTAAATGATTCATAAATCCAATTACATCCGCTTCTTTATATAGTAAGCTGGGCCCTAACAGATTCAACCTTCAGGATTAGAGGATGTGTAGGTAGCTGACCTATGACTCTCAGGAACTGCTCAGGAGCTCCATACATATGGTCCAAACATACAGCTCTACACTGGGGTTGTGACATGTATGGCACAGTAATCCTAATCTCTGTTTTGGAGGGACTGAGGGAGAGACACCTTGCATATTACCTTAACACTTGCTACCTTGTGTAGAAGCGAGTCCAACGGAGGGTGCGCAAGATGGTGGGGACTGAAGCACTGCCCCTGCACGAGGAAACTATGGCAGCTGGGTTTTTCCAGCTAGGAGGAAGGATGGCTTCAGGGCACTCAGCAGCAGCCCATTGGTATTGACAGGAAGAGACTGAAGAGATGAGGCCAGGTTCTTAGCAGTAGTGCAAGGTGGGTAAGAGACAATAGGCCAAAGTTCAAACAGGACAGTTTCAGATGCACATAAAGGGAAAAGATTTTCCCCATGAGACAGGCAAACCATGGACCCACTGCAGAGAGGTTGTACGGTCTCTGTCCTAGGAGGTTTTCAAACCCAACTGGGCAAAGCCCCAAGCAACTTGTTCTGATCTCACAAACGACCCTGTTTTGGGCACGAGGTTGTACAAGAAACCTCCTGAGGTCCCTTTTCACCTGAATCATCCTATCATTCTGGAGTTACTGCATGACTCAAGTTCCAGCTTAAAGCAGAATGATGCAATTATTATTCTGCCCCTTGTCTCCACTTCCCAAGTACAGCTTGTGATTATGCAACGTAAAGATTTTGGCATGCAACTGCTGGGCCTGGTCTGTTGGCTGTCTCTGATCTAGTATAAGGATGAACAACTATACACACTTTCCAAATCTCAAAGCAGGAATATTAAGGCGGTTACTTTAGAAAGTAGAGATGTCCCGGGAAGAAACACAGAGCCCAACATACACAGCATCCCACACTTGGTACATATTTTTTATGGGGTAATCAACAGCACCAAATCCTCTGTCATTTATAAGGCCACTTATTTTGATGTTTTCAAGAGCAGAATATTTTAATTTTTTTTAAACCTAGACACAGAGATTTACTGAGAGGCCTCAAACTGAAAAAAATTTAAAAATATAGATAATTATTTAGAGCAAGAGGCAGCACTGTTCTAAGCCAATCATAAACTCAATTTCAAGTTCACAAAAAAATTTGAAACAGACACACTGTTACAAACTGAACAACTAGGAACAGCACTGGACATTAGCAGTACGAAACAAGTAGTATCTATATTTTTATAATGTAGTGTAATGTATATTTTCCTCAGTGTTTTGGACAGTCATCAGTTCTGCTAGATCTCACACATTAGAAGTTTGTTCTGCTTTGGACTGGAAGACTATTTGTTTGTTGCTGTTTTCTTTTTGCAAAGAATACAATTATAAAACAGATGTATAGCATATTCATATGATACATAAAACAGCATGAGAATATGCAGAAGTGTTTGGTAACAGTTAATAAAAATTATAGTTGTGAGAAAAAGAAATACAGTCTATTTCTTCTAAACACATTTTCATCTGAGCAATGTTTTAAATTACACCGCAGTTCCACGAAAATTACTGTAGTAAGGAAAGCAAATGAAATAGTTTGACCTGCTAGAGAGCAAAATAGTGTCTTAAAATTGACTCTGCCACAACACACACCCCATCCCCACTGCTGCAGCCTACACAAATTCTAACAACTTTCTTTAGCACAAGCACTTCAACCTCTACTACTTTAAGAAGCTACAAAAACTAGTATCATTATTCTAAATAGTGAAATAACAATGTAGTTTAAACAAACCCAAACCACACAAGTGTGCACTGTTTTTCTCCCCAAACACCATACAAAATGTGTATCAACACTTGAAAGGAAATCTCTTCCCCAACCCCATTTTTTTCATTTTAAACAGCAGGCACATTCTGCTTGAACATTCATTTTGCTTACATCTCATTTCCTTCCTCTCTTCTCTCTGTTTCTTGACTACTCCTGGCAAGGCTGTGAAACAATCCTCTGCTTTTAGCTATTTATCTGCCTTTCCCCACTAGAAGTCAAGCCCTACAACATCAAAGCTTTACCATGGTAGTCAACTGTTATAGCTCAGATTAATTAAGACAACACAATAAAGAAAACAAAGGTCCCATTCTCATGGAGATCCTAATGCTTATTAAAAACAAGCAAAAGAATATGCAGATTACACGTAACATACACAAAGATGTGTTACTTTTTTTCCTGGTATAGGGGTTAATTTGAAAAACAAAACCCCGGACAGCAGTTCTTCAGCCAAGTTAGTTCTTTAGAGCAGGAAAACTAAGCTCTGCCTCTCCCCATCCTATTTATACTGGCAAATCTCCCGCTGACAGGCTTATTAAGAAACAAAGCAGTTCTGCAGCCCTATTCAGAAACAGCAAGGTCCCAGCTAGGGTACTAATGTCCACTTTTGAGTTTTTTGTAAAAATCACTAAATGTTTTTTTGCAAATGACTAAAGTGAGCTGGCAAGAGTCCAAAAGAGAACAGCAAGAACAATCAGGGAGAAAGCAGATGGACACAGCCATACCAGTCATTCACTTGCCAGTTAGACAGCTCCTAGAAGCCCACAAACAAATGTGTGAGCCATCTTGACCTTGCTGATAAATGTTTCTGCAGTTTCTTTTGCTAAGCATTGAGCCTGCAAGTATCCACATTCCCTGATGTAAAGTTTGCATACCCTACCATTGAAATATTTTGTTTTGAGGAAAACATCAGAGGCTGCTCAAGACCTCAGCAGAGACATTCCTGCCTAGCTACATTTCCCTGATATTCTCATATCAAATTTTCCCTCACTCCCAGAAAATTAAACAGCTTTGGTTAAGTATGTCACAAATTAGAAAGTCAGGAACAGCAGATACGCCTATTTTCAAGTAAATGACTAAAGCAGCAATAGCTGTTAATCTCAAAAATGAAAGTCAATTATAGTTTTGCAAAACATCAGCATAAAAATCCTTTCCTCTCTTAAAGTCATCATCTGTTAATGACTTACAAAAACAAGCCAAGCATGTTCAATCGACACATAAAAGTAAGGACACATTTTATTGTCCTTCTGGAAGCACTTGAGAAAAGGTTTCAAAAGCAAGGTTAATATGCCAAAAGGCTTATATTTACCTTAATGATGTACTGTAAGAAAATATGCACCAAAACAACTCTCCCTGTGTGTGGCTATTCTGTTTCCCAGGACTGACTGAGTCACTAAGCAACTCCCATGAATATTACCCTTTGTGCTTAAGGTAATTTATTTATCCTCAACTCCATGCTAAATATTTATATTTGCTGAAGACATCATCATAGATTACATCCATTCTTTACCAATGTTTAGCTTACAGATGAACTAGTACAGGCCTGTGCATTATTATTTGCATAACTTTAGCAGAATATTGACTTCATTGCAGAAACCTCTCCTCCTCTGGAGGCCTGTTGTACATCATCAAGTTCTCAGCAAATGTGCATATAATAATTTTCAGTTTCTTTGAGAATTCAAAAGAACTAGTTTCAATTCAATATTATTCTACTAAGCACAATTTCTTGAGACCTTATAAAAATGGAGCTAAAAGAATGTATATCTTAGCTAGCACATGAGAACAACACATCATTTTAAACTAATGGCTAGGTCTAACTGATGCAACTTGATGAGTACCTTGGGAGGAATGACGATCTTTGAGTGCCGTTGTCTGCTTGCTGTGCGATGCTTTGGGCTTGATGAGCAGCTCCGCTCCCAGTCCCACTCACAAGGAGATGGCAGTGCAGTAGTTTGCTCCCTGAAAAACAAAGTTTCATTTAAGTCACTTATAATCACAAAAGACTGCTTGTGAAGCCTGGAACACTGAAATCCTAGAGATAAAGAGGAGACAAAATATATTTCTCTGCTTAGTTTGACATGCTTTAGCTTCCCTGGCAATCTAGTGGAAATAGTGCTTGAAAAAAGGAGATACTCAGCAATATTTACACAAAAGCCTGCATCCAAAGCAATCAATGCATTTTTGCCAATGAAGTAGGGTATTGACAGGAAGCATACTTTTAGTTACTTTGTTGCACTGGTTGTCTGCACAAATCACCTGCCTTTTTGTTTTGATTTAGTTTTGGTCTGATTGTTTAGCTTGCACAAGACTGTTCACAGGAAAGCTAGTAACAGCATTATATCTTGAGCATAACCTCAGCAAGAACAGCCCAATACATGCGCTCCAATGACATCAGATCGTCACTTAAGAGCTTCAGTTGCCAAATGATAGAAAGAAAACAATTCCCAGTGTACTCTTCTATCCTCCTTCCCCTGCTCAACAGGCTTTAGCTACCCCTCTTGGCCACAAGTAGAATGTTAGCTTCCATTCAGCATCCCTGTCACACGGCTCCCCTTCTCCCTGACCCTCTGTCTAGTCTTTGATTACCTCCAGTAGGAAAAGAGAAAATGAATGGTTTCACTAAGATAAAGAGGGAACTTTTGACAGAAATACACGCACAAGCTAGTGGTTAGGGTTTGGTGGTGGCTTTTGTTTTGTTTTTAAAAGAAAACCAACGCAACTCAGTAATTTTAATTCTTCTCTCAATAACATCTTTCCAAAGTGTTCCATATTCAAAGACAGATATAGCCAGACTTCCCCTAAAAAAGTATATTAGTTATTCTTCTAGCCCGTTTGCCTTTGTTTGCCTGTTTCCGCCCCCCACCCCCCATCCCCTGCAATGTATAGATGTTTCTTCATTATGGTTAATACTCCATTAGCAATTTCTAGATGGCTTGAGAGATGTTGAAAGAATTCTGCAGAACTTCTCCAACTGTCTAAAAGTCTGGCCCAAGTTTTAATGTGTCCTGTGTGTGACACCCACTTTTTCCTGACCGTAAATATAAAGAGGTCACAGGTTCAAAAGAAGCAAAATTAAAATTTCTAAAATATTAAAAAAATACATTTTGTTTCAGATTAACTTTTTAAAACATGCAACAATGCAACCACCCGCCAGACATCACACCTAGAAACTAGAAGGTTATTTTCTCCTTTCTCCCCATACTCTTCCAGCATAAAAGTATCTTTCTAAAAGTAAAATACAGTTTTAAATCAAGGCATGATTTCAGAAGTTGCAGAAAAAAAGATGCTTAATATGAGTTTATATGACCATCAAAGAGCAGCACAAGCTGTACCATGCATTCGAAACAAACTTCAGCCTTACTGTTCTAGGCTGTGCACAAAATACTATTCTGGAGGCTGCAGAAAAGTCACATAAGCAAGCTAAACCAAACTACCACTGCTGCCATCATTTTCACTTTGTCAAACTTCATAAAAATCAATCTGTCACAGAAATCACATCACTACTCCAAGAAAAGATGGAAGTAGAAAAACTTAACTTTGTAATGACTTTGATACGAAATTATAAATGAATACCTTAGGAAAATAATGTATCTGTCTTTCCTGCTTTCTTTTGCACAGTAGTCTGGGTTTTTAAACAGAATTCTTACAACTTTCAAACTGGCTCTGGACCTAGCATCCCACTCATCACACATTTTATTTTAAGAGACGTTTAAGAAAAATAAAGTGCTTAATTATGCACCTGAATTTGTGAGGAGTTGATAAATGAGGACCTCTATACCTGTTATTCAGTATTAGGTTTTGGAAAGTGTCTTGTTACGTTGCAAATTTTTTATATTCACACACACACGCACTCTTTTATAACATTTTATTTTTACAAAGAATGTGACAGGCTACCTCTAGAAGCTGAGTGATGTGCTGATCTTAGCGAAATGCTGTTATTTATGTTTTATTCCAGTCATATAGAATAAGCAGTATGCAGCTACAAAAAGAACAGTGCTTTTTTTTGTCAACTCAGTTTACTTTGACACGATTGCTGGTTATCAACCTTTCGTTCCCTGAAAGTTTTAATAAAAACATAAAAGGGATCCCTATTATAGTCCAATGACAACAGCTTGTCTGCTTTTCTGAAACTGTTGGAATGGCAAATCCAAATATAATCCAAATACATCTTAATTAGTTTGAAATTCCAAGTGTGTACAACAATCACATTAACTAAACCTCTCCCTGAAAGCAAGATCTGAATAAGAATGCTGGAAATAAAAACAATTTTACACAGTGTATTTTGTATTTTGATACTGACTAATACTCAGTAATAGATGAAAGACAAATAGTCACAGTTATAAAAGAAATAGACATTATAGTTAATAAGTTTCATTTTTAGAGGATTTGATTCAAGCTGTGGCTCTGGCCAGACTAACCTACTTGAAAATGAAGAAGAATTCTACAAGCATATATCATTACTTTCCAACACAGTTTCTCAAAACAGCCGGAGAAATCATTTTATCAACGTATAAAGAGCAGCTGAAAAAATCAATGAGATTTGAATGTACAAAATTTATATGGAACAATCAAAGGAAGTCACAGTTCAGCACCCTCTGCCCTCCTGAGTCCAAACAGACTGCACTAAGAATCCCTTTTAATGGGCAAGTTTTTAACAAAAAGCCCTACAAGCACTCATTAACATGACACTGGAAATTTAGGACCAACTTGAAGAACACTTGTGTCAATAAAAAGGTGCAAAACTATTCCCATGAGTGTATTTTCTAGACTAGCTTTTGTGGTTCTGGTGATAGATCAGGAATAAAAAAATCATACAGTGCTTAGTGATTTATTTGCTTTTACTGTTGCTACCAACATTAAAAAAAGTGCATTTGTAGAAAAATTACAGGATAAATCTGAATTCAGTTATAGTCCAATAGCCACCATCATAATCCAAGTTTTTCTTTGAAGTCCTGCTTACACAGAACTATTCCAAACCAATGGAAACATACTAATTGGTCTTGGACAAAACCTCTCACATTTTGCACTCCTCTGCAATGTCGGAAACAAGGTGACAACATTCTCTTGTATTACAAAAATATGAGAGACCAGAAGAACTGTGAAGACACCCATCCATCTGTGCTACATCCATCCATTTCCCACAGGGGCAGGTGGGAGAGAATGACAACTCCGTTTGCCATGCAACATACGTTTTTGGTGGAAACAATTACATACCGCAGGATTTTTCTGAAGCCTAATACTCAAGTTATGTGGTACAAGAAAGCACTCTGGATTACCTTAACAGGAAAAAAATCAGGAAACCCTCCTAGGAGGGAAACAATATTCCCAAGTATGATGAACTCCTGCTTTTAAGCAGAGAAGTAAAGTAGCCTGCACAGACAAAAGTGGTTTTCCTTTTCTCATTTTAGAAACTGCTTTTCTGACAGATAAAAATTAAAATATGCATATTTTTAAATGACAAGAGGGGAAACACACACATACATCAGGTTAGTAGCAAGCAAAAAATACAAAATAGCAATTTCATTTCTGTTCTGATCAGTACACACGTGTTTATTCTTTCTGTTATTCACCAAACTTCTCATTTAGAAATAACACTTTCTCCTTGTTATTCCTCTAGCCAAGGACGAGTAGGACACAGAAATCTCTAATGAAACCACTAAGTTCAACCACAAGTATTGAAGACACAGATCTCAGAAGGTACAAAAAAAGATTGCCTGTTTTATGAATAACTGTCCTCTTTCTGATAACAAGTTCTAAAAATGCATGATTCAAGGCGAACACATTTTTTTCCATAGTTACTCACTGATTGCTTATTAACACTTACCCTGGATGTTGCCACAGATTTGCATGTCTACCCTCAGGAAGCAATTCCCTCTTGTTAAGGGGAGTAATACCTATTGCTGCTTCTAAAATAGTTATGTATTTCTTGTACCGCATCCTGCCATCAAGAGTTCCACCACGCTAAGTTACCATCCAAACACAGATGCTGCAACTGAAGTCATGCCTCTTCACTGATTTTAAATGCTGCTTTTTAAAACATGCTGCAAGTTTGAAGCACAAAAATAATGCTTTTTTTTCCCTCTCCCAGGCATGGATAGTTAGTAGATGAGAGAGAGAAACCAAAGAAAAACTCCTACCAGATTCCCCAGAAACGTCATTGTTACGTAATTTGATCTTTGAATAAGACACTAATGAAAATGATTGAAGAGTCAATCACGGTTCTAAGCCTGGCCGGATAATGCACACTCTCCAATTGACTAATCCTTTGCTAAATCTCTGCTGTCTATAATCTTTCAACTGCTAATGGAGCACTAGGTAACTTCTCTGTCAAATCCATCCAGGGAATAAAAGAGATCTGCACAGAAAACTTGAGATCGTTTTAGAGAGTGACAGACAAAAATAGCTTTTGCCTTAACTTTTCTCACCAGAAAGCACCAGAGCACCAGAAAGCTCTCTGTGTCACAAGTGTCAAAAGGGATTTGGCTGATCTACTGAGAAAAGGCATGGAGGAATACTTCCTATGTAGCTTGTACAGAATTAAGAAAGCCGGAGACTCCCATTATGATACCTACTAGTCATTCAAATGTGCCTCACATGATGCCAGAAGCCACGTCCCACTTCAGAATTGTTCTAGCCATGAGGTAAGTAACTGTGTGTGCCAAAGACCTCAGGTATGAACTACAAAGGTGGAGACAGATGCACATGTTGCAAGACGTAACAGTCACATTTCGGAAACACTGCAGTACTCTCAAATTGCAATATTCAAAGAGATGTACTTGATTGCAAAACTAATAAAGGAAATGTTGATATAATGCTTCTTAGATAGTAAGAAACGAATTATTACATATGTATATATAGAGAGATATACATAATTACACATACAAATATTATGCACTTATGCAGTAACAGAGATAAAAAATAGAAAGAAGAGATGTGACAGGAAGACTGAGCCTGGAACCATGACTCCCTCTGTAAACTGTGCATATTACTTATTCCCTAGTATTATTAGGCATGTGTGTATTTCTATTGGAGTGGTATCATATTGCACGTTCTTTATTTAGAAACCAAGATGATTTCTTATGCTGTAAAATATTTAGCTCTTAACAACAAGATTTGCATAACTATTTCCAGATCCTACATTACTTAAAATCCTGCATTAGCCATATTTGGCGTTTAATATTCAATCACATTAGGTTATGTTAGCATAGGCACACACTGAACTATCTCAAGTAATTACTAAATAGCAATCCATGTGACTGATCTTAGAAAAGCAAAATAAAATAAAGCATCTTTTAGATTCAGGGAATACCACTACAATTCTCAGAGGGAAAAAAAAAAATCACCTACATATTTGCATGCTGATAAGGAGTATGCAGTCTGAAATGCAGTAATGTTTTAGGAAAAATAATATATTTAAACCACATGAATTAAATTAAGCAAAAAAATTAATTTGGACACTTCTCCGGGTCCAAAAAAAAAAAATCACTTAACAACAACTTTAAACATCTGTATACAAAGCATTAAGAAGCTTAGGAAAGCAGAGTAGTACTAGAAGCCTGCAAGCACAGCTAGGGTCATTAAGCCCGTATGCATCCTGACTTCTGATAGCTTTGGTAACTCTATCGTGAAGGCTGTACTGAGAAAGAAGAGACAAGACAAGAAGTGAGCAGTTTTTCGACAATTCCAGTACTTAAGGATCTTCTGACTGTACAAGTCACTGACAGTTCAATTTCACTCAAAAGCAGAAATATTTTTTATAAAATCCAGTCTTCCCTCAAAGTGGGTTTCATTAACAACTTCAGTATTACCACACTTTCTCCTTTGAAGTTTTGGTATTTTTTTCTGTCTGTCTTCTCCCTTAACACTTCTTTAACTCTAAACTTTCCCCTTATAGATGCAAGAAATAATTCTTAAAAAAACTTCCCCACAGTAATTTTCAAAGCCAGTGCTATGCAAAGTCTAAAAAGCATTAAGTGCAGCTCTGGTTCATCCTTTGTCTCTTTGAGCAAAGCATATTAATTCTGACTAGAAAAGGAGCCTCATGACTAGTGTTGTACACAGGGAAGCCAAGCCCACACAATGAGCACAAGTTACTCCCAAGTACTGCCTTCGGTTAAATGGTGCGTGAATCCTCCAGGTATCTAGAGGGAGAAAGACTGACTCACCGTTTATCAACTTCCTTCAACTTTATTTAGAAACAGAAATTCCAAGCTGATAGTACATGCATTGTTAGTGAAGGGTGACTTTTGTAGAGCCATCAAAAAGTCTAACACATACCTTCCTCCATTGTTTCCTGCTGCAGCATTATCATCCACCCAACTTTTTTTTCTCTTTGTATTTTTCAGGAAGAAGAGAAACCAAGTTTTATTGGAAAGAAAACAGCGCAGCTTTCCTAACTGAGAACACACAAGTGATGCCTCGGAAAGTACAATATATTTCTGAGAATCGGAAAAGAATGACAGAGCTTTTTTTCTCCATTGAAGAAACATTTACGAGATCAAAGCAAAAACTTTCATCTGCTCTAATCCTCAACAGATGAAAAAAGTCATACACTCTTAATTAGATGTAGAGCATACTTCATGTAAACTGATGGCAGAGGCAGGATCAAATCTTCAGTCACTTCAGACCCGACTAAAAAAACATCATTGCCCAATGCAGCAACAAATTACTTTCCATCTTGTGAAAAAAACAAAACCCTGTTCTTTCTCATCTTTCAACAAAATCTGTGTAACAGCTACAGATCAAAGAATTCTCTTATTAAGTGGGCAAAGAAACAAGCATCTCTTCCTACATGCTTTTGCTCAAGTGATAGGAATAATTGTGACAGTCGATTGTCAACTTCCAGAACACACATGTGTTTTGTTTGCGCCACAACCAGCGCATATGTGAAGCCTGATCTGTTAAAAAAAATCTTAAGGTAGAGGTGCATCAAGGATCACACTGGGAGTGTGGGAGGTGGGAATGGAAAGAGAGGAGGAGGACCTGTAAATTTCTTTCTCACAGCTTCACGGATTGCAGTTGCTTTTGGCTCCTCCTTAGAGATTGTCCCTTCCCTGAACAGTCCATATGTTCCTGGAGAATCTCAGAATCAGCTTATACAAAGTTGTGCTAAGGAGGCTAGAGACACCAGTAGTCAAATCTGCTGGCTATTAAGCAGAGCTAGATGATGAAGCAGATGTTAGAATAGAGAGTGCAAGTCGGTCTACAGACAGCCTTGCTGTTAACAGCGACTTGCAGGAGAGATTTATGGGTTTTCTCTAAAGCCTTAAAAAACCCAACCAAAAATTAACGAGGCAAGGCAAATAACATATAGTTTGAACCAACACGTGAAATCTTTGTTATGATGAGGCTGCACTGTTAAGCTCATGTTCAGTTTATCAATACAACACTAATGTCAAAAAAATGAGTTTGGTACAATACAGTTATAAGAACAAAATGTTTTTGGGAGAGGTATCATTGAGCCAGTCTTAGGAAAAAGCCACAGTGGCCCAGTGTCTCTGAACTCATGCCTAACTCAATGAAAATATACCCAAATCTAAGGTCACATCCTAAACCTGACACTTCACATGTATATAAACCACACCCCAGATGGATTGTACACCTTTAAAAAGTAAAGAGAAATTTCTCAAAAGCAGTTCTGGATTACCGGTACAAAACAAAAAGCGGAGACAAAAGCATGAAAAGAGAGCTGGCACTGGAAAAAACCCAGAACAATAGGGCTTTATATTTTGCCTTGCACACTTCTTATTGTATTCTTATTGCACACTACTATTGTATCAGGCAGTATTTTTGTCTGTTGTTTTCACCTTGTTCATGAGAAAAGAGAGCACTAATGAGTTTCGTTTTCTTCCTAGATTAGCAACAATGGTTATCTTGAGGTTCTGGGACTCAGATGCACAATGACAGTGCTGACCTAAATTCAGGAAGACTTGGGTAGCTCATGTTTCCTAAAAACAAAGCCTGCAGCTGATGAATACCAAGCAGGGCAGATGCTGCACCAGATATCAAACCAGAGCTCCCACAGCTCACTCTGTTATTACTAAGCTTGGATCATAAACATCCTAAATACATTCACAAATGCAAGGGCCGTCTTACACTGAACAGAAAGGAGTTGACAAAGTCTGCATTTTCATTTGAAATAAAAAACTACGATATCCCCTAACAACACGCACTTGCAAAAAGCAATCATCTTAAAAAGAAAAACAAAACAATCCCAATAACAAGCCAACTAAAACCCAGCCCAAACATTAATAGTTTAAGGTATTAAATGACCTGAGTAGGCTTTGCTACTGCATCAAGCTGTTTAATTACAATGCTGCAGTTAGTACCTGTTTAAATTATGTAATATTTAAGTTAGAAAATAACCTCAGGTTTCCAGAGCTGAATGCTGGCTTTGTCTGTTAAAAAAAAAAAAAAAGAAACCTACCAAACAACAACAACAACAAAAAACCAAACCCACAAAACAAAGCAAACCAACAAAAAAAGACACTAACCCCTCAAAAAATAACAACAAAAGAAACCTCAAACAAACCAAACTAATAAAAAGCCCGACAACTAATAAACAAATAGAAAACCCTCTCACACCCCAAACAAAAATACCCACATAATTGTAGCAGGTTCTAAAACATAATTTACCCACTCAGGAAAAAAAATTACATTCTAGAGTGGGACCAGGATAACCTAAGCACTGGTAAAAGATGATTAAAGAGCAACAGAAGGCTTCAAAGACTCTGGGAACAAGCAGTAAGCAAAGTTTTCACGGGAGCAGACATAGGTGTCCAACATAGTGCTGTTCTTTCTGAGGAAGAGGATGGGTTTAGATAATTGAGAAAAGCATTCCACGGTTGAACAGCTCTATTTTGACGAGGTACGTTCTCAATGCATTTAGAGCACTTGGTCGTGGGACTGAGACAGAACCTTTGACTCTGAAAGATGACGTGCACTGGTGCGTATGTGCTAGCACGGTCACGCAAAACCAGTCATCCCCGTGTCACTGCTCCAATCTTTCTGGGTAACACACCATTTGCAAATATTCTTCTCTATGGTAAGACTCATATATTAGAAGAGAAAATTATGCCCTATATAATTACTGCAACATATATTTGTTTTACAAATAGATTATCTCATTTTTGAAAAGTCTCCTAAAGTTCGCAGAAATCCACTGCAATTTGGGATTAAGATCCACAACCTTTCCGCAGCTGATGCCAAAGGCCAATTGGCAAATTTAAAAAATTAATTTTCCCCCAGCAATTAGAGCTTTCATACCTATTGGAAAATAAACCAGTCTTGAAAATCTCTAACTTCGCAGACCTGTAGCTGTTCTAACATGCAAGTGCTCTGTTCCCTCTGTCATTAGAATGATGAATTCCAAGACTACTGCAATAGGATGAAACTGACACAGCCATGGTATGACAAAAGTTCCACTGCCCCTGAGTAGGTAAATACAGTTATTTCAACAATTACAAGTGAACAGTCTTGTACCACGAGATTTCCTTTACCCTACAAGGAAATTCTGGAGAAAGACAAGACTGGTAACTGTTAAAACACACAAACAAACGCTATCACCCAGATTTGCTCTAAATTAAATGCAGCTTTGAGGTAGTCTTGGAATATTAGGCCATTCCCCAGTTGAGGATTCCTGTGGTCCAAGAGCTTTCTAATGCTTTTAAGCATATAGGTTTTATAAAGGCACGGCACATCCTATTTTGTGAACCATGCCTAAACATTGTTTTAATCACTAAGTAAGACCTTTACACCAGGAAAAGGGGGGATTAAGCAATCAAAAAGTATCATACACCTAATTACTTTGATGCTTCATTCTGAAGAGCTGTATTTAGGTTATAGTTCATGCAAAGTGTTGGGGTCACCCCCACTCTGCTGCATAATTCCCAACATTTGCCTTTAGTCTCAGAAAAATCCAGTGCGGTGGCACTAAGCATGTCAGCAGTTACAGACAGCAATACAGGGCAATAGTAAAACACAATTAGATACAGGTTCTCCTGTATTCACAGTCCACAGTGACATCTTTTTATAAAGGGAGAAGTCTCTGCCGCTACTTAAAACCAATGTTTAGCACCTAAGATGTTTGTATGTAACAGTCCAGAAGCAATTATAACAGTAAACTCACCTAGAAGTCAAATACATGCAGAAAACTTCCTCAGAAGGCTGATGACAGCCCTCATAATCCTCATAATAATGTTATATTAAATATAAATCTTACTGACCATGTCTAAGTGGCACACACATGCTTACTAAATGCAAAACATTTCACAGTCTCTTAAAGCAGCCGAATGATCTCCTAATTAGCATTAATTCACACAAGCAAACCTCCTATGCCTTCAGGATTGCCATGCCAGGACTTCATGGATCTTGACAAGTATCGCTATTTGAAAGAACTGATTGTTAAAGCCTTAGCCGACAAATGCTTCACAAATGAAAGAAACAGTTTTGCACATACTAGTTTCTCTTTTATTTTCCCTCAACTATAAGTGAATCACTGTTCTCAGCCTTTAAAACAAAAATTGGCAGAACAAAAGAAAAGGTAAGCTATTTTGTTGCAAATGATGCGACCTCGATAATTACATCCAAAGGTTAAAACAAAGCAGACCCTTGCAGCCTCTGCCTGAGCATAGCTGTGGGGCCAAGAGCCCTTGAGTACGATCTTAGCTGTGGGAACAGATGCGATTTTATAAGATGAAGCTAGGGAGCAGGTAATTCAGAGATTCTCTGTTTCAAGCGAATAACTAGTAGAAAGCAACTTTGGAAGCATGAAAGCTTTCCGATTTGCTATATGACTCTTACACAAGTATGTTCAAACCCCATGTACTTTCTCATGCTGGAAAGAAATACGCAAACAGGTCTCAAATATGGGGTAATTATGGGCAGAGTTGTCTACTAAAGCATACTAAAGTGCCTGCCACTGGTAGATCAACCTTGGCACTCCAGGATCAAAAACTAACGTACCTGGGCTCCAGCACCGTAAACACGGCCGATGCCAAGGCACTTCAACAGGGCAATTAAAACATTTGTCTTCTGGAACTGCCTGTTCTTTGTTTTACAGTTCCCTGTTAACTTGAAACTTCCCCTGACCCAGTTAGCCAAAGCCCAAGGCACGGCTGGAATCCACTCGGGATGTGCCAACATAAAGATTTCAGGAATTCTCTGTGCAACAAAGGCAGCCCAAGCCCCCGACGGCGGGGGCGTGCGCTGGCCGGGGGACCCGCCCCCCCCCCCGGGAATAACCCGGGTAAACAAACACCCCGAGTCGCCGGTGACATCTCTCCCACTTTCCACGTAGTATCGCACTCTCCCGGAAAGTACTTATCACGGAAAAAGTCACCGAGAGCCGCTTAATCCCGTTAAGAGAAAAGCCGATCGCCGGCCGTGCGCGGCTGTTCGCGCCGCCCAGGTGCGCGGCGGGCGCGGGACCGGCCTGGGAGGGCCCCACGGGGCCGCGGCGGGTCCGGCTCCCCCGGACAAAGGCGGCAAAGCGCGCCCGAGGAGCGCAGGGGAGAGAGCGATAAACCCCTAAGCACACAAAGGAACGAGACGGAGAGGCCGGGCAGCTCGTGGCCGCAGCGCGGCGGCCGGGGCGGGGAGCAGCGGCACCGCCCGCGGGGGACAAGGGGTGCCAGGGGCCACCGCACCTGCCCGGCGGGAGGAAAGCGACTGAGAGCGCGGGTTCGAGGCGAGGATATCCCGCGGAGATACTCGCCTGCTCGCGGAGGGCGTCCGGCAGCGGGAGCAGAGGTCCCAGAGGCGCCTCGGCGCTGGGACTGCGCCTTGCCCGGCCCCGCCGTCCCGGAGCGGGCAGCGACGGGGGCGTCGAGTCCGAGCGCGAGGCCGAGGCTGGAGCCGCTGTGGCCGCTCCTGCCGAGTCGGGCGATTTCCTGCGGGACGCGGGCAGGGGCGGTGCGGCCACGCCGGGGCGGGCTCCCGCCGCAGGTGCCGGCCTCGCCCCCAGGTGGGGAGGAGAGGGGAAGGATGGGGAGGGCAGGGAACGACCGGGGAGGGGCGGTGGCGGCTGGACGGGGCGGGCAGCGCGCCCCCTCCTTATGCGTGCCCCCACCTGCGGCTGCCTCCCCTCCCGTCCAGGGCTGCCTTCGCCCGGCTCCCCCGGGCCACGCCCGCACACACCAACACCCGCGGCGGCGGCAGGGGAACAGGAAATACCGGTCGCAGCCCGGTGCTCCGCGCCGCTGAGTCACCGCGGCAAGACCGCCCCGCCCCCGGCTTTTCTCTGCCCGTCCCGTGTCCCGGCAGGGGACCGCGGCTCTGCCCCCCGGGGCCGGTCCCCGGCTGTGCCCGAGGCACCCCGTGCCGAAAGCGGACCTGCGGGGGGGCACGGCAGAGCCCTGTCGCCGCTGGCAGGGCGCACCGTCACCCAGCCCCAGCGCTTGGGTGTGTTTTCCGTTTACATCAGTGTTTTGTTTGGAACTTGGGATCGTTGCCCATCTGAACCTTTCTAACGGGAAGACCTCGGAGACAGCCTTTAACACCACAGCGCACTGTTCCACGTACGCCTCTCAATCTGCTTCTCCCTGCCCTTTACCACAGAGTAGCTGCGGCCGCTTTACTGACAGCTCGGGAGTGCTGTCTTCACACCACCACCCTCAGCTAAGATACGTAAGATTAGCAGCAGGCAGGGTACGTCCATTTCCAGGCCGGAACACCCCGCGTCACTGTGCAAGTCCACCAATACTGTTCCCGAAAGGGTAACATACCAGGAGAGAAATACAGTCCAGGCTGGCATTCCACAGGTATCAGATTTCGGCATCACTGCTGTCCTGCAGCCGGGATGAGAAAGGCAAGGCAAAACAGCCCTGGCAGGGTTATTTGGAGTCATATTTCTTTCGCATTGTAAAGCACTAAATGTCATCAGGAATTCCTTATCTGCTGTCTTATCTGGTGGACAGTTAAACCCCTTGTAAGCCCCTCTAAAATTAAACAGCACACTCCCACCCGTACCAGGCCTGCAGAACAAACTACTTAAAAGTTTTCTGTTTTGTTGCTGTTCGCAGGTGAGAAATATACTAGATTCCCACAGCATTTCTAATTCAGATAAATTTCTGCCTCAATAGGGGCAGTTCATGCACTATGTCTCATACAGAAAGTAAGATAAGGAAGGCAAACAGTATTCCCCATGAAGGAGCTGGACTTTGGAAGGAGGCCGTGAAAGAACCTATTTTATTACAGCAAACACGAAACTGCATTCAGATATGGTATGGAAAAGGTCTGCTTGTAGCTACTGTTAATAATTAACATGCATGTGAATGCACTTGCCTTCAAGTACCTATTTCAGTCTAAAAGCCCCAATGGCAAAAATCAGAAGGAGAAAAAAAAGACTAATTCAGGCCTAATTAATAAACCTGATGCTTTCAGTCAGTGACAGACTAATTCTATGACCAGGACATATACACACACACACATATATAT